>OZ012735.1:601097729-601697729 GCA_963859935.3 Lathyrus sativus | reverse complement strand
TTTAACAGTCACACCCTTTCAATGGTTGGTTTTGTTATTTATACATTAATTATAATAGTTAAATCATTTATTATTATAATTAATAATATAGTTTCTTATTATAATTCATAAGAATACAATGTATTAGGATTATTGTTTTACTTATGGATCAATTTTGTTCGAATTTTGTTACTGATTGTATTTTTATACAGTAATTTAATTTTTTAGGTGAATAATTAAAATGAAAAAGTTGTAAAAGTGACATCTTTTATGAAAATTGCTTATGAAAAATGTTAAATATTGTTTTGGTTGTTTGTATGTTTGTTCATGCTGTCATACTCTAAATTTGTCCTATCCATTTTTAAATATTTTTGCATTTCAATTCTATTTTCATTTTTTGCATTGCTCGCATAATCTCGCGTTATTTAGACACATGCCCGCTTGCAATCGGTTGATTTTTCAAATTTATTCTTTTCCGCCCAATTAAGGTGCGACAGCTGGCGACTCTGCTGGGGACTTTGCTCCATGCAAGAGAGAGTCGAGTCTATCTTAGGATTTTGTGAGGAGTGTTGTTTTTATTTTTGTTTTTCTTCTTATTTACGTATTTGTTCTCTTGTAGTTTTTTTTTATTTATGCTTGTTATCTTGTTCGCCTGTTGGTTCCTGGGATGACATCATGAGTAAAGCTCTACGCCCGAGCTTTGGTAAAAGCAGAGAGAACACATAGTTTAGAACTGGTAGTCGAGTAGTGTTAGCCCCCAAGGACTCACTCCTTGTGTGCCTAGCATGAAAGCTCCTCCAGAAAAGACCTATTCGTGGATCTTGTTGTAACACAGCTAGCCTGTTGCACGACTTGATTAATGAAGAGTCCATGATTCTGGGAACCCTTTTTAGCACCAGTTTCAATAATGGTGGTCGTGTAGTGTTAGTCTCCAAGGACTCGCTCCTTGTGTGCCTAGCATGAGGACTCCACTCAGGAGAGACCTTATCGTCATGATCGTCGTAATACAGCTAGCCTGTTGCGTGACGCTAATACGACTAGTGTTCGTGATCCTGGGAATAAAACGTAGAAACCATCCCGTGAGTGGGTTTATGGGTAATTATATAGATCTTCCCGTATAGGGATTACCTGTCAGTTTCTTTTATCAGAAGTTGTGGCTACTCATCCATTTTAGTTGCCAACTTCAGTTTGTTTGAACCGTGATCCTGTGATTCTGGATCTTGCATCTTGCATTGCATCTCGCATATCATTTGCATTGCATCTGTTGTGCATCTTGCATTTTCCTTCCTTCAGCAGTATCTCATTTCTCCTTCCTTCCTCTCCAGTAAATCAAGTTGATTCCTCGTCACCAGTACGCAACTAGAGCCAATACAAGACAAATGATGGAACAGATTCAACGAGAACAAGTTGCCATCAGAAAGGAGTTGGAATTCCTCAAAGGAAAGATTAATCAGATCTTCGAAGCCCTTGCCATAACTAAAAAGGAAGCAGAACAACGAGTCGCTCAACGACCATGTCAGCGAAATCAACAAAGGATGAGAAAGCCGAGTAGAGTCTTTGATCGGCTGCCAATGACTTATGCTCAGATCTTTACTCAATTGCTGGAGCAAGAAGCCTTTACTCTAAGAGATCTAGCTCCTCCAACTATCATTCTTCCCGACTATGATGCAAATACTCATTGTGAGTTTCATAAGGGCGCTCCAGGGCATTCGATCGAGAATTGCAGAGCTTTCAAGCACAAAATTCAAGACCTGGTTGACAACGAAGCTCTCACCTTTGATGGGAAGTATCTCAACGACATCAACAACCCTATGCCACCAGCTAGCTAGTGTCATCTTCAAGACAAATTAAATCCAGTCAAGTCAAGCTCATCCCGAAGAAGGCAGTCATGTTGCCATTTCATTATTTGCTTTCTTGCATTTTGTCTTTGTTTGTTTAAATATTGTACGCTTTGAACAATTGCCATTCATATTTGATTTTCATTAATGTATCGTTTATGCATGTTTTGATTTAGTTATGTCGTATTCACTCATTTTGCACTTATCACCGACACAATTATTCACTTCACTCTATCAATTGTTGTTTAGCATGGTTTGAGGAAGGATGATGAAAATGAAATACTCATAATTGCAAACCGTACGCTTTCAGACAGAATCTCATCAATGATGTACAAACATTGTTTCAATTCCCTAAACACCGGAGATATATGGAGTTAATCCCTAGTAAAAAAGTTTGAGCCTAGAAGTAGTAGTTTCCTTCGGATATTCAAACCTTTACACTCAACCTGGGGCAGGGTAGTGTTTAGTTAATCCAATCCCACACTCGAATCAACAAAGCAAAATCCAGAAGACAGTTGTCCATCAATGACCCACGACATGGCAGTTACAATCCTCCAACAAAAAATCAAAAGCCTGCTAAGTCAAACATCTCAAAGGGGACTTAGGCAAAAATTAAGGCAATCCCAATGGATCTGACAAGCAAAGTCAACTCATGCAAAAGTTAGGGATCAAAAACAAAATTAAGAGAGGTCTTCAAATCCTCGACAAAAACAAAATAAGATTTAATGGCCACCCAAATCAAAAGGGTCACTAATATCCATCAAAATAAGGTGACTGCCATCTCGAGTAAATCTTGAACCATCAAGCCTACACCGTCAAGACAAGTGCAGAATTAACTGAGCGTAGGACTGGAGATCATTAAGAAGAAGGGGTGGGTACAAATCACACTTTGAGCCTAATATCCTTTGTTTCATGAATCGTGAACATGACCACGTTACAACCCTCGAAAGACCTAATTGAGGCGAGGTTTATTCTGAAAGCATATTATCGCAAGGTTGCGTAACCTGACTCCTCACATGATTGTTAATCATCAGCATTGGTGTTATTATATGCGCAATATCTTTTACACCAATCAAAATTAGCATTACGTCTGGACTAACCGTTCATTTGTTTCACTATCACGACACTCTAAATAAAACGATACTTTTTCAAAACTTGCATTGAGCTTTGCATTAATATTATCATTTGTGAATGTACAATTTTAATTCCAAATCAATGCTAGGTATTCAAAGACATTTCAACAAGGGGCAGTCAAGGTGGAACTTGACTTTCAGTGGTTGTCACGAAGCAAGATTACTTCAAAACCCACTGGCTGGGGCAAATCATTCAATAGCTCGAGCAAGGGTAAGCCATCTCAAGTCATCAAAGTTCAGCTTCGACTTTAGAACTGGTTAACCAGGGGCACACCATTAACAAGTTCAGACTGGGGCAAGACAAGGTCATCTTGACTATCAAGTAGAGCTGCAAACTTCTCTGAAGCAAATTTACAAACACCAAGTACTTAGACTTGGGGCATCCAGTGTATCTTCTACTTCAATCTTCAGCGAATTGCGTGTCGAGGAAGTCAATCCCTCCTACACCCCAAAGTCTAATTCGTATTGGCAACTACCAAAAGTCCACTGCGTTGGAGTCTCCACCTGCATTTCCAATCACCTGTCTGCAATCATATGCATTGCATGTGACCTCATAAGCATTTCTGCATCATATACATACCAAAACATATCATACTTCTCTAGCTCTTGCGTCTCTGCGCGTCAGCATTTGCATTTGCACATCCATTCGTTTTGGAACATCATTTATCATCCAGCATTCGCATATGCAAGTCAAGGTCCAGGATCAATCCCGAAGATTTCCAAGACCATCTTCAACCCAGTCAGGGACATCTTTTGCAAGACCGTGGATTTCCCCCACGAAATTCAAGAGCTTCAAAGCAATCATTAGCCCAGTCATGGGGCATTTTTGCAAGATTGTGGGTTTCTCCCACGAAATTCAAAGCAAGATTCAGCCCAGTCAGGGGCATCTTTTTCAAGACAATGGGTGTTTCCCATGATGTATTTCAACCTCGTGGTTGATCAGATCTTCAAATCAACATACGACCCAGTCAGGGGCATACTATTCAAGACCGTGGGCGTTCCCCCACGAAGTTGTTTGACCTTTTGTTGGGTAAATCCAAGACCTTCAGTGCAAAATTCAGCCTAGACAGGGGAATCTTCAACAGAGCCGTGAGCGTTCCTCACGAAGTTGTTTAACCTTTGTTGACCAAAACAAGACATCAAGATAAATTCAGTCTAACCAGGGGCATCCTCTTCAAAGTTCATGGGTGTTCCTCATGAAATTATTTCAACAAAACTGTGATCTTCAAGCAAGACGGTGGGTGTACCCCGTTGGCTCATTTTAATCCAATCTTCCTCTTGGGTGTTCCCTCAATGAGTTGTATCCCGCAAGCGTGACCGTTTTCAATTGCCTTACTATCATCCTTTTGGTGATAGACGGACTTCGTCGGTTCAACCTAGCCTGCATCCTTTTGGTGTTGGTAACCTTCAATTTGTGTCGTTCTATCATCCTTTTGGTGATAGCAACCTGTGTGTGTGTGTGTTTCGCTCCGTCATCCTTTTGGTGGGGGGTCTGTCATCTTGTTGATGTCAGATTGTGCCATAATGTCTGTCCTATCATCCTTTTGGTGGTAGTGGCCGGTGTGAGTTTCGCTCCGTCATCCTTTTGGTGGGGGATCTGTCATCTTGTTGATGTCAGATTGTGCGATGGTGTCTGTCCTATCATCCTTTTGGTGGTAGTGGCCGGTGTGAGTTTTGCTTCGTCATCCTTTTGGTGGGGGGTCTGTCATCTAGTTGATGGTAGATTGTGCGATAGTGTTTGTCCTATCATCCTTTTGGTGGTAGTGGCCGGTGTGAGTTTCGCTCCGTCATCCTTTTGGTGGGGGGTATATAATCTAGTTGATGGTAGATTGTTTGATAGTGTTTGTCCTATCATCCTTTTGGTGGTAGTGGCCGGTGTGAGTTTCGCTCCGTCATCCTTTTGGTGGGGGGTCTGTCATCTAGTTGATGGTAGATTGTGCGATAGTGTTTGTCCTATCATCTTTTTGGTGGTAGTGGCCAGTATGAGTTTCGCTCCATCATCCTTTTGGTGGGGGTCTGTCCTCTGGTTAATGTCAGATTGTGCGATAGGGTTTTTCTCTACCATCCTTTTGGTGGCAGTAGTCGGTGTGAGTTTCGCTCCGTCATCCTTTTGGTGGGGGGTCTGTCATCTTATTGATGGTAGATTGTACGATAGTGTTTGTCCTATTATCCTTTGCATGGTAGTGGCCGATATGAGTTTCACTCCGTCATCCTTTTGATGGTGGGTCTGTCATCTTGTTGATGTCAGATTGTGCAATAGTGTTTGTCCTATCATCCTTTTGGTGGTAGTGGTCGGTGTGAGTTTCGCTTCGTCATCCTTTTGATGGGGGGTCTGTCATCTAGTTGATGGTAGATTGTGTGATAGTGTTTGTCCTATCATCCTTTTGGTGGTAGTGGTCTATGTGAGTTTCGCTCTGTCATCCTTTTGTTGGGGGGTCTGTCATTTAGTTGATGGTAGATTGTGTGATAGTGTCTGTCCTATCATCCTTTTGGTGGTAGTGGCCGGTGTGAGTTTCGCTCCGTCATCCCTTTGGTGGGGGGTCTGTCATCTTGTTGATGTCAGATTGTGCGATAGTGTTTGTCCTATCATCCTTTTGGTGGTAGTGGTCGATGTGAGTTTTGCTTCGTCATCCTTTAGGTGGGGGGTCTGTCATCTAGTTGATGGCAGATTGTGCGATAGTGTTTTTCCTATCATCCTTTTGGTGGTAGTGGCCGGTGTGAGTTTCGCTCCGTCATCCTTTTGGTGGGGGTATATAATCTAGTTGATGGTAGATTGTGTGATAGTGTTTGTCCTATCATCCTTTTGGTGGTAGTGGCCGGTGTGAGTTTCGCTCCGTCATCCTTTTGGTGTGGGGTATGTCCTCTGGTTAATGTCAGATTGTGCGATATGGTTTTTCTCTACCATCCTTTTGGTGGTAGTAGCCGGTGTGTGTTTTGTCCTATCATCCTTTTGATGGTAGTGGTCGTGTGTGTTTCATCCCATCATCCTTTATGTGATGATGACCTTTTTCCAGTTATTTACGGTTTACTCAGAGGTTTACATTTACCCAGTATTTCAATTTCCAAGCATCTATTTTCTTTTCAGAGAAATTCAGGGTCTTCTTCATATCTAATTGATTTCTACCTCGGGAAAATGAACGCTACAGCAGTTCATTTCCCTAGGTTTAAGCCAATTAGATAGGGGCATCTGTCATACCCTAAATTTGTCCTACCTATTTTTAAATATTTTTGCATTTTAATTCCATTTTCATTTTTTGCATTGCTCTCATAATCTCGCGTTATTTAGACACACGCCCGCTTGCAATCAGTTAATTTTTCAAATTTATTCTTTTTCGCCCAATTAAGGTGCGACACATGCGAGTATCAATTGACCCAAAGAACAATTGGTGGTTGGACGTCTTTCATATGCGCCTGTGATGGTAAACATGTGATAATTATAAGGTCTAACATTTGAATAATAAATCAATCCAAAGATAGGTTTATTATTCGACATATTTTTATTATCAATGTTTGATCGTTACAACAAGAGCACAACTAGCAGTTAATATTAGTGTCAAAAGATTCAATATTGATGGTGCACTAGGTATCTTGAGATGGATTATGTCTTTATTTGAACAAATTGATAAATCATTCTTTTGAGAATATTTACAATGTTTAATTTTTTTCTATTTTCAACTACAATTGCTTCAATATCTACTAGTCTGAATTCAGTTTCGGTCCTTAATGAGACAAATTTGAAGGAACCACTACGCCAAAATTGATATTTTGTATCGCCTAATTTAATAGCGCTTTTATAAAAAGTGCTATTAAAAAGGAAACAAACACATCTATAATAGCACTTTATGGCCGGGGGCTATTATAGAGGACAGAGAATGTGATTTTGATAGTACTTTGTAAAAAAATGCTATTATTAAACTTCACTAAGATAGCGCTTTTTTTAAAAACGCTATTAAACTTCACTAAGATAGGGGACTGTTCATTTTCACGGAGAATATCCTAAAATATTCTTTCCCCTTCGCTCCCAGATCCGCCGCCAACATCTCCTTTCCTCTCCTTCACTCGCAATCGGAACCCTCTTCTTCATAAAATAGAGAAGACCCTTCACCCTTGGCCATCACCATCTTCTTCATCCATTTCCGTCGTCGACCCTTTCCTCTCATTTTTTTGCCGTTAAACTATCCCCCACCGTTGTCATCTTCAAGCTTCTCTTTCATCATTCTTTTCATCATCACCAACCCATATCTCCGAACCAGAAAACCATTCAACCACACTCCTTCAGCTCACCATTGATACCCTCATTTTCCTTATCTGAAACGGCAGCGTCATCGCTCTCAAGTCCACTTCCAACATCAAGCACCGGTTTCGAGGACAGTAGCTTTGCGATAACAACGACAGACAAGTAACAGCAACTTGCGGCTTCGTCCTTTTGAGTGTTGATTTCCTGTTTTTGTTTGCAGGTTTCCAATGATGGCATTTTCAGTTCATCGCTCGTTGAGTTCAAAGGAAATCGTGATTTGCTGCACTTGGAGGTTCAATTCGTTGTAATTTTCAACGTTATTGTGCGACTCAGTTCAACAAACAGCTGTGAACGACGCCTGAAACTGTCTAGAAGTCTTCGCAAAAAGAAATCACCATAACAACGTAACGAAGCCAAGCTGTGAACCCAACAAGCTCTGTAGTGGCTGTCGCAACAAGGCAAGTATTTAGAAATTGTTCAAGAGGAACCCATTGTTTGATTTAGATCCAAATTCGAGGTAACAATTCAAAATATTTTTCGGTTTATTATTAGCTTTGGTTTCAATCCTCTTTCAAGCTTTGTGTCTCTAGTGGTTGTAAACAGTATAGGCAAGTTTTGATTCGGTTATAAGTACTCTCACTGCGAAATATTCTGGGCTTAATTGTGTTCCATTCTCACAAAACGGATGGTTTAAATCCGTGTTAAGGTTTTCATTTTAGTTTGTAGTTCTGTTTTTATGAATCATTGTTTTTAAGCTTGTATCTGTTCATAAGATCGGCGATGAATTTCGACGTTGGGGTAACATTGCGGATATTGTTGTTTTTCTGTCAAATTTGTGATTAAATTTCAAGATTTGAGCTTATCTAGATTGTATAGCCTGTTGTTGACATGATAGAAATAATTTGTTTCAATCTCAGTATGTGCTAGACTGGCAATTATAAGTTCCTGAAAAATGTATAACACTGCTTTGCAGAATTTACTTAGTGTTGCTGTATTTATTTTGGATTAATGTCATAAATGGCTTTTTGATTCAAGTATGTGTGAAATAGTAGAGATTTTATTTCATTGTCAATTTACGAAACAGTTTGTGCCGTGAAATATTGTGTGAAATTTTTGATTTCTTCGGTTTGATTCATAGCTATGATTTATTTTGTAGCCATCAAAAGAAAATGGCGGTATAGGGGTTTTTGTTACTTTAAAACAGATATGATTTTGTGAATAAGATCTTCATGGCTTAACTATGGTTTTGATTCATAGGTATGATTCATTTTGGATTATTCTTTAAGTTGGCGTGCGCGCACACACACACACACACACATTACTATGAAAAATACCTATCATAATGGTTGGAAAAAAGATACAACCATGTTTGACTAACCGTTGTTAGGAATGATGCCATCTTTAAGTTGCATTCTTCTCTCTTCCTCTTGGGTCACTTGACCATTTTTTTTGTATGCAGCTAGGGACATCAATCACTTGCTGACCTATTTTTGTTTTGTATCGCAGGAAGATAGCAAAAAGAACTTTAACATCGGCGATGAGATGCGAGTAATCTGCTCAAGCTTTTCTAGTAAGGGAATTCCAGTAATGTCTGTTGTGGATGATAACTAACTTTGAGGTATACTGCCAAGATGCTTGTTTGGATGCATATAAGTGCTTGGGATTGAGATTCAAGCCAGACTAATTTAATGGATAAAATGTCCATTTTAAGAATACGGGCATCCCTTCAACAAAAAAGGATATTATGGGCATGATCAAGGCTTACAAATGACAATGAGCTTGTTTCTAGTTCACGGCCGAAATAGAGATAGTTACCATTATGGTGATACTTACTTTCTTCAATTTTGTCACATTCATAGTCTTGAACCATGAATAATAAGCAATTCAATTGTAAACATTGTTTAGAAATTGTATTTTAAATTATAATTTGATATGATGCTATAATTAGTAGTATCAGTCTAATTTCACAAGAGAATTAGAAAAGATAACGATCACAATAGAATATCAGGGAAGGGTAAGTAGCCCTTTGAATAAAAATGGGCATTTTCATACATATATAAGAGAATTAGAAAAGATAACAATCACAATAAGAAACTACAATTATGGTTATATATATACACCAAAAGAATGATTTTGTGTAAAAAAAAAAGTGTACTACAATAGCGTTTTGAAGAGAGAGTGTTATTAACGAAACGTACTATAATAGCACTTTTATGGAAAAGCGCTATCTAATATGTGTCTTATAATAGCCCTTTGTTTGAAAGTGCTATCAAAATCAAAGTAAATTACATTTTATAAAATGCAAAATGTATACTTCTGTAGCGCTTTTGGAAAAATGCTATTAAATATCGGTACTATAATAGCTCTTTTGAAAAAACACTATTAATTACCAGTACTATAATAGCGCTTTTAAAGCGCTATCAATTTTTTTTTACAATAGCAGCCTGGTTAATAGTGCTTTTAAGCGCTACCAAAAAGCAAAAAAGACGCTATTAAATAGCTTTTTTGTATATGAGACAACCTCCTTTTCTTGCCTGCATGGATCTTGACCTTACATTAAGGATGAAACAACCTCCTTTTCATATAAAATTTGGTACATCTGAATAGATGAAAGATTATGATAAGCGGGATCGCTCTAATCGCACGAGTCATGGTTTGGTTTGCTCTGAGGTCAATTTAGCTTCAGTACTTGGAAATACTTGGTGGTTAAACTCTGGTGCAACTACTAACATCAGTGTTTCAATGAGGGGTTGCCTGAACTACCGGAAGTCAAATGATGTTGAAAGATACATATATGTTGGAGATGACAAGTCAGTAGAGGTGGAAGCTATAGGGAATTTTATATTATTAATGTGTACCAAATTTTATTTGGATTTCAAAGACACTTTTGTGGTTCCTTCATTTAGACGGAATTTGATTTCAATTTCTTATTTAGATAAATCAGGTTATTTTTGTTCATTTGCAAACAATATGTTCAAGTTGTCTTTCAATTTAAATATTGTTCGAACTGGTTCACTCATAGGTTATGATAATCTATTTTGCTTTACACAATAGCTATGATGAATCCTTGAATGTGGAATCACGTGGTACTAAGCGTAAAATTGATGATAACAATTCAGGAGCATTATGACACAAACGCCTAAGTCACATCTCTAAAAATAGAGTTGAGCGACTAGTGTCAAATGGAATTTTGGATTTCATTGACTTCGCAGACTTTGATGTTTACGTTGAATGCGTAAAAGGAAAACAGACCAAAACAAATAAATTTGCTGCATATAGAGCTACAAATGTCTTAGAGTTGGTACATATAGACATTTGTGGACCATTTCCAACACCTTCTTGAAATGGTCAACAATATTTTATATCATTCATAGACAATTATTCTAGATATACATACATATTTCTTATACATGAAAAGTCTCAGTCATTGGATGTGTTCAAATCGTTTAAAGTTGAAGTTGAGAATCAACTTGACAAAAGAATTAAGAAAGTCAAATCTGACTATGGTGGTGAATATTACGTACGGTAGATATGACGGTTCAGGTGAACAACTTCCAGGGCCTTTTGCCAAATACCTAGAGGAATGTTAAATCGTCCAACATTACACCATGCTAGGATCTCCTAGAATGAATGGTGTTGATGAAAGACGAAATCATACTCTTAATGATATGGTAAGGAGTATGATTTGTCATTCTACCTTGCCAGAGTCACTTTGGGGAGAGACACTAAAGACTGCAGCTTATATTCTAAATAGAGTACCAATAAAAGCAGTTGCCAAAACACCTTATGAGCTTTGGACCGGGCGAAAGCCTTGTCTCAAACATTTTCATGTGTGGGGATGTCCAGCTGAGGCAAGGCCTTATAGGCAAAATGAAAAGAAATTGGACTCTCGAACAATGAGCAGCTACTTCATTGGTTATTTTGAAAGATCTAGGGGCTACAAATTTTAAGATCCTAAATTAAATTCAATTTTTGAGACGGGAACAACCACAATCTTTAAGGATATTGAGTTTAGGAGAAGAATAAGGTTAGAAACTTTGTCTTAGAGGAATAATTGATAACAATTCCAGAACCGGTTCATATAATGGCTTTTGATCAAGCAAGTACGAAATCTCCACAAGACATTGTTGTAATTCCCCCAACTCGAGATGATTTGGTGAGTCATGAAGAACAAATTGAAAATCCTCAAGAACAAGTGTTACAAGAACCAATATCTTTGTGGAGATCCATTAGACAAAGGAGAAATGCTATTCCGGATAATTACATAGTCTTTCTCCAAGAACATGAGGAAAATAATGGTATGATGGAAGATGATGCAATCAACTCCCGTCAAGCCATGCAGGATTCCAACTCAGAAAAGAGGATTGAAGCAATGAAGGAGAAGTATACGTCCATGCAAGACAATAAAGTTTTGGAACATATCCCATTACCAGAAGGTGTGAAACACATTGGTTGCAAATGGATTTTTAAGACCAAACAAGATTCTAACGGTAATGTGGAGAGGTATAAGGCCCGTCTTATGGCTAAGGGATATACTCAAAAGGAAGGGATTGACTTTAAAGAGACTTTCTCTTCGGTTTCATCAAAAGACTCTTTTAGGACAATCATGACTTTTGTTGCACATTATGATTTGGAATTCCATCAAATGGATGTCAAGACAGATTTCCTCAATGGCAGCGTTGACGAAACAATCTATATGATGCAACCAGAAAACTGTGTCACGACTGTTTACCGTGTTTTTTGGTAAACAACCTCTGGTCTATCAATTTGGTGTCAAATTGACTAACTTGCAGGATTGACCATACGAAATCCTAGGATATGTGCTGAAGGGTGTTTCTATTTGAACCTATCTAGAAATGTGTTTCAACAATACTAAGAAGAAATAACTTAACGAAGGGGGGGCAGAAATTATTCACTAAGTTTAAAAGAAAGAAGGACGAAGAATTATTAGGGGAAGAAGAGATAAGAGTTTCTTTTGGGAGGGAAGGACTTAATCGAAGTAGTAATGATGAACAAGAGGGAAGGATGTAACAAATAAATAAAAGTACTTGACAAAAGTAAAGAAACAAAATAACTTCATTGAAAAGATAAAGGATGGTGTGTTTACATCACATACATTCTCTATAATACTCTCTTTCTCTACACTCGGATACTTGGAGTAATTTTAAGAGTGACTTGTACAACAGTAAATTACAACACACCCAATTCTATGTCTAAGACTCCTATTTATAATAATAATAGTAACTGCTAATAACCGCTAATAACCTCCCAAGGCCATCTATTCTTGACAAGTGTCAGATCACATGCAGTCCTTTATCCGATGAGAGCCACTTGTCCTACTTAGTCATAAGAAAATATAACTACTCCCTCCAAGATTCAAATTTCAAAACACTCACTTCAACCCTTCTTCTAAATCTCGGTCGAAGACCATCTCGCCTGCTTAGGTCGAAGTATTCAATTTCAAGACTTCAATTTCCTAAGTCCTTGGAAGACTTGTAGATATTTTAATATGCTGAAAATAGCCTCCAACATAAGTCGTCGAATTGGTGAGCTAACAAATTGCCCCTCCAAAATGTAGTTTTTCGACACTAAAAAGTACATTTTTTGACAGCAGTTAACCCATCTTCAACTGCTTCTAGTTTAGGAAACTGAAAGGTGATGGGAGAGGATATATCCACAATCTCACGCAAAAGGAACTATTACATTCCCTCGATGCACGATCTCTGACGTCATGAACATCATGGCAAATTTCTCGGGAATTACCAAAATCGTGAGCCATCATTACCCCTATAGAGCATAGGTTACAACCGCCACCTCCACTAACTCTTCCGGAGCACACGCGTGGCCCACTAACCCCAGCCATTTGTAAAAACTCTTGATTTTCCCTTTTTTACTTATAAATAATTTTCAGAACGTCTTTTACTTTTTCTTCTTCAAATCTTTTTTACAACGTTACCTCATATCTTCTTTTCACCATTTTATCTTCCAAGAACATTCCTCCAACACTCATCATGGCTGAGCTAAGATCCCAGAAACAAAAAACCCAGTCTCATCAACAAACTTCTTCTTCCACCCTTCCCCCTTTTGCTACTCTGAGTGGACCAAAGGTGGTAAAGAATCAGCAACTCGTGCGAGAGCCTCTACTGGTGGAGAAGCACCATATCTACGAATCCCAGGTAATCATACTCGTTACTGTCGCGGATAAACCGCTTGCCATGTCCGGGCCTCTATCCCTCTCTGGTTTAAACTATTCCACTTTGAATGAGTTTTTTTCCTTCTTATCGAAAAACCAAACCCCTAGGGAAAAAAGACTCCCAAAAGGTCCCTTTGGATAATCCAGATAGCTTGAATGTTTATAATGTGGATCTCAAGTATCTTCATGATGGCGCAAGATTGTTTAGGGCTACGCCATATTTCAAGGATCCTGAACTCTACCTCAACTGGTTGAAGAAAGTAGAAAAAGCAAAAACTCAAGACTGGAAGGATATGGGTATCTATGACCTTATTATGATGTCAAAAGTAGGTCCCAACTACTGCCCTCTGATGTTGGCTGCGTCTCTGTACTTTTGGGATAGCACACACTACACTTTTCATCTTCCATGTGGGATGATGACGCCTACCTTGTTTGATATTGCTGCTATTGTAGGGTTGAAACCTCATGGACTGACTTACGATCCTGAAGTTGACAGCCAGGACACTATCGGTTTCTCAACCATCAAACATACTTATACCCATTTCATCAACCATTATCATGACAAAAATAATGCCGCTGTTAAAGACGAGGAACATGTAGCCTTTTTGGCCATGTGGTTGTCTTGTTGCATTTTCTGTACTAAATCTTTGCAGGTGGCGCGAAATTACTTAACACTGGCGAACCAGCTACATGCCAAGAGAGACATATGTTTGAGCGAAATGATCCTTGCAAGTCTATACGAAGCCTTAAGCGAAAGTGCCGGCAAACTGAAAGACCCTGAGAATAACGACAATTTAGTAATGTCGGGACCGTTTTGGTGACTTTAATTGTGGTTAAACGCCACTTTTGAAGGCAGCCTACCAAATAAAGGTGAAGTTGATGAAGGTTCTCCTTCGATTTCTGGAAGACATGTCGAATGGCCCCGCTTGGTCCAGCTTACCCCTAACGAAGAGGGACAAACACTTCGATCCAACTTCTCAGGCTTCGTCCAGATGTTTGCAAAGCGACATGTTTTCACACCTGGGATAGCTCCCTTCTCAGAACGGAAACGTGGCCCTGAATGGTTCATCAGGCCTTTCTCAGCATTGCTCAAAAAACAAGAAGAGGAATCCAAGCTGGTTTGGGAGCGATTCCTCACGCCTCGAATATTTGTTCACAAACTCAATCTGACAAGAGGACAGGCTTCCCTGATAGCTTACCAACCAAATCTTGTGTCGAGGCAATTTGGACTTATCCAAACCCTATCTAGGTGTTTATACGAGAAGAAATCCCACGTGCTGCTTTCACACCACATCGTTAACCCCATCGAATGCTCGACCCAATTGGCGCGTCATGCCCATAAATCTTCACTTACCCCACTTTATTTTGAACCTTCTTATTTCTGTTCCCCGGAATTTTATAACTGGTGGTCCAGACATTATTCTTCTGAATTTCTTGATGCTGCCAGTATTTCTCGAATGATTGATCAAGCTTTCGTTGATGTGCAGGAAAAAACCAAGAAAGGTAGGTCCGCTCACATAAAGGAGATACAAGCCTTCCAAAAATACTTTGAAACCTCTTATCGACTAGATGATATTAGTCGAACCGTCCGCGAGGCTGCTGTCACTCTGAGGGAAAAATTTCTAAAAAAGATGGAGAATTTAAAAATTCCTTCTTCCATCCCCCGTGAGAAACAGTATGAGATGGCTTTCAAATTATTTCCTCCTAAGGTCCCTCGATTGCCATCTGCTGATTTTGGAGTGGCCCTTGCCCTTCCATTCCCAGATTGGTTCATCTGTGAGGACCCTATAAAATTCCTCAGGCAGCAGTCGAAGCCTAAAGCACAGCGGGTGGTTCCGACTAAGCATACCGTCGATACTTTCAAAGGGCACCTTCATATTAATATCGAAGATGTTCGCATCGAATCCGACATTCTCGAAGGTCGATTCCCCTTCGTTTTAAACCTTTAAAACAATGCTTTATCATTACTAACGGGTGACGCTGTGATTTGTCTTTTGCAGCTGTTCCAAAAAAGACCGCCGTCTCGGTGAAGACTGGCAGTTCCGTCGAGAGTCAAAAGGTAATGCCGATGCACCATCTTACTCTTTTCGACATTCCGGGTTTAGAAAGCCTAACACTTTCCCAATGCTTTTTAGGTAAGCCGGAAACCCCCCACCCCTCAGAGAAAAATAAAGAGAGGCGCCAACCTGGTCATCATCGACTCAGAAGATGAAGATGGTTCCCCTCAAGAGGAGGTTCCAATGAAAAGGCGGCGAAAGGTTATCCGCGGTCTCGACACTACTGACTCCGATCCTCCATCTGCTCAAATCCCTGAATCACAAGCTCAACGTGTAGACCCTGGTAAAGCTTCTGTCGGAGGTACCCCAATTCCTCAAACTGCTGCTGTTGAGAGCGACAATTCCAGTCCAGCTGATGAAGGCCCGAAGGTCCAACTCTTATCTTCGACTACCTTCTGTCTGAATCTCAAACTACTTTTGGAATCTTTTTCTCATGTTTAGATTCTCTCTTTTTCATCCTGACGTTGTGATGACAGAGAACATCCCGACTACATCTCTTCTCGAGGCCTATCCTCTGAACAGTCGAGGTGAGCCCACCTATCGTCCTTCTTCGGACTTAGATTCAAGTGTGAGTTCTCTTGGGGAAACCAATAAACCTGAGATCCCTGTGGTTCCCCTGCTTTCTCCTTTAAAGACTGTCACCCAACAATCTCAGACCGACGGGTCCGATCATGACGAGGGGAACAATTCCCGGAATCCCATCGAAGCAGGTGAGGAAGAGAACTTTTTGGACGAAGGCGTAAATCCTGCTGATGGTTCACCTCAGGGAACCACAATGGAGGTTGATGACAAACCTGTGGAGGATAGGGGTACAACAGATGGAGCCATGCGTCAATCTGAATTAGAAGAGTCTAGTGAAGAAGACGTCGAAGAAGACGAGGACGAGGATACCACCAACGCTGCCCCAATTAAAGAGACTGCTGTCGAGGATCCTCCTATCCCGCAGGCCAAACCTGTTGAGATAACTCCAATTGCCCCTACCAACATCTCCACAAGAGTAGAAACGATGCCTGCCAAAAGTGCAACAGACCTTACTGCAGCAGAACTTGAGGCTCTAAAAGTGTCTGACCATCGTCAATACATCCAACTCCTCCTTCGTAGGCGAAATAGTTCCTCAGGTAGATCCCAAAGTACTTCGACCTCTGAAGGTCCGACTTCGACTCTAATCAACAGTGCTCTTGAGAAAGTAAAGGACAAGATTTTCAAAGGGGACCTCTTTTCTCTTTTGCAAATGGGTCCAATTCACTATCTTTCTTTGAAAACTCTCTTACAACAAGTGGACCTTCAATCGATCTCTGCTGAGGCTGCGGCCGTAATCCAAGAAGTTGGGAAGTTGATTGACCAGGTTCACACTGACTTTGGGCTCTTGCCTCAGTTCGACAAAGATATATCTGAAAAGTCAGGTACTGAGGCTGCTGCTTGGTCTGCCGTCGCAGATTGTGAAGACAAAATTGCAACGCTGGAGGAGTAAAAGGCCAAGAACCAACAAGAGATTATTGAGAATGAAAAGAACATCGCTTGTTGGGAGCGTAAGATCAGAAAACTTCACAGTAAGATAGAAAAATCTCAGAAGCGGAATGCTAAACTGTCTTCCTTCAATGATTCTTCCTTGTCAACAGAGCTTGATCATGTCGTTCTTTTTGCCGAGGAGGCTCGACAACTTGAGGCTGATATTGCGCAACTAAAAAATGATAAAGCCTCTTGCCAGAGTCGTCTCGATGCCCAAAAAGTAAACTATGTCAAGATGAAGTCCAACCTTCCTTTTTAGATTTCTAGAATGTTTAATATTTATTTTCTGGCCTTTGTAAGCCATGTCTGTATTGTTGTACTCGTAAGGACTAAGCCATTTTTGGCGCATTTTGTTGATGCCATTTATGGCCCTGCTACTTAGTTTTATATTACTCTATCGAAATGTTTACCTCTTGCAGCGCTGGTTTGTATTTTTTCAAATACTTACCGTTTACTTTCAAGATTCATTTATCATTGCTAAGTTCCTCGACTTCGTATGCCCCGTTCAAGAAGACTTTTGAGATTTGAAACGGTCCTTCCCATTTCGGGGACCATTTGCCTAGTGTCCTGACCTTTCGATCCATCGGCAGGATTACCCTCCAAACTAAATCTCCAATCACAAAGGTCTTTGCTTTGACTCTTTTGTTATAGGATTTCTCAACTCTTTTCTTCTGCCTTCTTAACAGCTCCAACGCTCTTAACCTTTCTTCGTTTAAATCTGCTAACTCATCGAGCATCATGTCCCAATAGATCTCATGGGGGATTTCGTGATGCCTCTGAATCCTGGCTGATTGCACAAGAATTTCGACTGGTAATACTGCATCATGGCCAAAGGTCAGTCGATAAGGTGTGGTGTTGGTGGCTTCTTTGGGGGACGTTCAACATGCCCATAGGACCTGGTCCAAAGTTTTATGCTAGTTTTTTGGCTTACCCCCTACTTGCTTCTTTATCATTCCAATTACTACCTTATTCGCTGCCTCGACCTGGCCATTGGCCTGGGCGTAGTAAGGGGTCGACGTAAGGAGTTTGAATCCCATTTCTCTGGCAAACTCTTGCATTTTTCGACCGGTAAAGACTGACCTTGATCTGTTTTTATCGTTTCTGGCAAACCAAATCTAAAGATAATGTGTTTTTGAATATATTCAATCATATCTTCTTGGTCTACTTTTGGCAGGGGTACCGCCTCGACCCATTTGGTAAAATAGTCTATCCCCACCAAGATGAATTTCTGGTTTTTCGAGGACGCGGGTCGTATTTCTCCTATTAGGTCCAAAGCCCATCCTCTGAATGGCCATGGCTTGATTATGGAGTGTAACTCGCTTGCTGGAACATGTTGTATACCAGCATGTATTTGGCAGCCTTTGGCGAATTTGATGCAATCTTTCAGCATTGCAGGCCAATATAGACCTTGGCGAAATAGTAGCCATTTCATCTTTTGGCCTACCTGGTGTGCCCCGCATGCTCCACTATGAATTGATGATAGTGCTAAATACGCCTCAGATTCACTTAGACATTTAAGCAAAACTCCCTCCGGAGTTCTTTTGAATAGAGGACGTAGCTTAGTGCTTGGTATTTTATTCTCCGCTCTGTGGTGCTCGAAGGATTTTGGAGGTATTCGACCAACGGTTTTCTCCAGTCCCCATCCGGCATCGATTCGATTGTAAAGATCTCGAAGGTTTCTTCATCGGCGAATCCGAATTTCGCAGCCCTTATATCTGATGGCCGCAATGCCACAGCTGCTACCTTGCTTCTGACCTGGATTACTTCTTGCAGGTCTTCGCAGGACATCTTATATCCTGATGCTATTTAGGCCAAATCGTTGGCCACCTGATTCCGTATTCGTGGTATATGTCGAATAGTAGTCTCTTCGAATTTCTTTAATAGCCTATTTGCTACTACGAAGTACACAATGAGGCTTTCTTTGACACATTTGTATTCTTTTGTCAATTGTTTTATGACTAACTCTGAGTCTCCCATTATTTCGACTCTAGTTGCCCCCAATTCCAACAGAATTTCAAGTCCAGCTATCAAGGCCTCGTACTCCGCCTCATTGTTAGAGCATGGCTCACTTATTTTATACTTGAATTGTGTTGGAATTTTATCAGGAGAAATAATCAACATGCCTATGTCGGTTCCCTTCTTATGGCTGGAACCATCGAAGTATAACTTCCAAGGTTCTAGTTCGACCATATTTAGAGCGTTTGTATCTACGGAGTGGTCGACAATGAAGTCTGCCACTATTTGCCCTTTGATTGATTTCAATGGTTTATATGTTAAGGAAAATTTCGTTAGCGCTAATGCCCATTTACCTATTCGACTGTGCAAAATAGGTTTGGACAACATATGCTTTATAACATCGAAATGCAAAGAGACACAAACATTGACAGGCTTTATATATTGCTTTAATTTTGTACATGAGAAATACAAACATAGACATAGCTTTTCTACTTCGCTATATCTAGTCTCTGCATCATTTAGGATCCTACTAAGGTAGTAAATGGCTCTCTTTGTGCCGTCTTCTTCCTCTTGAGTTAACATGCTTCCCAAGGTTTTGTGTGACGCAGCTATGTACAACCTCATGCTTTTGTGCTGACAAGGTGGAGAGAGAATTAGAGGATTGGTCAAGTAACTTTTAATTTTGTCGAAAGCTTCTTGTTGTTCCTTCCTCCACTCATACCCTTCTTTGGTGACTCGAAGCAACAGCGAAAAAGCTTGGGTTTTGCCGCTTAGGTTCGATATGAACCTTCTTAAGAAATTAATATTGCCCAAAAGGGATTGTAATTCCTTTTTATTTGATGGCGCCTTGGTCTCCATAATGGCCTTCGTCTTGTTTTGGTTTATTTCGATGCCCTTTTTGTGGACTCCGAAACCCAAGAAGTCGCCTGCCTGCACAAAGAACGCACATTTTAAAGGGTTCATTTTGAGGCCAAACTTCCTCATTCTTAAGAAAGATTGTCGAAGATGATCTATATGATCTCTGCCTGATACGGATTTAACCATAATGTCGTCAATATATATCTGCATAAACGATTCTATATAGTCATGGAAGATTGAATTCATTGCTCGTTGGTACGTTGCCCCAGCGTTTTTCAGGCCAAAAGGCATTACTACCCATTCGTAGGTGCATATGGCCCCTGGACAACGAAACGCTGTTTTGGGAACATCATCCTCGGCAATGAAGATTTGGTTATATCCAGAATAACCATCTAACATACTAAGATATTCGTGGCCGGCGGCTGAATCGACTAGCATTTCTGCCACTGGCATCGAATACTCATCCTTAGGAGTTGCTGAGTTTAAGTCCCTAAAGTCTATGCAGACTCTCAAGGAACCATTTTTCTTAATAACTGGCACAACATTAGCAAGCCATTCGACATACCTGGTTGTGCAGATGAATTTGCACCGCAGAAGTCTTTCGATTTCCACTTTTATTTTTGACAAAACCTCTGGAGCAAAACGCCTTGGGCTCTGTTTGACTGGTTTCTTGCCAGGCTTGATCGGCAGTCTATGTTCCACCAACTCTCTTTTCAATCCTGGCATTTTATCATAATCCCACGCAAAACAGTCTCTGTATTCTCGCAAAAGCTGGATGACTTCCCCTTTGAATCGAGTGTCGAGGTTGGCACTAATGTAAGTGGGCCTTTTTATAATGCCGTCTCCTAAGTCCACTTCCTCTAGCGGGTCCTGCGCAAGCATTTTGACATCCTATGCCAAGGGATCTCTCTCGAAACCCAACGACTCGTCGTCATAGATAGCATCAAGCCTTTTGTTTTCTTGATGGGTTTCATCAGATAGTTCCATGTCGAAGCTTCCCTTGTAGCTTCTCTGAAGAATTTCTTTATTGGCATCCGTGGCCATTTTGCTTCTAACAGCCTCTAGGGCCGTTTGTAGTCTAGTTTCGGCCACATAAGCCGAAATCCTTCGAAGCGCATTGGCTTCAGTCATTATTACTGAAATCACTCCCCCATCCCGTGGGGTCCACCGGCATGGTTCCAAGGTATGGAAGCCTTTCTCCTGGCACTTCTTTGTCCCAACGGAAACCGTCTACAGGATGTAAGTATAACGAGCCAAAGACTTCGTCGTCTGACTTGAAATCAAAGTCTGCTAGTCCACAAGGACCTATTCCAGCCAAGTGTTTGTCGAAGTGCCTTTGATCGACATAGTTGATGGGCGCCCTAAAGTACCCCTGATCAGCTTCAATATTCTCTACGATGCTGTCTGGCCTCCAAATTGCAATCCTTTGGTGCATCGAGGATGGCACTGCTCCCACGCCATGAATCCATTCACGTCCAAGTAGCAGGTTGTAATTGGTCGTAGTTTCTACAACCATGAATACCGTTGGCCGCGTTACTGTTCCGACGATAATATCTACCTGGACTACTCCTCTGGTCGAGCCTACCTTACCTTCATAGTTTGACAGGACCATGTTGTGTGGCTTGGTGTCGGCATCGCTTTTCCCGATTTTGTTTAATAAAAGATGTGGCATCAAAGGTGTGTTCTAGGCATAAGTTGCAAGGGTAGAGATTAGGTGAGAAGATGGTAAACTAGAGAGAGTCTAGTGTATATCTTCAAACTAATTCTACTTAGTGGATTTCCTCCCTGGCTTGCTAGCCCCCAAACATAGGTGTGGTTTCACCAAACTGGGTTAACAATTGATGTGTCTCTTTACAATTGATTTTGTTTATCTTTGTTCTTATTATACAAATATTTGTGTCGTCAACATCTCCTTCGAAATCTAATATCTGATACCATAATTTCAATTGGTATCAGAGCAGGCATCTTGCTCTTGTTCTAGGTGAGATCTAGAGACAATACTTTCTGGTACCATGGACAAAGAAGGAGGATTTGTGAACAGACCATTTGTTCTGGACGGGAACAATTATGACTACTGGAAACCTAGAATGGTTGCCTTCTTAAAGTCTTTGGACAGTAAGGCATGGAAAGCTGTCATCAAGGGATGGGAACATCCTATGATTGTTGATAAATATGGAAAGGATACAATTGAATTAAAACCTGAGGAAGAATGGACAAAGGAAGAAGATGATCTAGCTCTGGGAAACTCCAAGGCCTTGAATTCCTTGTTCAATGGAATTGATAGGAACATATTCAGGTTGGTGAACAACTGTGAAATTGCTAAGGAAGCATGGGAGATTCTAAAGACTACTCATGAAGGCACATCCAAGGTAAAAATGTCTAGACTCCAACTCCTTACAACTAAGTTTGAAAACCTGAGAATGAAAGATGATGAAAGCATACATGAATTTCATATGAATATTCTTGAAATTGCCAATGCTTCAAGTGCTCTTGGTGAAAAGATGTCTGAAGAAAAACTGGTAAGAAAAATTCTCAAATCTCTTCCCAAGAGATTTAAAATGAAAGTAACTGCTATAGAAGAAGCTCAAGAAATTTTTAAAATGAGAGTTGATGAACTCATTGGATCTCTTTTAATATTTAAAGTTGGAATAGGTGACAAAACAAACAAGAAAAAGAGCATAGCCTTTTGTTGCGGTGAGAATCGTGATACCAAGCTATTGATTAACTTGAATCTTAATTCTTAAATTCACAACCAGACTTTAATTTATCCAAGGGAAAGGTCTAAAGAAAGAAAGAACCTTTTGCGCGATGTAACAACAACGCTAAGAGATTTGGGGATCGGGGGTTGGTTATGCCTAGGGTAGGTATTTCACATCCTAAACATCTGTAGTACTCTACAGGAACCTTTTGTTCGTTTGTATGCTAAGTTTGCTAAATGTTTGCTATGGATTGGGATTGGGTAAAAGATGTAGGCTAAAACCTAAGGATAGTTTCTAAGTTTGCTCGCAAAGACATCGCGTCCTCTGCCTACGTATCCTTACTAGGATAGAATCAGAGCAATCGTAGTTCACCTCACTAGGGTTGAAGAACACTTGATTATGATCAAGGTTCAAATGGGAACAAACATTACAATGCTTGTGTAGAGTTTAAGAAAAATCTCTAGTTCTATATTGAACACTCAAGAAAGGGGAGTAAGTAATTATCTCCATGATTCTTACATAGAGTTAACAAACTCTATCTTAGGTTCTAATTGAAGGAGCACTCCTAACCAAGGGTAAGCTTTTTATACTTAAGAAAAGTCTAATGGATAGGTTCTAACTTAACTAAGTGTATAGATAACGTTACAAAGTCAAGGGAGGGTAATGAGCTATCTATGATCCAAAGGTCAATAGAGAGACTTTCCTTTGGAAGGATAGAAGGATGAGGCAGCTTGGATGAGAACTAAAGAGTTTCATCACTTGGGGGAAACAAACTTAACAAAGCAATAATCATTCAAACATGATGAATATAAAGGAGATATGGTTACAACCAAGAATAAACAAGCATATTACAATAAGCAAGGATTTCAATTAGGATGAATGGTTACAACCAAAACAAGCATAAGGATATCACAATATCAATGATTTCAAACAAGATAGATGGTTATAACCAAGAACATGAAAGCATATTACAATATCAAGCAAGGATTACAATTAGGATGAATGGTTACAACCAAAACAAGCATAAGGGTATCACAATATCAATGATTTCAAACAAGATAGATGGTTATAACCAAGAACATGCAAGCATATTACAATATCAAGCAAGGATTACAATCAAGATAGATGGTTACAACCAAGAACATGCAATCATATTACAATATCAAGCAAAGATAAGTTCTTACAAGACTTAAGCACAAGAGGTGAAAACCAAAGACATATCTTGATAAAGATAAAGGTAGCAACCAATGCAAACAAGTGATAACTTGATAAACAGTTCAAAATTTCATGGGGATTTTAAACATTAATCAAATGAAACAATTATGATGCTTACAAGCAAAAGTTGAAATCAAAGTCACATACACAAGGGAGTTGACAAACAAAGCTCTCATGAAATGCAAAACCAAACTTAAGAAAAAGGAATCAAAAGTTTTGAATGGAAAGATTGCAGGAGAGGATGGTAAAAACCCTAAAAATGAAGCATGACTATTTTTTAGTGCAAAGTGTTTCTAAAATGAAAATTCTAGAAATCTTTACATGCTATATGAAAATATGCACAAATACAAGACAATTGCAAAAAGAATCAATCAAAAATGATAAAAATGACAAAGTTGTGCTATTTTGAATTTTAAAGAAAAAACAAACATTTTAATGATAAAAAAGAAAGGGATGCGCTTGGTGGGTGTTGAACCCACCACCTTGTGATTACAAGTACAAAATCCTACCAATCCAACCAAGGTGCGCGCGTGACAATTGAAAGAAAAATAGAGAGAAAAGTGAAAACAAGGAAAATATGAAAAATAAACAAAAGAGTTGATCTCCACACGGATCGAACTCAGGTCATGAAGCATGGCAAGACAATTGAAACTTAAGGCATAACCACTGGGGTGGTGATACATCCGTGTATTATGCCACCCCAATAAATACTAATACTTAAAAAAAAGCAAGCAAACTGAGCCAAGGCAAGGCAAGCAAGAACAAGACAAGTGGTGTGAAAACGGTTTCACCATATCTTACTCAAAACAAAGTCAAATTTAACAAAATTTGGGTCTATCTTAAGTGAAATTCAATAAGGAACACGATGGAATCATTAGTTTTTCAAGATAAGGCACACAAATTAAAACACGATTGAAGATGAAAATGGAAACTTGGAAATGCATTATGGAAGCTACAGCTCAAAACAGAAGTGCAAATTACATGAGATCACCACACACAAACTATAAACACATGATTCATGGATTCTAGACCCTAAAAGAACTGAAAAGTTCATCAAAACAGAAACTGGTATGCAAGTTGCAACTATGGATCACAAATGCTTGAAATGCTGTTTTGAAAATAAGAACAGTTCATGGTGTAACAGTCCACACTTCCACTCCTTAACACACATTAAATGATTCACATACATCAAGACATGAATTCAAACAGCTTGCAAGAAAAATCAACAAAATAATTGATAACACAAGAGGTGAAAACCTCAAAACAGAAGTTTGACAGCAAGCTTGCTTTTTGCCAAATCACAACATCAAACAAGCATGCATACACATATAGTTTTCACATCAAGACAACTTGGTCTTAACCAAAATAGCCCAACAAGCTAAACAAGATAATTGGTTTTGCAACAACAAACGTAACAACAGAAGCAACAGCCAGTCTTGGTCATTACAATACCAAATCAAACACATCAACACATGCCTCAAAATGAGAGTTATAACTCTATGGTGGTAAGCATAAACAGATTCTAGCAGGAAATCAAAGTTTTAGCAGCAACAGATGCAAAATGACAATTAGCATACAAACATGTCTTGTTTACAAACAGCAAAAATCAACAAAACTTGGCAATAGTTGGAATCAAAGGGTAGCAGCATTAAGGTGAAGCCTAGCATGACAATACTAGCACAATCAACAATTAGTCATAATGCCTTAATGCACATGACAACTTACAAGTTTAATGACAATATGCATCCTATAACAATAGTGTTAGGGCTAAATGGTAGTTTGAACTTATAACAGAAAAGGTATGACATGTTAATACAAACATTCAACTCATTGACCAATGATGCTCACAAGCAGTTTCAAGACAGATTCATACAATGACTTACAAAACATCAAAACAATACATATAGGCTCACCACAGTTGACAATGCAAACAAGATATGGTTATGTCATGATAAAAAAAGCAGCCCTACTACAATGCCTAATGATGACAACACTTATGCAAAAAATGACAATGTCAATTATTCAAGCAAAACATGATTCAAAGAATACCACCAATCTCATGTTAACAAACATGAACCAAACACCAAGCAATAGTTCAAGCTATCACAGATTTCACTTAGCATGACAATGGCAAGCAACAATCTTCAATGCAAATAAAGATGGTTACAACCCTAAAACAGCCAAACAAGTATTGGTCATCAAAACAAGCCTCAACAGAAATACACATCTTGACAGCAGATTCAAAAATGGCACTATTGATCATCATAGGTTGAGATGTGTTTCAACAACATCTAGGTGAATCACTTCAATATTGGCCAAGACTAAGTTAAACAACAAGCGGTTTTTCAAAATAGTGGAGATGAATTTCAAAGCTTGAGTGCAAAATTGAAATGCTAGCATTGGTTTAAAGGTGTACACACACTCTAAATATGTCATAGACAAAGCTTAAACACAAGGATGATTCAAAAATGTACTAGAATTGAAAATGACTTATGAGTTGGAAAAATGCACATGAGTTGAAAATGGCAAGAACAGAATGTTGCAGATCTAAAACCAAACCATTTTCAAATAATACAAACATCACATGAATCAAACATATAGGGACTTCTAATTTAAAATGACAACAAACAGATTCAAGATTTAAGGATGCTGCTGCAACAGAAACAAATCAACATCATTCACAAACAGAACCAGATCAAAATAGCATCAAACTTCATAACAGTTGCAAACACTCCTTCATATGTTCATACATGACACAGAGTAGCATTTAAGAGAATCTCAAGGTTTAACACACAGCAACACAACATTGTATGATGATTAAAAGAGTGTCAAATATATTAATGAGCAAAACAAAACCAATCTTGGCAGATTCACACATGGACTGCATTTACATTTAAACACATTCCAAACAAAGTAAACTAATCATGTTCATGACAGTTAAAAATTAGGATAGTGATCACTAACCTCTTGTAGACCTCCAAGCAAGCTAATACAGTAGGGAAGACTCCCAAATGAGATCCAACCAATGCCTTGATGAAAATGCAGCTTTTCTTGCACTTGAAGTAAACAAGTGAACTTTAGGACAGAACTCAAAACAAGTGATGATGAAGGTATTTTAGGTTGTGGACAGTTGGTACATCATAAACCAAAGGTGTTTGGAGGGTTAAAGTGATCAAAACAGGCCTGAGCAGAGATTTATCAGATTTTGTATGTAAAGTCAAACTTTGCTTGGTTGAAAGTTGACTTTTGAGAAAATGAAGTTTTTGACTCGCTTAAAAGCTTGAAAACATCCCATGCATCATTTGTGGATTGTGTGGATGGTTTGTGATGATTTTAAGTGGGTGGGAATGGTTTTGGAAGGCTAAATGCTCAAGGCAGATTTTTGAGGTAGTTTTTGGAATGGTTTCTTCACTTATAAGCAAAGCAAGGCAAGATGAGAGCTATGGTTTTCTCTTGGGTTTTAGAATGCTCTGGTGTGTGTTTCAACATAGAGGAAACCTCTATTTATAGGCAAGAAATGGTTTGGGGCAGATTTGTATTTTTGCTTTTGGAGGGAGTTTTGTGATGAAATCTTGCTTAAGATTTGTTGCAGCTGTAAATCCAAGTTCTTGGCTCAAGATGATGCATAAATCAAGTGGCATGAAGGACATGGAAGTGACTGAAGTGTGGCTAGGGAGTAGGGGAGCTGCAACTGCAAGTTACTTCATGAAAAAGTTTCTCTTTCTTCTTGATTTCTTTGATTAAAATATTGCCACTTGCATACAACTTGCCAAATCCACCAAATCCCTTCATTTTATGCATTTATAATCATCATACTCTCTTATTATCAGATATAAACATGATCAAATGGTTCAAGTGGTTAAAAAGTGAGTTTGTGAAAAAGTGGAAATGATGAACTCAAGTGTTGAAACATCAACTTGCTGAATTCATAACTCTCAATTCATAAAGGCTATGGAGGAGTTCTAGTATATTTTGGAAAGCCCTCATGAAGCTATACAACTTTCATGTTTTCATGATCTTCAGATTCCAAGTGGAACTAGGTTAAAAATCCACTCAAAGTTGGCTAAAAACATGCCTAAAAAGGCCAGCAACTTAGAATTTTTCTAAGTGTTTTTCCCCCTCTTGTAATGACTTTGGCCATAACTCCAAATCTATGCATTTTCTGCTCATGGACCATTGTGAGACTTTTGTAGGACTTGTCAAGACCTTTCCAATAAGCCTTGAACCAACTCAATTGGATGTGTGGTTAGGGAGTTATGGTCTTCCCCATTTCAAAACCCTAATTTCCCAATTTCTCGGTTACTCCACAATCCTTGATCCAATGGTCATGAAACTTCATGGATAGGTGTAATATGTTACTAGGAACATTTTTGCTTCATACTTTGAGGTCAAATTCCTTATGATTGAAGAGTTGACTTTTCGGTCAACCGAACGATCGATCGATGACTACCGAGTCGACTGTTGATGTTCCGGGTCTTCTGAGGCCTTGAAACTTCTTGAGTAGACTTCAACAAGCTATATGAACTACGTGGACCATGATCCCATCCTTGAAACACCTTTTAAATCAAAAGTCAAACTACAGTTGACTTTTCCTGATCGAAAACCCTAATCGGGTATCCTGAACTGCACTTTTCTTGATCTTTGGGCGACGACCTCAAATTGGATTCATACTTGACCCAATGGAGTATATTTGATGATGTGGAGACTCATTTCAAGGAGGATCAATCCAATACGTTGACTGATTAAACCGTCGAAACCTCGATTCCCAGTTGTACGGAACCTTGATTTGCCTGTATCTTGACAAAGACCGACTTGAAATAGGTTATGGTTAGATAATCAAATGAATATGATCCTAAAATGATGATGAAGATCTAAGGGGTCAAAATTTGGGGTGCAACACCTTTGTGTCAAAAGCTGAAAGAAGAGAGGGTGAATCTGATGAGGATACTGATCTATCAAATGCCATAGTTATGTTGGGAAGACAATTCAACAAGGTAATGAAAAGAATGGATACAAGACCAAATGCTAAGAACATCTCTCTTGACATCAGTAAGTCAAATGATGCTGGAAGAAGAACTAGGGCTGAAGAAAAACCCGTGAACAACAAAGGGATACATTGTTATGGGTGTGAAGGCTTTGGTCACATCAGATCTGAATGCCCAACCTATCTCAAGAAACAAAAAGGTCTAGTTGTTTCATGGACTGATGAAGACTCTGACAGTGATATTGAAGAAGAATCTGCCAAGCATATAACTGCCTTAAATGGAAGATACTATTCTAATAAAGATTCCAATAAAGATAACTTAACTTTTGAAGAACTGGCAGCTTTCTACAAAGAATTATGCCTCAGAAGCGAAGAAGTTTTCCAACAAGGTGAAAAACAGAAGAATCACATCATCAAGCTAAAGACTAAAAAGGAGGAACATCTGACAATTATCAGGGGTTTGAATGATGAAGTTGTTGAACAGGATAAGACTATAACAAAATTAAGAGATAAAGTTGCTCAACTAACTTCTCAACTTTACCATCTGGGAAAGTCTTTTAGAATTATGAACAGTGGTACCAAAATCTTGGAAGAAATTCTTCAATATGGCAAGAGATCTAGAGACAAGACAGTGTTAGGGTTCAATGAAGACAATAACTCTTCCTCTCACCACAAACCTTCTGAATCAAGGCAGAAGATGTTCCAGGGGATGTCTCAACATCATGACAGAAAACAAACCAGTCAACCAAGAAAATTCCAAAGATGGAGATGTCATTGAAGGTGAGAAAATACTTAGAAGGGGGGTTGAATAAGTATGTAGAAAAACTTAGAAATAAAAACTCAAGGATTTTTAACCTGGTTCGTTGAACTCAACTACTCCAGTCCACCTTATCAAGATTGATTTGCCTTTCTCAAACAAGGACTTAATCCACTATTAAATCAACTGATTACAATAGTAAGCACTAAGAACAACTGTTCAAAGTCTTCTCAAGAACTACTGATCCTAACTAGATCTTCTTAAGGTTCTCTTACAATCAAATGTAATAATAATACAATTGTTCAAATTGCTTCTAATAAAGCTTTATCACAACTGTGGTTTTTCACTTAAGATTTAAGAACAATGAAATAAATTCAGCAAGTGAGTATAAATTGTATGAGAGCTTGTAATGAATTCTTTCAAGTGTTTCGTCAACTGAAGAAGATGAATGGAGTCTTGCTTTTATAGGCACAGAGATCCAAGTAGCTTTTCACGTTGAAGGTTGTGTACCAAAAAGGTCTGAGCCTTTTTGTCTTCACATCACATGACCTTTCCTAGAAATAGAATGCACAGAAAAATCCTTTTTGTCTGTGTTCTTGTGTCTAGCATAAATGAGGAAAGAGTCGTTTGGTCATTCCAACAGACATAACTTTGAATTCTTCTTCAACAAGTTTCAGCAAAGTATCAGAGCCTTGACAGATCAGAGCCTTCTGATGTTCATCAGAGCCTTGAAAGAGTCGTATCCCTTAGACGATGTGTGTATGGAGATTAAGAATTTGATCCCGTCTACTCTTAGACGATGAGAATATTGATTTGTTTCATCAATCAGGATGATGCCGTCTACCCTTAGACGATGAGAATTGATTTGTTCATCAGTCAGGATGATCCCGTCTACCCTTAGACGATGAGAATTGTTTTGTTCATCAGTCAGGATGATCCCGTCTACCCTTAGACGATGTGAATTTGGAGAGTATTTCTTCCCGTCTACCCTTAGACGATGTGTGTATGGAGATTAAGAATTTGATCCCGTCTACTCTTAGACGATGAGAATATTGATTAGTTTCATCAATCAGGATGATGCCGTCTACCCTTAGACGATGTGAATATGGAGATTATGAATGTCTTCCCGTCTACTCTTAGACGATGTGAATATTGATTTGTTCATCGATCAGGATGATGCCGTCTACCCTTAGACGATGTGAATATTGATCAGGATAATGCCGTCTACTCTTAGACGATGTGAGTTTGGAGATTAATGAATGTCTTTCCGTCTACCCTTAGACGATGTGAATATGGAGATTATGGTGACTTTCCGTCTATCCTTAGACGATGTGAATTGGGGATTAATGTTGTCTTTCCGTCTATCATTAGACGAGGTGAGTATTCAATCAGGGTGTCTTCCCGTCCATCTTTGGGCGATGTGAGTATATTTCTCTTCCTGCCCATCAGGAGGCAATGTGAAAGAATCAGGTATTTTTGTTGCAGCTCTCGGGTTTGTTATATGGGGTATTACAAGCAACGGGTATTCAATCAGGAGTTCTTTATCAGATGATTAATCAGTTTGGTGCCGCAATAACTGGACTCGGTTTTCTGGACGTTATTCTCCAAGCAGTTTACAGTATATGCTCGCGGTTGGCAAATTTTCGGGTTCTATTTGTATTCAACCGTCTCGTACCTTTGAATGTTTGAAGGCTGAGCGCTCTTCAAACCCTTCAGGTCCGAGTCGCTTGAATAGGGGCAGCTGTTGCACCCTAAAATTTGACCAACCGATTCTCCTATCTGACTCATGGTTTAACTTCATATTCACAGCTCAGATGTATGATTTTTGTGCAAACAGGGGGATACCAGAGTTTACAGCTTGATTTTTGTCTATCAGATATGGCAGACCCAGTCCAGATCACCAGGGTTTTATTTTCGGGAAATTGTGCGCTCCTCGGTGATTTTTCAGTGATTTTGATGATATTCTGATGCCCGGGGTTCTCTGTTCGATTCGATCTGGTCTCGTGCGCTCTTTTATGGCGGTCATTTGCATTCATCTGCATTTTTAGGATTTTTATAGACTTTTGTGATTTTTTAACAGGCTTTATAGATTTTTCTGGAATTTAAATAGGGTTTTTGAATATTTTAATGGTTTAATTCTCTTTTTAGGATTTTATAAGAATTTAAATCATTTTTAGGAATTTTGTATAGATTTTTAAATAGGTTTAATGGTTTTTTAGATAATATAGAAAATGATATAGTTTTTCTTTTATTAATAGATATTAAATAATATTAGATTTTAATAGAGAATTAATAAAAGTTTAGAGTCAATTAGATCTTAATTGTTGTTTTGGATTTAATTAGGTTAATATAGAATTAATTAGACTTTAATTGACTTTTTTAGAGTTTAATTAGGTTAATTGTTTGTTTAGGTTAATTAGATTAATATGAGTTTTAATCATTTTTTAGAGTTGATTAGTCATTAGTTAATTGTTTTGATATAATTAGATTAGATTTAATTGTTTTGTTTTTATTCAGTTTCTTATTTCATTTTCGAATGGGCCCATAGGTGTTTTTTTGGTAAGGCCCAGATTTCATCAAGTCCAGAAAAAATGATCTCAGCAAGTCCAAAAAAAAGGGGTCCAGATGTGTCCAAAAAGCCCAGTTCGGCCAGTTTCTTTCCAGCACAGTCTGGCAATTTTCCAGAAGATTCCAGAAAGTGCCAGATTTTCTCAGTCCTTTAAATAGTGACACGTGTTGCTTGGCAGAAGGCCCCACCTTTTCGTTTCCCAGCACGCCACGCGTTCACTCTCACTCTCTCCACGCCACCACACGTGGCACGCATGCACAGATTCCCTCCACCAACGGTGACACACGTCCATCCCTCACCTCCTCACCGGAAGCTCCCCTGACCGGCATGCAAAACCGGTGAACCCTCACCGCCGGCCACCGCCAACAGACTCCGGCCACCGGAATCTGCAAACACCAGGAAATCACCAGATTATCTTCTTCTTCCTCCGATCGTCCCTCCGTCACCTTCATCATCGTCGCCGGAATCATCAAACCTTCAAGCAACATTTCTCCAGAAATCACCTTGAACCTTCATACCTTCATCCAAGATTTTTCCAGAAACACATCAATCCTCCATCAAATTTCCCAGAACAACTTCAATTTCCAGAATCCATTCCAACCTTCATCATTCTCCAGCAAGATCCCCAGAAATCATCATCAATCCATACAACATTTTTCCAGAAGCTCCAAGTGACGTTCAATCTTCAAGCAATACTTCCAGATTTCTTCAGAAAGCGTTCAAACCTTCATAGTCCGTTCAAGATCTTCAACAATATCCAGAGGCGCGCTCAGATTCACCAGGATCTTCATCAGCTTTCAAGAACCTTCGAGTAATCTCCGGCAACCTTCAATCTTCCTCCGTTTCCAGATCGTGAGAGCTCGTCTTCTTCTCCAAAGATCTTCGTTCCTCCGAGAACGTTGTCACGTATCATTTCCCAGATAGCCTTCAAGATTTCCAGAATCTCGTCAAATTCCTCAACGAGCTTCAAGTGCCATTCGCTTTTCCAGGTGCCTAATTTCTTCCCTTGCATGTGTGCGTGGTAGATGTAGTTCCTGAGATGTTTAGGTTAGGGTTTCTGGTTTTAGTGAGTTCTGTTAATTGCATGATGGCGATTAGGGTTTGTTTGTGGAGATTTGATTGAATGTGTTTAAGGCTGAGAGGAGTTGCAGAGAGAAGATAGATTGAGGGAGACGAGCGAGAGGAAGACGGCGCATGGAGTGAGTGAACAGTAGTTAGGGTTGGGAGTGATTTAGGTTTTGTTTTTCTGAGTATTGGATTAGGGTTTGGACGCTGGGCTTAGGCCCAAACGTGTTTCTGAACGCTACCACCCCATCATTACTCAATTCACCCCTCCCTGTGTGAGTCTGAATGACTGGAGTTGGGCCTTAGGCCCTATTGCTTTCTGCACCCCCTCGTTGGGGCCCATAGGGGATAATGACTGGAAAAATCTGCTAACGGCACCCCGTATGTTTTCTCTTTTTCTGATTGTTTTGATTTCAAATTTGGGCCTGCGCCCAACTGCTATTGGCACCCCCCCAATCAGGGCCCAATGTAGAATAGGCTTGAATCTGTTGCTGTTTAAACCCCCCCCATTATATTTCTTTTATTTTTTCTTTTATATTTTCATGGTTTGTAAATAATTCATAAAACATTGAAAATAATTGTTTTTAATAATTCTTGTTTCTACCAATGCATCATAATTCCTAGAAAATTAAATAAAAATAAAAATGACACTTTATTTTTTGTTTTCCTATTTTTGTGCATATTTTCCAATTAATTGATTTTGTTTAATATTTTCAATGCATGCATATCATTAGAAAATTCATAAAAAATAGTAGATTTAGTCAAATAATTCCGTTCTTTTTTCTGTAGACTCGTGATTCAGTGTAGAATTTTATAGTACAAAAACATTAGCTTAATCATGCATTTTCATTTTTATTGCATTTTTTCATTGTTATGAATGTTGAATAAATTGGTTTGTGGACATGTCTGTGTTGCTGATTTTAGTTCTTTCATCTGGTGTTGAATTTTGTTCTGATTTTTCAGTATGTTACCCTAGAGCCATGTAGGTCTCCCATTAGATTTTTGATAGATTTTCATAGGATATTCTGGTGTGATTTGTCTGAGCCTGAAGTTAGGAAAAGTCTTGATGACTTCTTACTTTGAAGTTCAACTGTGGTTGAACTTCAGAGATAGTCTCCTGTGGTTTGTTGGCCTGTGGGTTCTTCTTGAAGGTGGGAGCTGATGGAAGTCCTGTTGGAGCTTGCAAAGATGCAGTGGATTGAGGCTTAGTCTAGGAGCTTGTTGTCTGTTTGTGAGGTTCGAGATCCCGAAGTTTGAAGGGAGTTTATGGTACTTTCCTGAGGAAGGCACTATGAATGACTTTCATTCTTTCTTCTCACCTCTTTCGTAAGTATCCAATGATGTCGGAGCCGACTTGTGAGTTTAATTTCTCCTGAGGAGGAATGTAAACTGATCACCTGTTGTTGAGCCACATGGGATACGAATCCTAAGTGGAAGCCTCCTAGTACTTTCCTGAGGAAGGTCCTATGAGTCTATTCACTTAGTTCTATTAGTTTATCTAGGATTTCTCAAGTATCCAGTGATGTTGGAGCCAACTTGTGAGTTTAATTCCTCCTGAGGAGGAATGTAAACTGATCACAGTTGTTGAGCCACATAGGATACAATTCCTAAGTGTCAGCCTCCTAGTACTTTCCTGAGGAAGGTCCTATGAGTCTGTTCACTTAGTTCCCCTAGTGCATATAGGTATTTCTCAAGTATCCCGTGATGCCGGAGCCTTCATGTGAGTTTAATTTCTCCTGAGGAGGAATATAAACTGATCACAGTTGTCGAGCCGCATAGGATATGACTCCTGAGTAGTAACCTCCTGGTACTTTCCTGAGGAAGATACCATGAGCTTGTCTGCTTAGCTTCCTGTTCTCTGGTAAGCTTGTTCTGAAGCTTGGAGATTGGGATTGATTCCTCTTGCTTAGGGTTTTGATTAGAGTTGTTGCTTAGATCTTTGCTTAGGGTGTTGTATAGAGTTTTGTTTAGAGATAGATTAAGAGTTGTTTCAGGTTTGTTAGAAGCCCTGCTCAGGGTTAGTCTCTTTGTGTTGTTTGACTTGCGTGATGTTATGTTGCATTAGACTTAGGTGTTCATCCAGATAGTTCTGAATAGGTGCATCTTAGAAGTAGACTTTGTATGCATAAGAAGTTGAGGGGGTCCTCCTTCTGCTTGTTTGTTATTGCGTGGCTTTGCTTGTTGGTATTCGGTAGAGCTGAGCTCCCTTGCCTTTGTGGTTTGCGGCCTCTGCGCCTTGTTTGTCTAGTTGTTGCATTCATGCATATTTTCAGTATTCCTTTACTTTGCAGTTTCTTGTTTGGAGTTTAGTCCTGTTGCCATGATCCCTTAGGAGCTCTGACTTCTCCGCTGCGGAGTTGTTATGATAGACATTAGGATGGTCAGCCAGGTGTGATAGCAGTAGGTAGATTCCCCTTTCTCAGCTATAGTTTTAGGGTTTCCCTTTCCTTTCTGTAGGATCTTTTGAGTAGCTTGACCCGTAGTTAGCTGAACTACAGCTGCTCTGATTCTTCGTTCCAGACGAAGATATGTAGGCATAGGATGCGATATCCTAGCGAGCACACTAACGACTAACCTTTAGTTCTCTCGCGGCTGTGCGATTGAGACTTTCCCGCTAACGACTAATTGTTATCCCTTTCTCTTGCCCGAGCGCATTTGAGACCAGATCGTGTTTGTAGGTTCCAGAGCCTTAGTGACCAGTTTGTTTTCTCACTGCTGTGTGAGAGCCCCTGTTTACCCGTAGTTAGCCGAACTACGTTTGCTCTGATCTTTCATTTCAGATGAAAGTACGTAGGCACAGGATGCGATGTCCTGGCGAGCAACCTTTCCCCCGTTTAGACGTAGGAAGTCGAACTACGTTGACTCTGACTTTCCCATTGCACGAGGGAATACGTAGGCCCAGAACACCGTATGTTCTGTCGAGTCCTGTCCTTTTATTTTCTTTTCAGACCAGCCATTAGCGTAGATAGATAATACACCCTTTTACCTATAAACACCAAGCGTGGATCCCATCGAGTACGATGGACGTGAGGGGTGCTAATACCTTCCCCTTGCGTAACCGACTCCCGAATCCAGGTTTTGGTTGCGATGACCATACCTTTTCCCGTCTTTGCGAGGTTTACTTCGAGCGTTTCCTTTCCCGCTCTGAGGGATAAATAACGCACGGTGGCGACTCTCCTGTCAAGCCGGCGCCGATTTTTCGCAGTAGCGACAGCTGGCGACTCTGCTGGGGACTTATAGCATCTAGGGACTTTTCCCATCCCTTATGCTGGGACCGTTTCCCATCCCCTACGCGAGTCAATCCTAGCGCTTGGATGTTTATTGGTTGGGTGTTGTGCATATTGTGTTTTACTTTTCGCACTTTACTTTTCTGTACCTTTACCTTGCCGCATTTATTTTCCAGCATTATATTATCATGATTATTGCTGTGGGCGAAGGGAGGTTACTGTGAGTGAAAAGTCGGCCCTGGGCTTGAGTACACACCTAGATATAGTTGCGGAGAAGTAGTAGACGAACCTGTCTGCTGAGCAGGCACAGTTCCCTACGAAAATCTGCGCTCAGACGAGATTCTTGCAGAGGTGCTCCTTTCCGGTCCTGAGGATCTGAGGGGAGTCCAGACGTGAGGGTTGTCGACTCTGGGGACCGATCATTTGGAAGTCAGCTAAGTGAGGCCTCTTCATGATTTGATGATGCCACTCCTTCTGGGAATCGTATCGTCACTCATGAAAGTCTGTGACGCTGATAACCGCATAGGATGCCGTACCTTTGTCCGTGGATTAGGTCTATCCTACCTGTGAGAGGGACTGGGCTATTGCAGGAAAACTGGCCTTCAGAAACCATGATTCAGTATCTTTATCAGATGGTATTCTTGATTCATCTCCAGGTGTGTTGTCTGGGTCAGATGGGTTTCTTATCTGAGGTTGAGGCTATTATCAGATGGTATTCTCGTCAGATACAGAGGTTCAGATGGTTTTCTTACCAGGGGATTGATATTTTGAGTATCAGATGATAGTTAGTGGCATGAGATTCTGATGACCGTGTTGGTTTTCTGTTCTTGATCACAGAGATATTCCTCTTCAGGCTACAGCATAGCCCCTATGTTCGCAGATTGCATTATTTATCATATTGCATCATTGCATTACCATCTGCATTCAACTAACGTGTGTGTATTGCAGGTACATATTTTCCCTTCCAGTTCTGGTGTTTGTTCCTAGCAAGACATGGAAAACCTGAAGAGAGTATTGCCCTACAAGTTTCCGTCGCCGAATATCAGTCTATTGTTAGAGCTGATTGCTATTGCTAAGAAGAGAGGAATGGGTGACTTCAGAAAAAGATATGGGAGGATTCTGACCTACGTTTATCAGCCATCTGCCTACGAAACCAGCGGCATCTATACTCTGTTACAGTTCTACGACGCGGAGCTCAGGTGTTTTGTATTTCCCGACTTCGTTTTGGCTCCTACCCTGGAGGAGTACTCTGCACTTCTGGATATACCGATCCGTGAGCAGATGCCTTTTTATCGTACGGACGCTGAGCCTAAGCTGGCTGAGCTTTCTGCCATCCTGTGCTTGAAAGAGTCTGAGCTGTCTGGGAAGATGATCAGAAGAGGAGATGTATGGGGATTCCCGTTGGATGTCTTAGTGGAGAAGGCTCGAGAATATGCCCAGAAGGGTAGCTGGGATGTTTTTGACGTTATCCTTGCTGTATGTGTGTATGGCATCGTGTTATTCCCGAACATTCCTGATTTTGTTGATTCAGATGCCTTCTATATTTTGGCTGCGAAGAATCCAGTTCCTACTTTGCTGGGAGATATCCACCATTCAACTCATTATCAGAATGAAAAGCGACGAGGAAGGAATGTGTCTTGCTGTGTACCCCTTCTATGCAGGTGGTTCACCAGTCATATGCCTAAGTCAGGCCCGTTTGTCACCTCCATCAATTCTCTAGGATGGCCAGAGCGCTTAATGGGATTAACTGCTGAAGACGTGGTATGGACCAATAAAGAAGTATTTGGAGCTGAAATCATACTTAAAGGCGAAGGATTCCCGAATGTTCCGTTAATAGGAAGGAAAGGTTGTGTCAACTATAACCCTTCCTTATTGATCAAGCAATTTGGGTACATACCTCAAGGAGCGCCAAAGCCCGAGGAGATACAGGAATCTCTGTATCTCACTGGGGCAATTGGGAAAGAAATGCTGACCAAACTTGAGAGAGCCTGGAAGAACTTGCACAAGAGAGGGAAGCTTTCAGGTAGCAGAGGGGATACTCGAGGCCCTAGCCCATATGCAGAATGGATTCGTGAGCGAGCTGTGAAATTCCTCATGCCGTATCCAGCAGTTCAGCCATTGCATCCTCCTCCGGTAGAGGAGCCTACCACTGTGGACATTCAGGTTTACAAGCAGCTGATGGCGGAGAAAGAAGAGCTAGCAAGGGTTAAAGAGGCTTTAGAGCAGGAGAATGCCCAGCTTCGGCATGAAAAGATTGAAACAGGATATATTTCTAAGCAACAGGCTGAAACTCTGAAACATCTGAAGACTACGCTATTGGAATTGACTGAAACCAAGAAGCGTCTGGAGTTAGATGTCGACTCAGTTAGTAGTGTGTTGGCCACTAAGAAGCAAGAGCTGGAAAGGGCCTACACCAAGTTAGCCAAGTTCAGAGAGCACTGGGATCTCACTATGACCAAGCGCAAGGAGCGAGAAGAAGGGCTGAAGACACAGATTGCTCAGTTAGAAGAACAGGTCAAAATGAAGAATGAAGAGCTTGAAGAGGAAGCCTGTCGCCGATACGAGGCCGAGCGCAAGTTGACAGATGCCATGAAGAACTTGGAAGATTTCCAGCATAGAGCAGATGCCAAGAGACCCAAACCTGAGGGCGGTGCCAATGATAAGGCTTGGGAAGATTTTGTCAGAGACATCCAGGGGACGGTCAGGAAAAGGGATCGACTGATAGAAGGTTTGATTTATCAACCAGATCATGCAGAGACAAAGAAGATGGTCGAGGACTTCCGCAACCGTACCCGTATTTGATTTCTCTTGTATTCTGTTGTGTTGAGATCACCACCAGGCATGTTGGCTGGGATCCTCCTTATCATATCAGCTGTATGGAGCATAGTTGTGTAACCTCTTGACGAGGCTGCTGTTCTAATCAATATATGAGGGTTTTTCCAAATATTGTCTTTATGGTTCATCTCGTCTTGCTACCACTGACACCGGAATTGGAGGGAAAATATCTCCAATGCACACATGCACGTTAGCATTTTTGTATTTCTGTTTGCATAAATCATACTGCATAGCATTTCTCTAGCAGGTCAGAGCACTTATCCAGCCTTTGTTTTCACCAGAAAGTGATTCTCGGGGAAATCGTTTGAGGCAAGAGTGGAGTGTTGAAGACGACCAAGGGGCTGAAGCAGATTTGAGCAGAATCCAGCAGTGTAATCAGTTACATATAATTGGTGGCTATGCCTGAAGGAAATTTCCAGTCTCCTGACACCCTGACAAGGTTTACTTTGGCGTCCAACCATCAGTATGATTCTATGGAAGGCTTCCCGCAAGCGAACAATCTTACTGCAGACCAAGTTGTACAGCCAACTGTTGAGAACAGAGATCGGCATGAGCAGTTTCTTGTCCGAAATGAACGTTATCCTCCTGTTAACAATCAATGTGTTGCTTTCCCTGTGATGAATCACCGGAGAGATATTCCAGTGACCGGGTTAGTAGACCCAAGAGCTCTTGACTATGGTAGAAGAGTCCGAGTGTTGGAAGAGCAAATGAGAGCCTTAGAAGCGAAGGATGCCGTTAACCTGGATGCTGTAGCCATGTGTTTGGTCCCCGACCTCGTGTTGCCGTACAAGTTCAAAATGCCGGAATTCGAAAAATACACGGGAGATAGCTGTCCAAAGTTGCATTTGATGATGTTCTGTCGAAGGATGACTTCGTTTGTGCGAAATGACAAATTGATGATCCATTGCTTCCAGTATAGCCTGACTGGGGCATCCTTAAGATGGTATGTGCAATTAGAGAGTAATCAGATTCGATCTTGGGTGGATTTAGCCAGAGCTTTCATGAAACAGTACGATTACAACTTGGATTTGACTCCTAGTCTCGTAGATCTGCAAGAATTGTATCAGGCGGAGAATGAATCATTCAGAGCGTATTTGCGAAGATGGAAGGAATTGGCTGCTAGTGTTCAACCACCGCTTCCGGAAAGAGAACTGGTTGACATCTTTTTGGGTACTCTGAAAGGCCGTTATTTTGACAAATTGTTCAGTTGCACAAGCTTTGTGGGCCTGATGAGGCTGGGAGAGATTGTCGAGCGAGGACTCAGGAGTGGAAAGTTTCGAGGTGTTCCTTACATCCCAGTTAATAAGATTGAGCCAGTTGTCAGTTCTCAAGAAGAGTGGGAAGGAGATGATGCCACCTCAGGATCTCTAGCATCTCAGGATCAGTTTTCAGACACTTCAAGTCAACGATCATCCTATCGCCGATCGCGTCAGCATGCTCCACGAAGACCAAGGAAACCTGAAAGGCAGTTTACTCAGCTACCGGTGTCGTACAGTCAGTTGTTGCCAGATCTGGTCAAAAGTGGGTTGATAGTACCGAAAGAGACTAAGCCGGTGATTCCACCGTATCCTCCGGGTTTTGATGCCAGCGCCCGCTGTGAGTACCACGTTGGGGCACAGGGGCATTCAACGAATGATTGTAAGGTGCTTAGAAGCCAGATTCAAGATCTGTTAGACTCTAGCCGTATTTGCATCACTCCTCAGGGTTGTGTTCAGATTAACGATTTTCCATCTTCCAGTTGTGGGGGTTCGTCAGTTAATGTCATGGAAGACTCCACAGGAAGTGTGTGCTCTGAAGATTGTCAATCAGAGAGTTCAGTTGAATATGGGGGAAGTTTCTAGAGGTTTCTATGCCGGGTGTCGCATCTGTTTCTCTGCCTAACCCGTTTAGCTTTTGTGCATCAGTATCTGTCGATCACCACCAGGATTGTTGGCTGGGGTCCTTATATTCGTACTCATTTGTGCTTACCTGCTGATTTTGTTGGTTGAACATGTGTGGGAGATGTTTGTCTGTGTGCTTATAGCTTGAGTTTCTCTTTATCTCGTTGTGAATATGTGTTTGTTTGCTACGCTGCATTATCATTTAACAGGTATATCAGAACCGTGGGTCTTATTTCCTCAACATCCAGTTTGTTGCAGGAACTCCTTCAGAAATATGGAACAGAATCAGTTTGAATTGATTGAAGTACGAAGCCAGCTGGGGCAGATGATGAGAGACATGCAAGAGATGCGTCTGGAGCAGAAGATTCTCAAAGAGGAGAACAATCAGCTGAAGACCCAAATGAGCTTGATCATGGAAGTAGTCAAGAATGTGCTTAGGAAAGAAGACGATCAGCTATTTGAAGCCGCAATGAAGAAGCTCGTGCCACCTGCGCATGTGGAACCTGAGCAGCAGCAACAGAAGATACATCCGGTTCAGCGGAAGATCCAGGAAGGGAAGCCAAGGAGAGTATTTGAGACACCACCTATGACATATGCTGAGCTCTTGCAGATCTTATTGAGGTTTAATCTGGTTGAGAAGAGAACGTTGACACAACCAACGAAAGCGTTTCCTTAAGGGTACGATGCCAGTAAGCAATGTGAATTTCATTCCGGGGCATTCGGACATGACATCGAGGGTTGTCATGCTTTCAAGCACAATGTTCAAGACCTGATTGACTCGCACGATATTGAGTTCACGCCGGGCGGCGTAGCTGTGCATATTGCTCCTGTCTCAGTCGATGCTAAGATGACAGATGTTTCTAAAGCTGCAGTGGGTCAGAAGCGTATCCTGGACTCCATGGTGTCAGAATCTCCAGGCCCACAACTGTTGCCTATTCCTGGGGCAGATCTAAGAAAGAAAATGGTTAAGCATAAGGAGAGCGCTAATCAGTACATTGAAGATCAAGAAACCGATGTTGCATTTGCTACAAAGGGTGTTCAAGAATCAACTAGGTACCGGCAACAGCAGCCTCAACAGGGGGCACAGCAGGCTCAACGAAGATTCCAGGGTGGCAAGCCGAGAAGAGTGTTTGAGAAGCCTCCCTCAACATATGCCGAGTTGTTGCAGACATTGTTGGGATTGAATATGGTAGAGACAAGAACTCTGGCACCAATAACGGGAACTCCCCCGTTTGGTTATGACGCAAGCAAGCACTGTGAGTTTCATTCTGGAGCCCCGGGTCACGATATAGAAGGCTGCCACGCTTTTAAGCACAAAGTGCAGGATTTGCTCGATAGTGCAGCAATCAGCTTCGGGCCAAGAGGTTAAGTCGTTGAAAGCAGATCAAAGCAGCATCAAAAGGCCTCTAATAAGGATAGCTGGTTCAGCAGCAGGGTAGATGCAAAAGCCCGGTTCTCAGAAGCTAGCATATTTTCTTTGTTTTAGCTTGTCATTTCTTTACATTTGTAGTTGCTTTCCTGTTTGAATTTGTAAGCTTGTTTGTAAAACTTGTTGTGTTCGTTCAAATTGATGATAATGAAATAACTATGCATGTTTTGATTAAATCCAGTCGTGTTCACTAACATGTTTTTGCAAATGTCCAACGCTTGGTTAAGAAGAATTTGGGGAGGATGACGAAAATGACTGACACGCAAATTCCGATTGTATGCTTTTGAAATAAAACCTGCTGATGATGTACAGGCATTGATTCAAATCCCTAAACACCGGAGTTATAAGGAAGATAATCCCTTGTCAACCCCTTTGAGCCTTGTAGTAGGAGTTTCTTTCTGAAAACGAAAAACCCTCAAATCATAACCTGGGGCAGGGTAGGTGTTAGCTAATTTGACCGAGCGTCCAAATTGCAAGAGGAGTGTCCGTTCGAGGATCAATCACCCCCCTAGAGGTCGTGCCTAAAAGACCACGGTGGTTCAATCAAGAGTGGGACAGCCACATCACCTCCCAAAGAGTCAGACAACCCGTGTCACACGACTCGTTTGAAAGAGAAAAAAAAAAAATGAAAAAAGAATCAAAAGCCCGCTAAGTCAAGAAAACTTCAAAACAAATGACTTAGGCAAAAATGAGGGCATCCCGCTGGACTAAAAAGAAAAAATCAAAAGAAACTCACAAGGAGTCAGTCCAGGCAAAAGTTAGGGATATGAAAAGAAAAAGATGAAAAGGATCAAAAGAAAAATCCTAGATGGAAATACGAGTCGTGTGACCTCAAGTGTCAAAGACGAAAGAGCGAGTGGCGGTCACTCCAAAATCCAAAGGTTTCTCGAACTATCATTCCTATTTTCTAAGCCTCTGAGAGGTGAGCGCTAAGGTCAAATTAGCTGAACGTAGGATGGGAGAACATCAAGGAGAATGGGTGGGTTAAAGTAAACTTTGAGCCTTTATCCTTTCTTTCAAAACCAGGAACCTGACCACATTACAACCTTCAAAAGTCCTAATTGAAGCAGGATGTTTCGAAAGCATACGCCGGTAAAGGTCGCGTCAATTCTGACTCCTAAAAAGGTTCCTCTTACCATGTTGGTATTGATGTTGATAAATGTTTTGTGCATTATATGCTATAAACTGTTTTTCCTTTTCCCAGTGAACAGATTGGATGTCAAAGCTGTCATATGTGTTGCATTAATACATCTTTTATGCATAACAACTTGTTTTACTTGCGAGTAAGCGCTTGACAGCGGAAAAGCTTCCTACAATGGAAAGTATGGTCAAGATAGAATACAGAACGCCCGAATGTTCCGAGAGCAGGGGCAAGCTTTATTGTGATCCCCAGTCAGGTCAGCTTTTCGAAGTCAGTTATTCTGGGGCAATCAGGTTGAGATTTGGTGAATACGTCGTAGTCAGGAGCGCTACTCTGAATCAACTAATCAGGAGCAAGGTCGTTGCAGTCAGGGGCAGACTATCTTAAGCACGACGAAGTTATTCGAGAAGCAGATGAGGTGAAGTATCTCTCAGAAGTTCAGAACGCTGAGGCATGTTATATCAGACCATCAGGGAACAGATTTGCAGATTTCCTTTCAGGGACTATCCCCACGGAGATCCCGTAGGCTGGGGCATATCAGAAGCAAAAGGATTGTTGTTCTCCGTACCCACAGGGTCATTCAGAGTTATTCGAGCGGATGCAGTCGATTTTCGAGAGCGAGATGAATGCGGGAAGTCGTGTCACTATCCCTTGACTCTTCAAGGCTGTGTATTCAGGAAGAATATTTTCCAGCGTCAGTTGTACCTGACCCAGCAAGATAGCTTAAGAGCTCAAATCCAAGTCTGCGATTACTGTGAAGCCCATCCAGGTTGGCGCATCAATTTCCAGATCCGAGCTTCGTCAGTACGCAGGAGGACTCCCTCTATTTTCTCCAGCAAAGACCAATTTGTCATTGGTATGGATAAGCTATCTCCCAGAGGAGTCTAATCATATTCAGCACATCTGCTATTTAGCAGCGGAGTTACATTCCCTAGCAGAATATTACTTCGTCGAGGTATTCGGTTAAGTTCCCAATATCCCCAGCAGAGTTGATTTCACTCTCCCAGCATTTATTTTGCCAGGACGATTCAGTGATATCCGGGTTATCTCCAGCAAAGTTGGCCTCGCCTTCAGCATTTATTTTGCTGAAGTGGTTTTCTGTACCCGGTCTCCTCCGGCAGCTCGAGCCTGCTAGCATATTGCATGCATCATATTTGCATCATACCTGCATGACATTTTCAAAATGCGTAGCATTTCCATCCAGAATGGAGCATTACGCTGTAGAAAGACTAAAGCATTTGCATGTGCATACAAAGCATAAGTCAGATTGTCTATCAGCCTCATATGGCGCGTGAATTACTCTGTGATCAGTTCAGGGACATTTATCCAGCAGCAGTATTCAGACAGTTCAGCAGATTATTTGTATCTCAGATCATGCAATGATAGTTGTGCTTTGATCAAGCAGTCATCTGATGTTGACAAGCTTTTCTTCCCGTCAGTTCATATTGGCGATGTGTTCCTCCAATAAGTGGATTTCTCCGTCTATCATTAGACGTCTTGAGTATGAATGTGGTTTTCTTTCCGTCTATCCATAGACGATGTGAAGTTGCGGGTGGTCGCAATAAGGTTTCAAGAAGGGGTTTCCCCCAGGATGTGCTTTTCTTACCGTCTATCAGTAGACGATGTGAAGTTTTGATGAATCTTCAATAGAGTTCAAAATAGAGCTTTTCTAGCAAGTGGCTTTCCTTTCCGTCTGTCAGCAGACGATGTGAAGTTTCGAGCTATTGTTCAGCGGGTTTCTTATTGCCAGATCATACATATGACGAGGTGTTTCCCCAGCGAGTCTTCTCCGGCTATCCTTAGTTGTTGAGGGGTCTTAAAACGATTTTGAATGTTGGTTTTCTTTCTGGTTATTGGATGAGATGACGTTCAAGAGAGACTTTTCTGACTGACAATCCTTATTGATGTCGAGGCTCTTCGAAGAATGTTCAGTTTTCGTGATTGTCGATTCTTATTAACGACATGATTCTTTAAAAGGTGGTTTTCTTCCCGTCAGTCCATACTGACGATGTGGCCCCTTCAAAGATGTTGATCTTTCCATCAATTCCCGTAAACAGAAGAATTCTGAAATTCAAAGGATGCTGTTGAATTGCGTTATGGTGACTTTCCGTCTACCCTTAGACGATGTGAATATGGAGATCATGGTGATGCCGTCTACCCTTAGACGATGTGAATATGGAGATTATGGTGATGCCGTCTACCCTTAGACGATGTGTGTATGGAGATTAAGAATTTGATCCCGTCTACTCTTAGACGATGAGAATATTGATTTGTTTCATCAATCAGGATGATGCCGTCTACCCTTAGACGATGAGAATTGATTTGTTCATCAGTCAGGATGATCCCGTCTACCCTTAGACGATGAGAATTGTTTTGTTCATCAGTCAGGATGATCCCGTCTACCCTTAGACGATGTGAATTTGGAGAGTATTTCTTCCCGTCTACCCTTAGACGATGTGTGTATGGAGATTAAGAATTTGATCCCGTCTACTCTTAGACGATGAGAATATTGATTAGTTTCATCAATCAGGATGATGCCGTCTACCCTTAGACGATGTGAATATGGAGATTATGAATGTCTTCCCGTCTACTCTTAGACGATGTGAATATTGATTTGTTCATCGATCAGGATGATGCCGTCTACCCTTAGACGATGTGAATATTGATCAGGATAATGCCGTCTACTCTTAGACGATGTGAGTTTGGAGATTAATGAATGTCTTTCCGTCTACCCTTAGACGATGTGAATATGGAGATTATGGTGACTTTCCGTCTATCCTTAGACGATGTGAATTGGGGATTAATGTTGTCTTTCCGTCTATCATTAGACGAGGTGAGTATTCAATCAGGGTGTCTTCCCGTCCATCTTTGGGCGATGTGAGTATATTTCTCTTCCTGCCCATCAGGAGGCAATGTGAAAGAATCAGGTATTTTTGTTGCAGCTCTCGGGTTTGTTATATGGGGTATTACAAGCAACGGGTATTCAATCAGGAGTTCTTTATCAGATGATTAATCAGTTTGGTGCCGCAATAACTGGACTCGGTTTTCTGGACGTTATTCTCCAAGCAGTTTACAGTATATGCTCGCGGTTGGCAAATTTTCGGGTTCTATTTGTATTCAACCGTCTCGTACCTTTGAATGTTTGAAGGCTGAGCGCTCTTCAAACCCTTCAGGTCCGAGTCGCTTGAATAGGGGCAGCTGTTGCACCCTAAAATTTGACCAACCGATTCTCCTATCTGACTCATGGTTTAACTTCATATTCACAGCTCAGATGTATGATTTTTGTGCAAACAGGGGGATACCAGAGTTTACAGCTTGATTTTTGTCTATCAGATATGGCAGACCCAGTCCAGATCACCAGGGTTTTATTTTCGGGAAATTGTGCGCTCCTCGGTGATTTTTCAGTGATTTTGATGATATTCTGATGCCCGGGGTTCTCTGTTCGATTCGATCTGGTCTCGTGCGCTCTTTTATGGCGGTCATTTGCATTCATCTGCATTTTTAGGATTTTTATAGACTTTTGTGATTTTTTAACAGGCTTTATAGATTTTTCTGGAATTTAAATAGGGTTTTTGAATATTTTAATGGTTTAATTCTCTTTTTAGGATTTTATAAGAATTTAAATCATTTTTAGGAATTTTGTATAGATTTTTAAATAGGTTTAATGGTTTTTTAGATAATATAGAAAATGATATAGTTTTTCTTTTATTAATAGATATTAAATAATATTAGATTTTAATAGAGAATTAATAAAAGTTTAGAGTCAATTAGATCTTAATTGTTGTTTTGGATTTAATTAGGTTAATATAGAATTAATTAGACTTTAATTGACTTTTTTAGAGTTTAATTAGGTTAATTGTTTGTTTAGGTTAATTAGATTAATATGAGTTTTAATCATTTTTTAGAGTTGATTAGTCATTAGTTAATTGTTTTGATATAATTAGATTAGATTTAATTGTTTTGTTTTTATTCAGTTTCTTATTTCATTTTCGAATGGGCCCATAGGTGTTTTTTTGGTAAGGCCCAGATTTCATCAAGTCCAGAAAAAATGATCTCAGCAAGTCCAAAAAAAAGGGGTCCAGATGTGTCCAAAAAGCCCAGTTCGGCCAGTTTCTTTCCAGCACAGTCTGGCAATTTTCCAGAAGATTCCAGAAAGTGCCAGATTTTCTCAGTCCTTTAAATAGTGACACGTGTTGCTTGGCAGAAGGCCCCACCTTTTCGTTTCCCAGCACGCCACGCGTTCACTCTCACTCTCTCCACGCCACCACACGTGGCACGCATGCACAGATTCCCTCCACCAACGGTGACACACGTCCATCCCTCACCTCCTCACCGGAAGCTCCCCTGACCGGCATGCAAAACCGGTGAACCCTCACCGCCGGCCACCGCCAACAGACTCCGGCCACCGGAATCTGCAAACACCAGGAAATCACCAGATTATCTTCTTCTTCCTCCGATCGTCCCTCCGTCACCTTCATCATCGTCGCCGGAATCATCAAACCTTCAAGCAACATTTCTCCAGAAATCACCTTGAACCTTCATACCTTCATCCAAGATTTTTCCAGAAACACATCAATCCTCCATCAAATTTCCCAGAACAACTTCAATTTCCAGAATCCATTCCAACCTTCATCATTCTCCAGCAAGATCCCCAGAAATCATCATCAATCCATACAACATTTTTCCAGAAGCTCCAAGTGACGTTCAATCTTCAAGCAATACTTCCAGATTTCTTCAGAAAGCGTTCAAACCTTCATAGTCCGTTCAAGATCTTCAACAATATCCAGAGGCGCGCTCAGATTCACCAGGATCTTCATCAGCTTTCAAGAACCTTCGAGTAATCTCCGGCAACCTTCAATCTTCCTCCGTTTCCAGATCGTGAGAGCTCGTCTTCTTCTCCAAAGATCTTCGTTCCTCCGAGAACGTTGTCACGTATCATTTCCCAGATAGCCTTCAAGATTTCCAGAATCTCGTCAAATTCCTCAACGAGCTTCAAGTGCCATTCGCTTTTCCAGGTGCCTAATTTCTTCCCTTGCATGTGTGCGTGGTAGATGTAGTTCCTGAGATGTTTAGGTTAGGGTTTCTGGTTTTAGTGAGTTCTGTTAATTGCATGATGGCGATTAGGGTTTGTTTGTGGAGATTTGATTGAATGTGTTTAAGGCTGAGAGGAGTTGCAGAGAGAAGATAGATTGAGGGAGACGAGCGAGAGGAAGACGGCGCATGGAGTGAGTGAACAGTAGTTAGGGTTGGGAGTGATTTAGGTTTTGTTTTTCTGAGTATTGGATTAGGGTTTGGACGCTGGGCTTAGGCCCAAACGTGTTTCTGAACGCTACCACCCCATCATTACTCAATTCACCCCTCCCTGTGTGAGTCTGAATGACTGGAGTTGGGCCTTAGGCCCTATTGCTTTCTGCACCCCCTCGTTGGGGCCCATAGGGGATAATGACTGGAAAAATCTGCTAACGGCACCCCGTATGTTTTCTCTTTTTCTGATTGTTTTGATTTCAAATTTGGGCCTGCGCCCAACTGCTATTGGCACCCCCCAATCAGGGCCCAATGTAGAATAGGCTTGAATCTGTTGCTGTTTAAACCCCCCCCATTATATTTCTTTTATTTTTTCTTTTATATTTTCATGGTTTGTAAATAATTCATAAAACATTGAAAATAATTGTTTTTAATAATTCTTGTTTCTACCAATGCATCATAATTCCTAGAAAATTAAATAAAAATAAAAATGACACTTTATTTTTTGTTTTCCTATTTTTGTGCATATTTTCCAATTAATTGATTTTGTTTAATATTTTCAATGCATGCATATCATTAGAAAATTCATAAAAAATAGTAGATTTAGTCAAATAATTCCGTTCTTTTTTCTGTAGACTCGTGATTCAGTGTAGAATTTTATAGTACAAAAACATTAGCTTAATCATGCATTTTCATTTTTATTGCATTTTTTCATTGTTATGAATGTTGAATAAATTGGTTTGTGGACATGTCTGTGTTGCTGATTTTAGTTCTTTCATCTGGTGTTGAATTTTGTTCTGATTTTTCAGTATGTTACCCTAGAGCCATGTAGGTCTCCCATTAGATTTTTGATAGATTTTCATAGGATATTCTGGTGTGATTTGTCTGAGCCTGAAGTTAGGAAAAGTCTTGATGACTTCTTACTTTGAAGTTCAACTGTGGTTGAACTTCAGAGATAGTCTCCTGTGGTTTGTTGGCCTGTGGGTTCTTCTTGAAGGTGGGAGCTGATGGAAGTCCTGTTGGAGCTTGCAAAGATGCAGTGGATTGAGGCTTAGTCTAGGAGCTTGTTGTCTGTTTGTGAGGTTCGAGATCCCGAAGTTTGAAGGGAGTTTATGGTACTTTCCTGAGGAAGGCACTATGAATGACTTTCATTCTTTCTTCTCACCTCTTTCGTAAGTATCCAATGATGTCGGAGCCGACTTGTGAGTTTAATTTCTCCTGAGGAGGAATGTAAACTGATCACCTGTTGTTGAGCCACATGGGATACGAATCCTAAGTGGAAGCCTCCTAGTACTTTCCTGAGGAAGGTCCTATGAGTCTATTCACTTAGTTCTATTAGTTTATCTAGGATTTCTCAAGTATCCAGTGATGTTGGAGCCAACTTGTGAGTTTAATTCCTCCTGAGGAGGAATGTAAACTGATCACAGTTGTTGAGCCACGTAGGATACAATTCCTAAGTGTCAGCCTCCTAGTACTTTCCTGAGGAAGGTCCTATGAGTCTGTTCACTTAGTTCCCCTAGTGCATATAGGTATTTCTCAAGTATCCCGTGATGCCGGAGCCTTCATGTGAGTTTAATTTCTCCTGAGGAGGAATATAAACTGATCACAGTTGTCGAGCCGCATAGGATATGACTCCTGAGTAGTAACCTCCTGGTACTTTCCTGAGGAAGATACCATGAGCTTGTCTGCTTAGCTTCCTGTTCTCTGGTAAGCTTGTTCTGAAGCTTGGAGATTGGGATTGATTCCTCTTGCTTAGGGTTTTGATTAGAGTTGTTGCTTAGATCTTTGCTTAGGGTGTTGTATAGAGTTTTGTTTAGAGATAGATTAAGAGTTGTTTCAGGTTTGTTAGAAGCCCTGCTCAGGGTTAGTCTCTTTGTGTTGTTTGACTTGCGTGATGTTATGTTGCATTAGACTTAGGTGTTCATCCAGATAGTTCTGAATAGGTGCATCTTAGAAGTAGACTTTGTATGCATAAGAAGTTGAGGGGGTCCTCCTTCTGCTTGTTTGTTATTGCGTGGCTTTGCTTGTTGGTATTCGGTAGAGCTGAGCTCCCTTGCCTTTGTGGTTTGCGGCCTCTGCGCCTTGTTTGTCTAGTTGTTGCATTCATGCATATTTTCAGTATTCCTTTACTTTGCAGTTTCTTGTTTGGAGTTTAGTCCTGTTGCCATGATCCCTTAGGAGCTCTGACTTCTCCGCTGCGGAGTTGTTATGATAGACATTAGGATGGTCAGCCAGGTGTGATAGCAGTAGGTAGATTCCCCTTTCTCAGCTATAGTTCTAGGGTTTCCCTTTCCTTTCTGTAGGATCTTTTGAGTAGCTTGACCCGTAGTTAGCTGAACTACAGCTGCTCTGATTCTTCGTTCCAGACGAAGATATGTAGGCATAGGATGCGATATCCTAGCGAGCACACTAACGACTAACCTTTAGTTCTCTCGCGGCTGTGCGATTGAGACTTTCCCGCTAACGACTAATTGTTATCCCTTTCTCTTGCCCGAGCGCATTTGAGACCAGATCGTGTTTGTAGGTTCCAGAGCCTTAGTGACCAGTTTGTTTTCTCACTGTTGTGTGAGAGCCCCTGTTTACCCGTAGTTAGCCGAACTACGTTTGCTCTGATCTTTCATTTCAGATGAAAGTACGTAGGCACAGGATGCGATGTCCTGGCGAGCAACCTTTCCCCCGTTTAGACGTAGGAAGTCGAACTACGTTGACTCTGACTTTCCCATTGCACGAGGGAATACGTAGGCCCAGAACACCGTATGTTCTGTCGAGTCCTGTCCTTTTATTTTCTTTTCAGACCAGCCATTAGCGTAGATAGATAATACACCCTTTTACCTATAAACACCAAGCGTGGATCCCATCGAGTACGATGGACGTGAGGGGTGCTAATACCTTCCCCTTGCGTAACCGACTCCCGAATCCAGGTTTTGGTTGCGATGACCATACCTTTTCCCGTCTTTGCGAGGTTTACTTCGAGCGTTTCCTTTCCCGCTCTGAGGGATAAATAACGCACGGTGGCGACTCTCCTGTCAAGCCGGCGCCGATTTTTCGCAGTAGCGACACTTGGACAGAATCATCTTCAACAGGTGAGTGATCTCAGATGAAGACTCTTCTTGCTTTGTCATCCACTTAGCCATGTTGTCATTTTTCTGATCTTGCTTGGACATCCATTGTGCCATGTCTTCAGTCTTCTGGTCTTGCTTGGCCATCCATGACTTAATCTCAGATTGTCCAGCTTCCAGAACTGCAATCTTATCTTCAAGATCTGGATTTTCTTTCTTGATCTCAGATGAAGAAGGTGGGGCAGAGTCTGAAGAAGGAACAGAGTCAATTTCCATAGGAGATGCAGAGTCATGAGCAACAGATCCAGAGGGATGTTCCACAATAGTCATAGCCAGAGGATTTTCTTTAGAAGCAGATTCAACAGTCACTTCTGTAGCAAATACTTCAGAAGATGAAGGAACATCTTCCAGAAGCAATGGTTCATATCTTTTTACACTCCAGATCATGCTTTTAGCAGTCTCAGCAAATCTGAGCTTCGCATCATCAGAACATACATTCTTCAGATTTGAGGCTACAATATTAAATCTGTTGATGAAGCTATTCTAGATAGCAACAGATTCATTTGCATCCATTGTTGACAATCATCTCTTTTGAATAGAGCCTAAGTGCATCTTTATTTCTTTCAGAAAACTTGTAAATAAATTATCAACATTTAGCCTAGTTATTGGTTTCAGAAGGGTTTCCAAAGTGAAAGGCTTGGGTTGAGGTGGAGGTGGAATGGTGAATTCTGGAATAATGATTAGAGGGCTAGGATATGCTGGTTTCTTCTGAGCTGGCATAATACGAAAGAATGGTTTGATTCTGCGAATGGAAGGTATGACAGCTTTTGGATTATCAAAATAGGGAACAAACGCAGATTATTTTTGCTTAACAAGATAAGGAACAAAAGCTGATTGAGGTGGTTGATCAAAAAAGTTTTCTATTTCAAGTCCAGATGGAAGGGGATCAGATGGAAATGATTTAGCAGAAGCAACTGAAACAAATTCAGATGTTCTTGGTGCAGGAGTGGGTTCAGGAATGGTAGTTTCAGAAGAAGTGGGTAGATCTGGTTGGTTAGATTCAAATGTTCTGAGTGAAGGGGGTGAGATGAAATCTGGGTGGATATCAGAATCAGATGAATCAGATGATGTGGTTGGGGTGCATGATGTAGAGGATACAACAAACATAGTTTTGAGAGGTTGAACATCCAGAATCTCAGAGTCATGAATATTTGATTCAGGAGGATTGGATGGTTCTTGTTGAATCTCAGAAGGTTTGAATGAAGGTGGTTCAAGAACAACTGGGTCAGATGCAACATGATCAGATGCAATAGGTTCAGATGCAACTTGCTCAATTGCAACTGGGTCAGATTGTATGGGTTCAGATGCAGTTGGTTGTTGAATATCTGGTTGTTGTTGTGGTGTAGGTTGTTCTGTTGATTTTGTTTGAAGTGTTGGAATTTGGTCTGCTGGTTTTGTTGTTATTGGTTCAGATTGAGGAATATCAGAAGATTTAAGTTGAGTAGTGGAAATAGGATCAGATGATTTTGGTGGGGAAGGAATTTTTTATGGTTCAGATTTTTGAGATAGAGCAGGAATTGTTTGATTTTGAGTGGGAGGAGGTTCAGGATAGAACTAAATGTTGATTCATTTATAACAATTTTAGAGAAAGAAGATACAAATGATTTAGTACTTTTAGTCTTTATACGCTTGGTGGGAACAAGGGAACTTCTCCAGAAGCTTTTCTTTTGACCTGCTTCTGTGGCTTGTCAACAACTTTTGGCTTCTTCTGAGCAGCAGCTTCTTCTGCCTCCAATTGCTTTCTTTTCCTCGTGTTCTCATTATATACATCTGGCATTGGTTCTCTAACACGAATCAGAATATCTGTAGGAATAAGCGTCCCATCTGCTTTGCATGCATCAATATACCTAACAATAATATCCCTTAGTTCTTCAGCACCAAAAAGTGGAAAATCTTCAACTGGAATCCTCTTCTGACTAACTTCAGAAATATTTAGCTTCTTAGGTGCAGCTGTGAGTTCATCCATAATCTTTAGCCTCTGAAGACTTTTTGCATTCAGTGGTTTTCCAACAATTGATTCAAGCTCATCTTTAACTCCAGCTTCATACAGTGCAGTTACCAGACCATTCTCTGTCAGAATGTCTGAAATCAACCTTCCAAAGGGAATCCATGTCCTGATCTTCTGTCCCTTGTCCTTTACAGATTCTCTTGATGCATTGATATGATTCCACAGATGCATGAAGAGAATGTGTGGAAGATCTACCTTTGTACTCTGACTCAAACAGTACATAAAATAGAGTTGTTCATTATTCACATAATCTGGAGAATTGGTGAATTTTCTGTGATGGATGCATCCCAGAAAAATCTTTGCCCAGATTTTATAGTCAGGCTTCAAATCCTTAAATTTGTTAGAGGCCTGTCCAGATGTAATGACTTCCTCATAAACTTCTTCCATCTCCACATGCCCAGCTGGCAGATGACACACTCTATCAGTCTCCTCATACCCTATGAGTTTCCCGATGAGATCTTCAGTGATGATGATCTCCTTTCCCAGAACAGAAGAAAGGATGAATTTTGGATAAACAGAAGCATGGATCCAAAATTCCTTCACCAGATGTGGGTATACTGGTCCAAACAACCTGTCAAAGTACTTAACCCAGCCTTGTGCATCAATTATAGAACGTAACTCAAACCCATTTTTAGCTAGAGAGTCAAATTCCACCATGGATTCACAAAGAACTTCAAGTTTGTCCACAGGGGTTAACAATGTCCTCTTAGGTACCTTAAATAGAGTCACACCCATATTTGCTGACGTAACTGCAGCCATAGTTGATTGAAATTAAGCTGCTATAGAGGATGAGGTTGCCATTGAAGAAGATGAAGATGATGGTTTAGGGTTTTTGTGAAGAGCAAAGAGAAGACAGAAATGCATAAAATGGTTTGTGAAGTGAAAAGTGTGAATTTGGTGTGAAATGTGGTATATATAGAGAAAGCAATTAGGGCAATCAAACAGACACAAATAGCATGTTTTCACATAGCAATAAATGACAATTAATGAAAAGAATAAAAATCATTTCAAAGCATTAATTGATTCTAACAAATTGGGGGGAAAATCAAGATTTTCACTATTCAAACCATACCTCAAATGTCTCTTCAGTAGTGTACACGCCATCTTTTCAGATTTAGAGTGACACGTGTTTGCTTGCATGTGCTTCTGAATTCTTTTGAGAAATGAAACGTTAGCCAACATTCAGATCCTCTAAGATTGGTTAGTTCAGATACACACAAATAATAAATCAATAAATTAAATAAATTACAGATGAAATACTTCAGAGTTTTAAACATTTTGCATCTGAGAAATTTGCTTCTGATAAAAATCATTCTGGACACAAATCCATACCAATATTTTTCAGAATAAATTTGAACCTATCTTCAGCAAGGGGTTTTGTGAAAATATCTGCTCATTGATGATCTGTATCAACAAAGGCTAAGTTTATAATACCCTTCTGAACATAGTCTCTGATGAAGTGATGTTTAATTTCTATATGTTTTGCCTTAGAGTGTAAAATAGGGTTTTTAGACAAACATATAGCAGAAGTATTATCACAGAATATAGAAATATTACTTTCAAATATCTGATAGTCTTCTAGTTGACTTTTCATCCAGAGCATCTGCGTGCTACATCCAGTAGCAGCAATATATTTTGCCTCTGTAGTTGAAAGTGCAATTGTAGGTTGCTTCTTGCTGTACCAGCAGATTAGATTTCTTCCTAGAAATTGACAACTTCCAGAAGTACTTTTTCTTTCCACTTTGTCTCCAGCATAATCAGTATCACAGAATCCAACTAATTTGAAATCATCAGATTTTCTGTAACACAAACCCACATTAGAAGTACCTTTCAGATACCTTAGAATCCTCTTAACAGCTGTTAAGTGTGATTCTCTAGGATCTGATTGGAATCTTGCACACAAGCATACGTTGAATAAAATGTCAGGTCTAGAAGCAGTTAAATAGATAAGAGATCCAATCAAACCTCTGTAGAGTTTTTGATCTACTTTCTTACTTACCTTTTCCTTACCAAGTGTACTTGTTGGATGCATGAGAGTCTTTGCCATCTTACTATCAGTCATGTTAAACTTCTTTAGAAGCTCTTTAACATATTTGGTCTGATGAATGTAAGTGCACTCTGGAGTTTGGTTGACTTGAATTCCCAGAAAGAATCTCAATTCTCCCATCATGCTCATCTCAAATTCTGCCTGCATACATTGAGCAAACTCCTTTCCCAGCATAACATTGGTAGATCTAAATATAATATCATCTACATATATTTGACAAATTAGAAGATCTTTCTTAAATGTTTTACAAAAGAGAGTTGTGTCCACTTTTCCTCTGATGAAATTTTTCTCCAGAAGAAAATTGCTTAATCTCTCATACCAAGCTCTGGGAGCTTGTTTTAAACCATAAAGAGATTTCTTTAGTTTGAAACATGTTCTGGATATTTTTGTTAGAACACAAATTGGTTCTTAATAATATCTCTTTGTTTTTATGATAACTATTAGGAAATTTTGTAGTTAAGAATTATATACTCTAAAATTTGCTTGAGAGTTTTACTGCAAATTAAAATGAAATTAACACTCCAGAAGCAAATCTGAATTGTATACAAGAAGTTATCTAGACTCTGAAGCGCCAGATGCATTCTTTAGAAGATTCTGATTGCTGTTTACAGAAGATCCTGAGCGTAGTCTCCAGAAGGATCTGAAGCAAGAAGCTCCACAAGATTCTGAAGCAGAAGCTCCAGAAGAATCTGAAGCAAGCAGGAGCATCTAAAGCTAGTCAGAAGCATCTGAAACTAAGAAGAATATTGTATGAAGAGTTTCTCAAAGCATAGTTTCTACAGAAGTTTCTGAAAGTACTAAAGCTGCCAAGTACTGAAGTTCTGTGTCAAATATGCTCTGATGATCAACACGCTGAAAGCACACATGCTGCAGAAGACTTTGATACAGCAAAGTTCTGAACATCATTAGAAGACTCTGACTCAATCAGATTCTGATGAACTTGCTGAAAACTGAAGAAAAAATATTCAAAGAATATATCCGTTGGAGTAAATCAAACGTCTCGTTCCTCATTTGTGCTAGACACAAGAACACAGACAAAAAGGATTTTTCTGTGCTTTCTACTTCTAGGAAAGGTCACTTGATGTGAAGACAAAAAGGCTCAGACCTTTTTGGGACACTCTTCTCAACGTTCAGCTTCCTTGGATCAGCTGCCTATAAAAGGAAGACTCCACCAAATTCTTCAGTTAGACATTTTGCTGAAAAGAAATTATAACATTCAAGCTCTCATTCTTTCATATTCATTCTTAGAATTATTTGTACTTAAACTTAAGAGAAATATCACTGTTGTGATAAAAGCTTTTTAGAAGCATTCATACTCTTGTATTAGATTTACATTGATTGTAAAGGTTTTCCTTAAGAGGATTCAGTTGGAATCAGTAGCTCTTGAGAAGACTAAGAACAGTTGTTCTTAGGTGTTACTATTGTAATCTGTTTGATTAAATAGTGGATTAAGTCCTTGTTGAGAAAGGCAAATCACTCTAGGAAGGGTGGACTGGAGTAGTTGAGTTCAACGAACCGGGATAAAAATAATTGTGTTTTTATTTCTAAGTTTTAATCTTTCATACTTATTCAACCCCCCTTCTAAGTATTATCTCACCTTCAGTTGGCATCAGAGCTCCGGTTCTGTGTGTGCTAACACTTAACAGTGACAGTAAAGATCCAGAGAGAAATACTTTGATATATATTTATTTGTTACAATGGCTGATAATACAATATCCAACATTAACAATAAATATGAAGAAAGGGATAGGATCAGCACCAAACCTATGTTTGATGGGGAGAAATTTGATTACTGGAAAGACAGAATTAAGAGTTTTTTCCTAGGATATGATGCTGATCTATGGGATCTAGTCATAGATGGATATGTCCATCCCACAGATGGGAATGGCAAGAAGATAGACAGAAAATCTATGACAGATGCTCAGAAGAAAGATTTTAGAAATCATCACAAAGCCAGAACTATATTATTGAATGCAATTTCCCATACTGAGTATGAAAAAATTACAAACAGGGAAACTGCTTTTGATATGTTTGAATCCTTAAAAATGACTCATGAGGGAAACTCTCAAGTCAAGGAGACAAAAGCTATGGCTCTGATCCAGAAGTATGAGGCCTTCAAGATGGAAGACTCTGAATCTGTTGAAGCCATGTTCTCCAGATTTCAGATCCTCACAGCTGGGCTAAAAGTTCTGGACAAGGGATACTCTACATCAGATCATGTAAAGAAAATCATCAGAAGTCTACCTACCAGATGGAGACCAATGGTGACTGCCTTGAAGATGGCTAAAGATCTGAACAAGATCTCTTTAGAAGAACTCATCAGCTCACTAAGGAGCCATGAAATTGAGCTTGAGGATGAATTATCCATGTTGTCCAGAAGGATCAACAGACTCTGGAAGCACAAGGGAAATAAGTTCAACAACTTCAGAAGATCTGATAATAGAAAGGAATCTTCTGGGCACAGATAATCTGGCAAGAAAGAAGTTGTGTGCTATGAGTGCAAAGAACCTGGGCATTACAAGAATGATTGCCCCAAACTTCAAAAAGAAAAACCCAAGAAGAAGTTTAACAAAAATAAGAAGGTTCTGATGGCAACATGGGATGACTCAGATGAATCTGAATCATCTTCTGAATCAGAAGAAGAATATGCTAATGTTACACTGATGGCCAGCACAGAGGATCAAGAGGAAGGAACCTCAGGATATGAATCAGATTCTGAATCTGATGATGACGTTGAAGAGGTAATGGCTAAACTTACCAAAGAAGAACTTATAAAAGTTTTAACAGAAGTTCTTAAAAGTTATAACAATATCAACTCAAATACAAGAAGCTGAAAAGCAATCTTGAATCTGAGATTGATCTTCTGAAGACAGAACTTGTTGAGCAAAAAGAAATTAATCTGAAAATCAAAAATGACTTTGAAATAACTCAACAAGAATCTGAATCTGAGACTAAGTCATGTGAAAACATTTTAGAAAAATATGACTCTAGCTTTCAGAGATTTCTTACTAAGAGCATAGACAGAAGCAAGATGGCTTCTATGATCTATGGTGTTAGTGGGAACAACAGAAGAGGTATTGGATATGAATCTTCATCTGGAAGTAATCCAAAATCTGTTGACAAACTTTTCATCAAGAAGACACCTCTGTATTCTCAATTTAAATTTGGTCACTTAAATGACATTAAACACACAAGCTCTGAGAAGAATACTTATGTGTTTAAACCCAAGGCAAGTCAGAATAAACATTATGTTGAAAAACAGAAGTTTAGACAAACCTGCAAACCAACTAACCCCAAAGGACCCAAGAAGATCTGGGTACCTAAAAACAAAATAATTCCTGTTGCAGATGTTCTTAGCAGCAAGGTCAGGACGCCAATCATGGTACCTGGACTCTGGATGCTCACGACACATGACATGAGAAAAGTCTATGTTCCAAAGCCTGGAACTTAGATCTGGAGGTGATGTGAAGTTTGGAGGGAACCAGAAGGGCAAGATCATTGGATCTGGCACTATTGGAAATGGTAAACTTCCCTCTATTCCTAATGTTTTACTTGTTGAAGGGTTGAAGCATAACTTATTGTCCATAAGTCAATTAAGTGACAATGGTTATGATATCACCTTTAATCAAAAATGTTGTAAAGCTATTAGTCAAAAGGATGGCTCTATCCTATTTAGTGGTAAGAGGAAAAACAACATTTATAAAATAAATCTTTCAGAACTTAAAGTTCAAAATGTTAAATGCCTCTTGTCTGTTAATGAAAAGCAATGGGTCTGGCACAGAAGATTGGGCCATATTAATATGAGACGTATATCTCAGATTAATAAACTTAATCTTGTCAGAGGACTCCCTAATCTGAAGTACACTTCAGATGCTCTTTGTGAAGCATGCCAAAAAGGGAAGTTTTCAAAAACATCTTTTAAATCAAAAAATGTTGTTTCTACTTCCAAACCACTAGAACTACTTCATATTGATCTGTTTGGACCAGTGAAAAATGCATCCATCAGAGGCAAGAAGTATGGATTAGTCATTGTTGATGACTATAGTAGATGGACATGGGTAAAGTTCTTAAAACACAAGGATGAGTCACATTCTGTGTTCTTTGACTTCTGCAAGCAAGTCCAGAATGAAAATGATTTCAAAATTATAAAAGTCAGAAGTGATCATGGTGGTGAATTTGAAAATAAATATTTTGAAAAATATTTTTCTGAAAATGGCATTGCTCATGATTTTTCCTGTCCTAGAACTCCACAACAAAATAGGGTTGTAGAGAGGAAAAACAGAACTCTGCAAGAAATGGCCAGAACCATGATCAATGAGACAAATCTGGCAAAACACTTTTGGGCAGAAGCAATCAACACAGCCTGTTACATTCAGAACAGAGTGTCTATTAGACCTCTTCTGAAGAAGACTCCTTATGAACTGTGGAAGAACAAAAAGTCCAACATTTCATATTTTCATCCTTTTGGATGTATTTGCTATATGTTGAATACTAAGGATAATCTGAACAAGTTTGATTCCAAAGCACAGAAGTGTTTCATGCTTGGATATTCTGAACGCTCTAAAGGCTACAGAGTATACAACACTGAGACACAGATTGTGGAAGAATCCATTCATGTCAGATTTGATGATAAGCTTGGCTCTGAAAAGCCAAAGCAGTCTGAAAACTCTGTAGATAGGGAAGTAGTCTTCATTGACTCTGAAGTTCCAGAAGCAGACAAAATTCAAGTGAAGGAACCAGAAGCAATGCCAGATGCTACTCCTTTAACTTCTCAGATGAATAATCTAAACATTTCTGAAGAATCAACTGTTAGAGGATCATCATCCAGAATTAAAGCTTCTCGTCCAGAGGATGTTATTATTGGAAAGAAGGATGATCCCATCAGAAAAAGATCTTTTCTAAGATCATCTGAAGCATCACTATTTGGACTGGTGTCAGAAATTGAACCATCTTCTGTAGATGAAGCTCTGCAAGACAATGATTGGATTATTGCCATGCAAGAAGAGCTAAATCAATTCAGCAGAAATGATGTATGGGATCTAGTTCAAAGACCTCAAGGATTCAATATAATTGGTACAAAATGGGTCTTCAGAAATAAGCTAAACGAGAAAGGAGAAGTTGAAAGGAATAAGGCAAGGCTGGTTGCTCAAGGGTACAGTCAACAAGAAGGTATTGATTACACTGAGACATATGCTCCAGTGGCAAGGTTAGAATCTATACGCCTTCTTATTTCATTTGTTGCACAAAATAACATCACTCTGTATCAGATGGATGTTAAAAGTGCCTTTCTTAATGGTATTATAGAAGAAGAAGTTTATGTCCACCAACCTCCTAGTTTTGAAAATGAAAAATTTACAGATCATGTTTTCAAATTAAAGAAATCTCTATATGGTTTAAAACAAGCTCCCAGAGCTTGGTATGAGAGATTGAGCAATTTTCTTCTGGAGAAGAATTTCATCAGAGGCAAAGTGGATACAACACTCTTTTGTAAATCAATTAAGAAAGATCTTCTAATTTGCCAAATTTATGTAGATGATATTATTTTTGGATCAACAAATATTATGCTTGGAAAGGAGTTTGCTACATGTATGCAGGCAGAATTTGAAATGAGCATGATGGGAGAACTCAGATTCTTTCTAGGAATCCAAGTTAATCAAACTCCAGAATGCACTTACATACATCAGACAAAATATGTTAAAGAACTTCTGAAGAAATTTAACATGTCTGATAGTAAGCTGGCAAAAACTCCCATGCATCCTACTAGCTCACTTGGCAAGGAAGAGGTAAGTAAGAAAGTAGACCAGAAGCTCTACAGAGGTATGATTGGCTCTCTTCTTTATCTTACTGCTTCTAGACCTGACATATTGTTCAGTGTTTGTCTGTGTGCTAGATTCCAATCAGATCCTAGAGAATCACACTTGACAGCTGTCAAAAGGATTCTAAGGTATCTGAAAGGTACTTCTAATGTGGGTCTGTGTTACAGAAAATCTGATGATTTCAAATTAGTTGGATTTTGTGATGCTGACTACGCTGGAGACAGAGTGGAAAGAAAAAGTACTTCTGGAAGTTGTCAATTTCTAGGAAGAAATCTAATCTCCTGGTACAGCAAGAAGCAACCCACAATTGCACTTTCAACCACAGAGGCTGAATATATTGCTGCTGCTGGATGTAGCACGCTGATGCTCTGGATGAAGAGTTAACTAGAAGATTATCAAATTTTTGAAAGTAACATTTCTATCTTTTGTGATAATACTTCTGTTATATGTTTGTCCAAGAATCCCATTTTACATTCTAAGGCAAAACATATAGAAATTAAGCATCATTTCATCAGAGACTATGTTCAGAAGGGAATCATAAATTTAGCCTTTGTTGATACAGATCATCAATGGGCATATATTTTTACAAAACCCCTTGTTGAAGATAGATTCAAATTTATTCTGAAAAATATTGGTATGGACTTTTGTCCAGAATGATATTTATCAGAAGCAAATTTTTATAGATGTAAATATGCCTAATGCTCTGAAGTATTTCTTCTGATTGCTTATTTTATTCTGATCAATATTTCTTTTGTGAAAATCTGAACTAACAATCTTTAGAAGATCTGAACATTGGCTAACGTTTCATTTCTTAAGAGAATTCAGAACACATGCAAGCAAACATGTGTCACACCAAATCTGAAGAGGTGGCGTGTACATAACTGAAGAGACGTTTGAGGTGAAGTTTGAATAGTGAAAATCTTGATTTTCCCCCCAAATTGTCAGAAGCAATTAATGTTTGAAATGATTATTATTCCTTTTCATTTAATGCTTGTTAAAATGTGCAAATTTCTGACTGTTGATATGCCTAAGTGTTTTAGTATAAATACATGACTTGTATTCACTTTCACACTTTTCACACTCTCAGAAAAATTATATGAGTTTTCATCTTCTCTTTGCTCTGCATAAAAACCCTAAACCTAAGCGTTTGACAAAGCATTCTTCAATGGCAACTTCATCATCAACAGCTGCTCAATTCCAATCTTCAATGGCTGCAGTAACTTCTGCTAACATGGGTTTTTCTCCCTACTCTCCTCCTAAAAGAACTCTTTTAACCCCTGTTGACAAATTGGAAGTTCTATGTGAATCCATGGTTGAGTTTGACTCTCTTGCAAAAAATGGGTTTGAGTTTCGTTCCATCATTGGAGCTCAAGGATGGGTTAAATATTTTGATAGGCTCTTTGGACCAGTTTACCCCCTCCTTGTGAAAGAATTCTGGATCCATGCATCAGTTTACCCCAAGTTCATCTTATCTTCTGTACTGGGAAAAGAAATTATTATCACAGAAGATCTGATAAGAAAACTAATTGGATATGAAGAAACAGATGGTGTTTCCCACTTGCCAGCTGGGCGTGTGGACATGGATGAGGTATATGAAGAAGTAATGACTGTTGGTCAAGCTTCTAACAAATTCAAGGATCTGAAGCCTGACTACAAGATCTGGGCCAAGATCTTCATGGGATGCATCCACCATAGGAAGTCAACTAATTCTCCAGACTATGTCAATAATGAACAGCTCTATTTCATGTATTGCCTCAGTCAGAGCACAAAGGTAGATCTTCCATACATTCTTTTTATGCATCTGTGGAACCATATCAATGCATCTAGAGAGTATGTGAAAGAGAAAGGACAGAAGATCAGAACTTGGATCCCCTTTGGAAGGTTGATCTCAGATCTTCTTACTGAGAATGGTTTGGTCACTGCTCTGTACGCTGCTGGAGTTACAGAGGAATTAGAATTTATAATGGGAAAGCCTCTGAATGCTAAAAGTCTTCAGAGACTCAAAATTGTTGATGAACTCACAACAGCTCCCAAGAAGTTGAATGTGTCTGAATTGAATAAGAGGGTTCCTGTAGATGACTTTCCTTTATTCTTTGCTGAAGAGCCCAGACACATAGTTGTTATGTACATTGATGAATGCAAGAAGGAAGGAAAATCTGTTCCTGCAAACGTGATTCAGCTAGCAAGATAACCTCTACCCAATGCAGAAGAAGAAGAAGAAGAAGAAGCACAACTACAGAGGAAAAGGACTCTGCCAGTAGTAGACTCTGCACCTGCTCAGAAGAAGGTCAAGATTGCTGAGAAGCCAAAGAAGCTCTTGAAGAGAAAAGAATCTGAAGACGCTGCTTCTGTACCAGCCAAGAGGATCAAAATAAAAGGTACTAAATCTTATGTATCTTCTGCAAATATTGTTATAAATGATTATAATATTAAGTCTATACCAAAACCACCTTCAACACAAACCACTTCTGTTACTGCTCCCAGTTCCAAATCACCACAAAAACACACACCTGTTCCAACTTAAACAACAACACAAACAATTCCAACACCAACAGTTTCTGAACCAAAACCTTCTCAACCTAAAATTCATATCAAACAGTTTGTTCCACAAACACAACCTTCACAGAAACAACCATCAGAACAACAACCACAACAATCTGTACAACAACAATCATCTGAACAACCTGAAAAACAACAAGAATCTCAACCAGAAAAAGCCTCTGATAATCCACCATCTGAACCCATTGCACCTGTTACTTCTGAACCTACAAAAGTAACTTCTACTCCCATTTCATCAGAATCTATCACCATTCCATCTGATTCACCCTACTCAGAACAACCATCCAAACCATCTGACATTCCTTCAGAACAAACCAATACTTCTGAACCTCACATCCCTGAGACAGATGTTCTTGATATCACACCTTTAAAAACTGTGTTTCAAGTATCTTCTACCTCCTGTACACCAACCACATCTTCTAACTCCTCAGAATCAGACCTCCACCCAGAACCCATCATACCTTCAAAAGCTCCCATTCCAGATCCTATTCTCACACCCACACCATCATCTGAGATTCTAATCCCCAATTCAAACCCAAGATCTTCTATATCTTGTGCCCAAGTATCCTCTCTGTTTCATAATTTGGCCTATGGTTTCAAACTAAAAGATTTTTATGACAGAGTTGAACCTTCTGATCCCATCAACCCTCTGAAACCAAAACTAACCATGACCCTTCCATCTGTGATTCTTGATTACATAAAATCTATGTCAGATGTAGAATCTTTGGCAATCATATCATGTTCTGCAAAATCTGATAAAGTTGTTGCTTCAGCTCTGCCAATTACATCTGATAACACTATTGTATCTGATGAACAACCAAAATCTGCTTTCAAACCCTACTCAAATGCAACTTTTGATGTAGTTACCCTTCACAGAAGAGCAAAACCTCATTTGCTAAATGCTTTAATCAGATCAAAAGAAAAAGCTCCTGAGATACCCTTCATTCCATATTATCCTCCTCCTCTGATCTCTATTTAGAAATCTCTTTTTCCACCAACTCCCCAACCTAAACCTGTAACTCTGGAAACTTTGTTACGTCCAAAGCCCAGACTTAATGTTAATCATTTATTTCAAACTTTTTTGCAAGAAATACAGATGTATTTAGGTACTGTTCAGAAGAAATGCTCAGCAACAATGGATGCCAAAGAATCTGACATCATCTGGAATGGATTCATAAACAAATTCAACTCTGTAGCTTCAAATCTGAAGAACGTATGTTCTGATGATGCAAAGCTCAGATTTGCTGAGGCTGCTCGAACTCTATTCTGGACTGTCAACAAATCTGAACCTCTGCTTCTTTTAGACGCTCCTCCATCATCAACAGAATCTACTGACATTGCATCTGAAGAAAATCCGTTGGCTATGACTCTGGTAGACCCTCCTTCTAATTCCAATGCTCCAGAATCTACAGACCAAATGGAAATTGACTCTGTTCAGGCTACAAAACCTCATCATACTTCTTCATCTGAGATAAAGAAAGAACATCCATATTTTAAAGATAAGATTGTTGCTTTGGAAGCTGGACAGTCAGAGATAAAATCCTGGATGGCAAAACAGGATAAGAAGTCTGAGGATATGACAGAATGGATGTCAAAGCAAGATGAAAAGAATGAAACTATGGCTAAGTGGATGTCCAAGCAAGAGCAATCATCCTCTGAGATTACAGATCTATTGAAGATGCTTTTGTCCAAACACTCTTAGATTTTTTTCTAATGTTTTTGCATCTGTTGTTTGCATCTGTACTTTATTGCTATATCTTCTGATGTTTGCCTTTGTACTCTTGATCTGATCTTTTGAATAAATCAAAGTTTTCTCCATTGAATTATCTTATTTACTGTTTCCTTTTAATTGTCGTTTTTAAAAAGTTTTTACTTTTTGCTTATGACAAAAAAGGGGGAGAAAATATAGATCTGAACTGTTTAATATAACTTCACCAGAATGAAACTTCAGACATATCTATTCTATCTAACATTTAATCTGACTATTTCAGAACATTTGATAAGTACATTCTATAAAAGAAACTCTGAGTCTCTCAGATCATTTGTCTATTATCAAACTCTGAATCTTAAATCTGCAAGACATTCTGACCTTCAAATGTTATAAGAACAAACAAGATCTAACTCTGAAGATTACTCAAGACAAAAGGGAAGTTTCTAATCCTTATTTGTATTTAACTCAGGGGGAGATTCATCATCTCAGGGGGAGCTATAATTCAAATATTTTCAATTAAACAAAATTTCTGATGCTTTTTGTAATCATCAAAAAGGGGGAGATTGTTAGAACACAGATTGGTTCTTAATAATATCTCTTTGTTTTGATGATAACTATTAGGAAATTTTGTAGTTAAGAATTATATACTCTAAAATTTTCTTGAGAGTTTTACTGCAGATTGAAATGAAATTAACACTCCAGAAGCAAATCTGAATTGTATACAAGAAGTTATCTAGACTCTGAAGCGCCAGATGCATTCTTTAGAAGATTCTGATTGTTGTTTACAGAAGATCCTGAGCGTAGTCTCCAGAAGGATCTGAAGCAAGAAGCTCCACAAGATTCTGAAGCAGAAGCTCCAGAAGAATCTGAAGCAAGCAGGAGCATCTGAAGCTAGTCAGAAGCATCTGAAGCTAAGAAGAATATTGTATGAAGAGTTTCTCAAAGCATAGTTTCTACAGAAGTTTCTGAAAGTACTAAAGCTGCCAAGTACTGAAGTTCTGTGTCAAATATGCTCTGATGATCAACACGCTGAAAGCACACATGCTGCAGAAGACTCTGATACATCAAAGTTCTGAACATCATTAGAAGACTCTGACTCAATCAGATTCTGATGAACTTGCTGAAAACTGAAGAAGAAATATTCAAAGAATATATCCGTTGGAGTAAATCAAACGTCTCTTTCCTCATTTGTGCTAGACACAAGAACACAGACAAAAAGGATTTTTCCTGTGCTTTCTACTTCTAGGAAAGGTCACTTGATGTGAAGACAAAAAGGCTCAGACCTTTTTGGGACACTCTTCTCAACGTTCAGCTTCCTTGGATCAGCTGCCTATAAAAGGAAGACTCCACCAAATTCTTCAGTTAGACATTTTGCTGAAAAGAAATTATAACATTCAAGCTCTCATTCTTTCATATTCATTCTTAGAATTATTTATACTTAAACTTAAGAGAAATATCACTGTTGTGATAAAAGCTTTTTAGAAGCATTGATACTCTTGTATTAGATTTACATTGATTGTAAAGGTTTTCCTTAAGAGGATTCAGTTGGAATCAGTAGCTCTTGAGAAGACTAAGAACAGTTGTTCTTAGGTGTTACTATTGTAATCTATTTGATTAAATAGTGGATTAAGTCCTTGTTGAGAAAGGCAAATCACTCTAGGAAGGGTGGACTGGAGTAGTTGAGTTCAACGAACCAAGATAAAAATAATTGTGTTTTTATTTCTAAGTTTTAATCTTTCATACTTATTCAACCCCCCTTCTAAGTATTATCTCACCTTCAATTTTTCACTCTCAAAACCAGGAGGTTGGTGAACATAAACTTCTTCTTCTATAATACCATTTAGAAAGGCACTCTTAACATCCATCTGATATAGAGTGATGTTATTCTGTGCAGAAAAAGAAATGAGTAAACGAATAGACTCTAACCTTGCTACAGGAGCATAAGTCTCTGTATAATTAATTCCTTCTTGCTGACTATAACCTTGAGCAACAAGTCTTGCCTTATTTCTTTCAACTTCTCCTTTCTCATTTAGCTTGTTTCTGAAGACCCATTTAGTTCCAATTATGTTGAATCCTTTTGGTCTTGGAACCAAATCCCACACATCATTTCTTGTGAACTGATTGAGCTCTTCTTGCATGGCAATAATCCAGTCATTGTCTTGCAGAGCTTCATCCACAGAAATTGGTTCAATAACTTACACCAACCCAAATAATGATGCTTCAGAAGATCTGAGGAAGGATCTTGTTCTAATGGGGTCATCCTTCTTTCCAATGATCACATCCTCTGGATGAGAGGCCTTGATTCTGGAAGATGATCCTCTAACAGTTGATTCTTCAGAAATGTTTAAGTTGTTCATCTGAGAAGCTAAAGGAATTGCATCTGGCGTTGTTTCAGGTTCCTTCACTTGAGCTTTGTCTGCCTCTGAACCTTTAGAGTCTGTGAGAATTACTTCTCTATCTGCAGAACTCTCAAACTGTTTTGGCTTTTCAATGTCAAGCTTATCATCAAATCTAACATGTATAGATTCCTCCACAATCTGTGTTTCAGTATTGTATACTCTGTAGCCTTTAGAGCGTTCAGAATACCCAAGCATGAAACACTTCTGTGCTTTAGAATCAAACTTGTTAAGATTCTCTTTAGTATTCAACATATAGCAAATACATCCAAAAGGATGAAAATATGAAATGTTGGGCTTTCTGTTCCTCCACAATTCATAGGGAGTCTTTTCCAGAAGAGGTCTTACAGACACTCTGTTCTGAATGTAACATGCTGTGTTTATTGCTTCTGCCCAAAAGTGCTTTGTCAGATTAGTCTCGTTGATCATGGTTCTGGCTATTTCTTGCAGAGTTCTATTTTTCCTCTCTACAACTCCATTCTGTTGTGGAGTTCTAGGACAGGAAAAATCATGAGCAATGCCATTTTCATTAAAATATTTTTCAAAATATTTGTTTTCAAACTCACCACCATGATCACTTCTGACTTTAATAATTTTGAAATCTTTTTCATTCTGGACTTGTTTGCAAAAGTCAAAGAACACAGAATGTGACTCATCCTTGTGTTTTAAGAACATTACCCATGTCCATATGATGTAGTCATCAACAATGACTAATCCGTACTTCTTGCCTCTGATGGATGCAGTTTTCACTGGTCCAAACAGATCAATGTGAAGTAATTCTAATGGTCTTGAGGTTGAAACAACATTTTTAGATTTAAAAGAAGATTTTGAAAACTTTCCTTTTTGACATGCTTCACAAAGAGCATCTGAGTTGAACTTCAAATTAGGAAGTCCTCTGACCAGATTGAGTTTATTAATCTGAGATATACGTCTTATATTAATATGCCCCAATCTTCTATGCCAGACCCATTACTCATCATTAACAGACAAGAGGCATTTAACGTTTTGAACTTTAAGTTCTGAAAGATTTATTTTGTAAATGTTGTTCTTCCTCTTTCCATTAAATAGGATTGAGCCATCCTTCTGACTAACAGCTTTACAACATTGTTGATTAAAGATTATATCATAACCATTGTCACTTAATTGACTTATGGACAATAGATTATGCTTTAATCCTTCTACAAGAAGAACATTAGATATAGAGGGAAGGTTACCATTACCAATAGTACCAGAGCCAATGATCTTGCCCTTCTGATTCCCTCCAAACTTCACTTCTCCTCGAGATTTAAGCTCCCAGTTTTGGAACATAAACCTTTCTCTCGTCATGTGACGTGAGCAGCCAGAGTCCAGGTACCATCACTGGCGTCTTGACTTTTCTACTAAAAACATCTGCAACAGGGATAATCTTATCCTTAGGTACCCAGATCTTTTTGGGTCCTTTTTGGTTAGTTGCCTTGAAAGTTGGTATGAACTTCTGTCTTTTTACAACAGTTTTGTTCTGACTTACTTTTGGCTTAAACACAGGAACATTTTGATCAGAACATGTGTGTTTAATGTCATTCAGATGACCAAACTTGAAATGAGAGTACAAGGGAGTTTTCTTAATAACAAGTTTATCAACAAGCATTGGATTTAAATCCTTTCCAGAGGAAGATTCATATCCAATTCCTTTCCTGTTATTTCCGCTAACCCCATAGACCATAGAAGTCATCTTGCTTCTGTCTATGCTTTTAGCAAGAAATTTCTGAAAGCTAAAGTCATATTCTTCCAAAATGTTTTTGCTTTTAGACTTACTTTCATATTCAGAGTTTTGTTGAGCTATTTCAAAATTGGCTTTCATTTTCAAATTATTTTCTTTTAGCTCAGCAATTTCTGATCTTAACAGATTATTCTCAGAACCAAGATTGCACTTAAGCTTCTTGCATTTGAGCTTAATCTGATTATAATTTTTCAGGACTTCTGATAAGACTTTAATAAGCTCTTCCCTAGTGAGATCAGAAAGTACCTCTTCTGAGTCAGATTCAGAATCAGACTCAGATCCAGATGATTCTTCATTCTGATCTTCAATGCCTGCCATCAGAGCCATATTGGCGCATTCATCTTCAGATTCTGATGAGGATCCAGATTCATCAGAGTCATCCCATGTAGCCATTAGAACATTCTTCTTGTGCTCAGGCTTTCTTCTGGGCTTTTCTTTCTGAAGCTTTGGACATTCATTTTTGTAATGACCAGGTTGTTTGCATTCAAAACAAACAACTTCCTTCTTTCCAGATCTTTTTGGTCCAGAGGACTCCTTGCGCTGATCTGGCTTTTTGAAGTTCTTGAACTTCCTTTGCTTGTGCTTCCAGAGTCTGTTGATTCTTCTGGACAGCAAGGATAGTTCATCTTCTTCTTCAGAAGAAGAAGATTCTTCAGAGCTTTCTTCTAACACCTGCAAAGCTTTCACAGATTTGTTAGATTTTAAGGCAATAGACTTACCTTTCTTTTGAGGCTCATCTTCCTCAAGTTCAATTTCATGGCTCCTTAGAGAGCTGATTAGCTCCTCCAGAGTGATCTTGTTCAAATCCTTGGCAAGCTTCAGAGCAGTGACCATAGGTCTCCATCTAATAGGCAAGCTTCTGATGATCTTCTTCACATGATCAGCAGTTGAGTAGCCTTTGTCCAGAACTTTTAAACCAGCTGTAAGGATCTGGAATCTAGAGAACATAGTTTCTATAGACTCATATTCTTCCATCTTGAACGCTTCATACTTCTGTATTAACGCCAGAGCCTTGGTCTCTTTCACTTGAAGGTTTCCTTCATGAGTCATCTTCAAGGACTCAAACATGTCAAATGCAGTTTCTCTATTTGTGATCTTTTCATACTCAGTGTGAGATATTGCATTTAACAAGATTGTTCTAGCCTTGTGGTGATTTCTAAACTCCTTCTTTTGGGCTTTAGTCATAGATTTTCTGTCTACTTTCTTGTCATTCCCATCAGTGGGATGAACATACCCATCTATGACCAAGTCCCACAAATCAGCATCATAACCAAGGAAGAAACTTTCTATCCTGTCCTTCCAATAATCAAATTTCTCCCCATCAAACATAGGGGGTTTTGTGCTGATTCTGTCCCTTTCTTCATATTTGTTGTTACTGTTAGATGTTGAAGTTTCAGCCATAATAACAACCAAATATATATCAAAGTTTTTATCACTGGATCTTTTCTGTCACTGTGAAGTGGTAGTACACACAGAACCGGAGCTCTGATACCAATTGAAGGTAAGAAAATACTTAGAAGGGGGGTTGAATAAGTATGTAGAAAAACTTAGAAATAAGAACTCAAGGATTTTTATCCTGGTTCGTTGAACTCAACTACTCCACTCCACCCTATCAAGAGTGATTTTCCTTTCTCAAACAAGGACTTAATCCACTATTAAATCAACTGATTACAATAGTAAGCACTAAGAACAATTGTTCAAAGTCTTCTCAAGAACTACTGATCCTAACTGGATCTTCTTAAGGTTCTCTTACAATCAAATGTAATAATAATACAAGTGTTTAAATTGCTTCTAATAAAGCTTTATCACAACTGTGATTTTTCACTTAAGATTTAAGAACAATGAAATAAATTCAGCAAGTGAGTATAAATTGTATGAGAGCTTGTAATGAATTCTTTCAAGTGTTTCGTCAACTGAAGAAGATGAATGGAGTCTTGATTTTATAGGCACAGAGGTCCAAGTAGCTTTTCACGTTGAAGGCTGTGTACCAAAAAGGTCTGAGCCTTTTTGTCTTCACATCACATGACCTTTCCTAGAAATAGAATGCACAAAAAAATCCTTTTGGTCTGTGTTCTTGTGTCTAGCATAAATAAGGAAAGAGTCGTTTTGTCATTCCAACGGACATAACTTTGAATTCTTCTTCAACAAGTTTTATCAAAGTATCAGAGCCTTGACAGATCAGAGCCTTCTGATGTTCATCAGAGTTTGCTGAATCAGAGTCTTTGCAGCAAGTGTGCTTTCAACGTGTAATTGTTCAGAGCAGAGTTTGGGATCAGATCCTCAGTACTGGCAGCATTAGTACTATCAGAGTCTTCTGAAATAACTGTGCTTGAAACTCTTCATACAAAGTTCTTCAATGCTTCAGATTCTTCTGGCTTCTGCTTCAGATTCTTCTGTAGCTTCTGCTTCAGATCCTTCTGTAGACAGCGCTCAGAATCTTCTGTAGGCAGCGTTCAGAATCTTCTAAAAGATTCTTCTGACGCTTCAGAGCCTTGCATAATTTTCATGTTCAGATCTAATTTGCTTCCAGAGTAATATTCACTTTAACATCTGCAGCAAACATTCTTAAACAAATTTTAGAGTATATAATTCTTTAATACAAAATTTCATAAGAGTTATCATCAAAACATAGAGATATTATTAAGAACCAATCTGTGTTCTAACAGTCATCAATGTGGTTGCTTTGGTCATGTAAAGTCCTTCTGTTTCAAACTGCATGGATATCCAACCTCTACTACTCAGACAAGACCTAACACTCTTCACTCAAAGAAGCAATGAGTTCCCAAAGGCCCCTCTACTAAATAATGGGTTCCTAAAACTAATATTACTTGCCCCATAGCTCATATGTCCCTAAACATTTATACTAAGGAAGATTGGTACTTTGACAGTGGGTGCTCAAGACACATGACTGGAATCAAAAATCTATTAGTTGACATCAAACCTCACTCAACCAGTTATGTAACCTTTGGAGATGGGGCCAAAGGTGAAATTAAGGGAGTTGGAAAGTTAAACTGCTCAGGAACACCTGATCTTGACAATGTTCTGTTAGTCAAACGATTAACTTCCAATCTAATTAGCATCAGTCAACTATGTGATCAAGGTATAAGTGTCAAATTCACTAAACTTGAGTGTTTGGTTACTAATGAGAAGGGAGAGTTGATCATGAAGGGAGTCAGATCCAATGACAGTTGTTATCTATGGGCCTCTCAGGACTCTAAGTATGCTCTTGCCAAAGAATATGAAGTAAGACTATGGCACCAGAAACTTGGGCATTTACATCTAAGAGGAATGAAGAAAATTATATCTATGGAAGTTGTCAGAGGAATTCCTAAGCTAAAGATTGAAGAAGGAAAAACCTGTGGTGAATTCCAAATAGGAAAGCAAACAAGGATGTCACATCAGAAGATCCAACATCTCACTATTTCTAAAGGGCCGGAACTTCTTCACATGGACTTAATGGGACCTATGTAAGTGGAAAGTATTGGTGGAAAGAAGTATGCTTATATTGTAGTGGATGACTTTTCAAGATACACCTGGGTGAATTTTATAAGGGAAAAATCGGAAGTGTTTGATGTGTTTAAAGACGTGTATCAGAAACTTCAAAGAGAAAAAGAAAGTAAAGTTTTCAGAATCGGAAGTGATCATGGAAAGGAATTTGAAAATCAAAAGTTTGCTGAATTTTGCTCCACTGAAGGAATTAACCAAGAATTCTCTTCTCCTATTACCCCCAACAAAATGGAGTTGTGGAAAGAAAGAATAGAATAATACAAGAAACATCCAGAGCTATGATCCAGGCTAAAAAACTACCTTACCATTTCTAGGCTGAAGCCATGGACACTGCCTGCTATGTTCACAACAGAGTGACCTTAAGAACAGGAACTATGACCACTCTGTATTAAATTTGGAAAGGAAGAAAACCTACTGTGAAATACTTTCATGTGTTTCGAAGCAAGTGCTACATTCTCCCATGTTGCACCCCAAAATTTGACCAACCGATTCTCCTAGCTGGCTCGTGGTTTAAATTCATGTTCGCATATCAGATGCATGATAGGGGTGCACAGACAGAGGATATCAGAGTTACAGTTTGGGTTTCATCTATCAGATATTTCAGATCCAGTCTAGGTCATCAAGGTTGTATTTTCGGGAGATCGTGAGCTCCTCAGTGATTTTCAGCTGGCACGGTGATTGGGGAATATTCTGATGCCAGGGGTTTACTGGTTGATTTGATCTGGTCGCACGCTCTTTTATGTTGGTTATTGGCCTCTGTCTGCATTTTTTAGGGTTTAATAGCTTTCTGTAGATTTTAAATAGGCTTTTAATCATTTTTAGGATTTAAATAGATTTTTAACATTTTTTAAATAGTTTAAATCTTTTTTTCTAGAGCTTTATAGATCTTTTTTTTTAGAATTTAAATAGGTTTTAATTGGTTTAATAGTTTTTTAACTCATTTTTAGAATAATAGATTTTAAAATTGTTTTTAAGTGTTAGAATAGTATAGAAAAGAATATAGATGTTTCTTTTATTTTAATAGGAATTTTAATAGAAATAATAGGGTTTGTTTTAATAGAATTTTAATCTTTTATAGATTTTTCTTTTATTAGTTTTAAATAGGATTTTAATAGTTTTAAATAATAATAGAGATTTTATAGAAATTAGTAGAAGTTTTATTAATATAGGTTTAATTAGATTTTAATCATTTTTAGGTTAATTAGGATTTAATCTTTTGTTTAGATTTAATTGAATTTGTTAGGATAGTTAATTGTAATTAGGATTAATTAGGATTTAATATTCTGTTTAGATTTTAATTAGGATTTTCATTTAGTTAATTGTTTTTAGGATTAAGTAGGTTTAAGTTTGGATTAGTGGTAATTAGGTTTTGTTTTATTCAGATTTTCTTGGGTTATTGGTAACAATTTCGTGGGCCCAGCAGGTTGGAGGCCCAAAGTCCATCAAGTTTTTTATCCATTTTATTCAGTTTTTTTCATTAGTTTTTTTGGCCAGAAAGGACACTTGTCACTATATAAGACACGCCACGCGTGTACCCAGAGGAGGCCCCACCAACACACCTCAGAAGCTCCATACGCTGACACCTCGCCCACTCACCCTCTCCCTCTGCCAGCGCTCCACCACGTGTCCCCCCAGCCAGCGCCTCTCAGGCCACGTGCCACACATGCAGGCTCCCCACTGACCTCACCAGAAGAGTCACCGGCGGCCATGCATCCGCCATAACCAACTCCCGCCGGCAGCCCCAACCGTCACCGGCCACCGCAACCATCACCGGTACTAATTTTCTGCCCAGAATCTCCAGAAACGCTTCGTCCTCCTCTCTTCCTCCTCTGTCCCTCATCATCAGTACTTCGCCGGAGAATTCAACGTCGCCGGAAAATTCATCCTTGCGCCCAGATTCATCCACCAATTTCCCAGATTTCTCCAGAAAGCGTATCAACCTCCATCGTTCTTCGAAGAGTTTTCCAGAAATCCTTCAAGCATTCCTCGTTCTTCAAAGAATCTTTTCCAGAAATTCTTCAACCCTCCATTGTTCTTCACAACTCCAAAGACCTTCAAGATCTATCAGTTTCCAGAATCATCATCTCCATCAGTTCTTGAATCCCTCCCAGATCTTCATAGAACTCATTGAGTTCTTCGCCGTCTGTCCAGAAAGCTTCGAACGAACGTCAACGATTCCCTCAAAGCCTTCACGAGTTCCTTCAATAGTCAAGGAAACATCAGAATCTTCTTCTCTCTCGCGGCGACCTTTGTTGAACCCTCAAGAAATCTCAGGAACTTCATCGTCTCAGGTTAGTTTCTCTTTTCACCATTTCCACTACCGTTCATTCATGGCCATGGTTTTAGGGTTTCTCGTTTTGAGATGTTGAGGTTTAATGTTAATCGTTTTCTGAGATTGATCTGAGTGAGGATGTGTTTGAGAGGATTTGGAGAGTTTGCAGAGATTGTTTGAGAGGGTGTGAGGAAGATGAGAGAACGGCGCATTAGGGTTTGTCGTTGGGTGAACAGTAGTCAGTGAATTAGAGAAGGAGATTGGTTTTGTGGTTTGGATTAGGGTTAGGTCTGGGCTGGGTTAAGCCCAATTCGTGTTGCTGAAGCTCACCCCCCAGTTTGCTCATCCCCCCCCCCCCTGAGTGTGAATGTTGAGTAGTAATTTTGGATTGGGCCTTAAGCCCTTTGCTATCAGCACCCCCCAGCAGCGGCCCAATCAGTTTTTCAACTGCATTCAGTTGCTAACTGCACTGTGGGTCCTTCAATTTTCTTTTTAGTTTTTCATTCAATTTCTGATAGCCATTGGGCCCAGGCGCGCCCTGCTAGGCGCACCCCCCCTTCCTGGGCCCATCATGAGAATCAACTGGGAGCTTTGCTGTTTTCACCCCCCATCCCCTTTAATTCTTTTTTTAATTTCTTTTATTCTTTGCATTTTATAAAATTCATAGAGAATTGAAAAATTGATATTTTTTAATTCTTGTTTTTTTCATATGTTCATAATCATGTCTAGAAAAATATAAATAAATAAAATTTCCATTTTATCTTCTTTTCATATTTTTAGTATATTTTTCATTTTAATAGCTTTTTAATATGTTTAGTTTGATATCCAATTTTGTAGAATTTCTTTTAAGACTTTCCCTTAGTTTTTTTAATTCATTCTTTTTGGTGTGATTAGATATTGAATCATAGTTCCCCATAGGATTTAATTCTTGATTTTTTAGATTAAATTTTGATTAGTTTAATCAGGTTAGCATTAGGGTATCCTAATTAGGGTTTATGTTATGCATAGGTAAGGAAATTTATTTTCTTTAGATAGTTTTGTCTTGATTTTTGGGTAGAGGAATATGTGGATGTTATGGGTAGATGTTGTAGACCCTTGTGAATAATTGTTAGATTTTTCCCCCTTGTTTTAGTATTTTTAGGTATTTTCTGAAGTTGGCTGATGATTTTGTCTGTTCTGTGGTTATCTGTTCATCTCTGGGGTTTATTTTGGGGAATTTGTTGTGGGGCTTAGTTTGTTTTGAAGATCTTGTTGGAGAGCATGATGGAAGAGAAGATGGTAGATCAAGACTCAGAGACCCAGAGCTTGGATTATTCCATGTTTGTGAGGTTTGAGATCCTGAAGTTTGAAGGAAGTTCATGGTACTTTCCTGAGGAAGGCACTATGAATGACTTTCATTCTTTCTTCTCACCTCTTTCTTAAGTATCCAATGATGTTGGAGCCAACTTGTGAGTTTAATTTCTCCTGAGGAGGAATGTAAACTGATCACATGTTGTTGAGCCACATGGGATACAATTCCTAAGTGGAAGCCTCCTAGTACTTTCCTGAGGAAGGTCCTATGGGTCTATTCACTTAGTTCCATTAGTTTATCTAGGATTTCTCAAGTATCCAATGATGTTGGAGCCAACTTGTGAGTTTAATTTCTCCTGAGGAGGAATGTAAACTGATCACAGTTGTTGAGCCACATAGGATACAACTCCTAAGTGGAAGCCTCCTAGTACTTTCCTGAGGAAGGTCCTATGAGTCTGTTCATTTAGTTCTACTAGTTCAGATAGGATTTCCTAAGTATCCAGTGATGTTGGAGCCTGCTTGTGAGTTTAATTTCTCCTGAGGAGGAATGTAAACTGATCACCGTGGTTGAGCCACATAGGATATGATTCCTGAGTATACACCTCCTAGTGCTTTCCTGAGGAAGACACTATGAGTCTGCTTACTTAGCTCCCTTTCTTTGGTAAGCTTGTTTTGAAGCTTGAAGACTGGGATTGTTTTCTCTTGTTTAGGGTTTTGCTTTAGGGCTTTGCTTAGATTTGATCAAGATTATGTGTTAGGGTTAGGATTAGAGAGTAGATTCTTTCTTTCTCAAGCATGTGTTTTGTTTGCCTGATGGCACTTCATTCCTTTTATCTGTTCATTGCTTGATAGCATGTTGTTTTTTTTCCAGTATGATTACTGTTATTTCATGACTGGCTTGAGGTTGAGATGAGCTTGTGGAGGCTGAAGCCCCACACACATTTCCTCCCTCACTTGCATTGCATGCATTTTACTGTTTAAAGCTGATGCTTTGTCTGTTTTGGTGTATCATTGACATGATCCCTTAGGACTCTCATTTCCTTTGATAAGGATATGATGATAGACTTTTAGGTTGAAACCTATGCATGACAACATCTAGGAGTTCCCTGTTCAAACCTCAACCATAGGATGAATCCATGGCATGATAACAGTAGGACTTGATAGTCTCCCTCCTAGTTGGGCCTGTTCTCTTCTCATCTCGAAGCAGTTTAAAATACAGTAATCATGAATGATTTCTTTCGTACGTTACGAGCCTTAAGCTATCTGAGATCGGATGTTTAGTATGGTACCCTTTGGGTGACATGCGACGCATTCACTCTCAGGTCATAGTCTCTGGTGCGGTTGAAATCGCAAACACAATAAAAAACACTTCTTTCAGGAGATAAGCAGTAGTTTCCCGAACTACGTTTGCTCTGATCTTCCATACCGTGTGGAAGTACGTAGGCATAGGATGCGACGTCCTAGCGAGCAACCTTCAACCTTTCCCCCCCATAATCCTTCGTAGGCCGAACTACGTTGACTCTGATTTCTCATTCTCTGATGAGAATACGTAGGCATAAAGTGCGACGCTTTGCCGAGTCATTTTTCTTTTTCAGCCAGCCTTGATAGGTAGATAGATTATAACCAACCCGTCCAAGTAAACAAACAAGCGTGGATCCCGTCGAGTACGACGGACGTGAGGGGTGCTAATACCTTCCCCTTGCGTAACCGACTCCCGAACCCAGACAATGGTTGCGACGACCTTGTCTTACCCTTATTCGTCAGGTTTTTCCGATCGTTTCCTTTCCCGCTCTGAGGGATAAATAACGAAAGGTGGCGACTCTTCTGTCATGCCGGCACCTTATTTTCGCGCAAGCGACAACTGGCGACTCTGCTGGGGACTTTATAGCATCTAGGGACTTTTTCCATCCCTTATGCTGGGACCGTTTCCCATCCCCTACGAGAGTCAATCCTAGCGCGTGTATGTTTGCTTGTTGGGTTGCGTTTATTTATCGCATTTTTACTTCCCGCATTTTATTTCCCGCATTTTATTTCCAGTTTGATATGATTATCTGTGCTGCTGTGGGAGAGGGATGTTACTATGAGTGAGAAGCCGGACCTGGGCTTGAGTGCACACCTAGATATAGTTGCGGAGAAGTAGTAGACGAACCTGTCTGCTGAGCAGGCACAGTTCCCTACGAAAATCTGCGCTCAGACGAGATTCTTGCAGAGGTGCTCCTTTCCGGTCCTGAGGATCTGAGGGGAGTCCAGACGTGAGGATTGTCGACTCTGGGGACCGATCATTTGGAAATCAGCTAAGTGAGGCCTCTTCATGACTTGATGATGCCACTCCTTCTGGGAATCGTATCGTCACTCATGAAAGTCTGTGACGCTGATGACCGCATAGGATGTCGTACCTTTGTCCGTGGATTAGGTCCATACCTGTGAGTGGGGTTGGGATATTGCAGGAAACTTATACCTTCAGACTACCTGGTTTTCTTGACAGTGAATCAGTTATGTTGGTATCAGGGTTCTCAGTTGCATATTTGTCTGTTCCAGACAGAGCAAGATTTTGATTAGAGAATCTTATCATCGGGTGTTTGTCTGTTCTTGATAGAGCAGGTTTTGATCAGAGTATTATCATCAGTGGTTTGTTCTTGATAGGGCAGATTTTGAGTGGGGTCTGAAGATCTCATCAGCAGCTGTGTATTTGTTCTTGATAGGGCAGATTTTTGATTTGGGGTCTGAAGACTTCAGCAGCGGGCGTTTTCTGATCATACATCCCGGGTCCTTGTTATCAGGCATTTGCTCTCGGCGGAGCAGAATACTGGTCTTATATATATGGTCCTGCCAGAGGGTTATTCTTAGCAGATCAGATTAGTAGTCTTACACCGGGGTTTCCTTCTCATCAGTGACTGTTGATACCGAATCTCCACAGCAGCCATCTGGATATATTATTGCATGCCTGCATTTTGCATTAGCTCGCATATTCATGTTTGCATTCCATTAGCATGTGTCTGTGCTGTAGGCGCATTTCGTACCCTGATTCTGGTGTCCCGAGCAAGATGAGATATTTTCTTCCATGAATGGATCCAGTCTTATCATTGCATTAACACTATGTTGGCACGTCGACACCAGAATTAGGGGTGATCTCCTAAACGTACAGACACCCATGGCATTAGCATAATTCATCTTGCATGACAGAAGCCGGGACTTGTCTTCTAACCCTTTGTGTTTGCAGGTTTGACTCAGAATCGAGCAGCTCAGACTAATGGAGCAGGTACAAGCTGAGTTGGGGAAAATCCAAAGCCAGTTGGGGCAGGTCATGAATGACATACAGGCAGTGCGTCTGGACCAGCAAGTACTCAGAGAAGAGAATCAGCAGCTGCAGAATCAGTTGAGCTTTCTCATGGGAGTGGTGAGAAGTATGCTAAAAAAGGAGAGTGGTCAAACACCCAAGGAGGAGACCAAAGTGCTTCCCCCATTGCCGTCAGCGCCGCCTGTGCTGAAGCCAAGCGGACCTCACAGATCCTCTGCACAGCATGAAGCTCAAGACCTGTCTCGTCAGCAACCGCGCCGGGAATCTCAGAATAACCCTGAAGGTCGTAATCAAAAGAAGAAGCTACTGGATAGAGCTGTGGACCCCATACCTGTGAGTTATGCCCAGCTGTTGCCACTGTTGGTTCAGAACCGCATTCTCAAGCTTCGGACCTCGGATCCACCAGGGGACATGTCACCAGACGTTGATCTCAACATACATTGTGATTTCCACTCAGGAGCACCGGGGCACCATGTTGAAACATGTAAGGCTCTCAAGAATAAGATTCAAGACCTTATTGACTCAAGGACAATTAGGCTTGTGCCGGGCGGCATGAGAGCATCGGGAAAGTTCATCCCGTACCCTGCAGAAGAGGTGAATGATTCCACTCCTTTGCCTGAAGCTGAGAAAGATCTTGAATATGTCCCGCGACCTTTGGTGACTGAATCGCCTCGCTCGCAGTTTATACCTGGATCAAGCTCAAGGACGCAAGCGCCTAAACAAGGGATCGTTGCCACTCAGAAACGACGACCTCTTGGGCGGAAAGAATACCAACACCAGGATCACAAGAGACCTCGCAACCACTTAGAACGAAGGAATGCTCTTGTTCATCCGGTGCCTGTGCCGTACAGCCAAATTCTTCCACAGTTGATTCAGAATTCTTTGGTGGAACCGAAAGCTCTCAAGCCCGCGCCAGAGCCTTACCCTCCAAGGTACGATCCTCATGCTCAGTGTGGCTACCATGGTGGATCTCCGGGGCATTCAACTGAAGATTGCAAGGCTTTCCAGGCGAAAGTGCAACAATTGATCGACCAAGTGTGCATTTCCTTTCCAGGAGGAGTTTTGGTTGTGCGTGACAACCTCTCAGCTGTTTGAGCTCGCAGATTCAGAGGGTTATTTCCAGAAGCCAGTGATCCAGACAGGCAGACGTCCTCAACATTGGCAGTCCTCGGACCTTTTACCATTTTGCATTTGTAGTTTCTTTTCTGTTAGTTACTACTTGCTGTTAAACGTTGTATGTTTCGAATGGTGATGTTAATAAAGTGACTATGCATTTTTTCTGAACTAATTATGTCGTTGTCACTCATTTACTGCATTACACTGACACTTGCATTTTATTTACTCCGATTTCTTACTATAATTAGCAATGAGCGGAGGGAGGATGATGAAACTAAATACTCATAACCGATGATCGTATTGCTTTCAGATAAAACCTTGCCGATGACGTACAAGGCATTGTTTCAAATCCCTAAACACCGGAGAGATAAGGAAGAGAATCCCTTGTTAACCACTTCGAGCCGAGAAGTAGGAATTTCTTTCGGACTTTTTAACCCTTACATCTTAACCCGGGGCAGGGTAGTTGTCAGTTAGCTTGATCGAGCGTTCAAGTCTTATAGAGGAGTGTTGTCCTTCGAGGATCAATCACATCATATTCCTCTCCAGAGGTCGTACCTCATCAACCACAATGGTTAAACCTCACCAATCAAGAGTGAGACAGTTATAATCCTTTCGGAGCAATCAAGACAGCCAGTGTCACACGACTCGTTCCAAAAGAAAAAAGAATAAGAAAGCCCGCTAAGTAAAAAAGAAAAGCTAGAAAGCAAATACTTAGGCAAAAATCAGGGCATCCCGCTGGACTTCAAAAGAAAAATAGAAAAAAACTCTGAAGAGTCAGTCCAGGCAAAAATTAGGGAATCAAAATAATGAAAAAGAAAGGATATAAAAAAAGAAAAATCCTCGAACAAGGACGAAGTCGTGTAGACACAGACACCGAAAACGAAAAAGGAGTAACTGTCACTCCAAAACACCTTGTGAATTCTTTAACCAGTTGTTCCCAATGCTCGACATACCTCTCGAAGAGGCGAGCGCTCGAGCTAAGTTAGCTGGACTTTAGGATCGGAGGTCATCACGTAGAAGGGGTGGGTACAAATCATAATTTGAGCCAAATATCCTTTGTTTCACGAACCGTGAACCCTACCACGATATAACCCTTAAAAGACCTAATTGAGGCAGGGTTTATTCTGAAAGCGCATTACGATAAGGTTGAGTAACCTGACTCCTGCATGATTTGCTAATCATATCCTTATTGCATTTTTCACTAATCACATCAGCACTACGTTTGAACTCTTTGGTTCATTCGTCACTCACTAGCATGACACGTAAATGAGTGACAGTACAACATTTTTTCGAAATTTGCATGAACACTGCATTAGAATTACCATTCGTGAATAGACAATTTTAATTGCAGGTCAGTAGCTGATGCGGAGGAACTCCATCAGGGAGTGGTCAATCGGGACTGAATCGTCAGAGGTCTGGATCAGAATGGTATGCTGCAAAGCCCTGTGAATTTGGGGCACTGACTTCCTGTGAGTTTGGAATCAGTTTGTCTGAGGACAAGTCCCGGAGTATCAGTTGATTATGGGGCAGTTTATGCAAGAAGCGGTTGATCGGAAGTGAGTCTTCTCGAGACCCAATCAGGGGTAGTTATCCAGAATTCTTGCGATTTAAGGGCAGATCCCTCCAGTGTTCGATCAGAGCATGTTGAGTCGCTCATCGCTCGTTCAGGGGCAAACTACTTCAGAGGTATTGAAGCCGACCATGCTGAGAGTTGATTAGTTGAGGATGAATCCTCCCGTTGTGCAGATGCTGGGGCAAGCCCTCTGAAGATTGTCTTGTTGCCAGTTGTTTTCGGCTCAGAATGAATTATTCCCAAAGGTCGGATTGGGGCAAGTTGAATTGCGCTGGGGCGAGTTGTTCAAATGAGTTTGTTCACCCTAGCAAGAATTGAGTATCGGGGAATCGTGTCATTACCCTGCCAAAGCCAGAGTCTTCTGAAGAAGCCTTGCGGTCATTGGGTTGTTATCCTACAGCCTAACCTGTTACTTGACTCCATGATTGGTAGCCTGTATTCCCTGTGTTGACGTTGTTGGATCAGGATTATTTTCTCAGTAGAGATGTACAGTTTGAGGTTGTTCTCCTTGTACAGTCTGAGATTGCAGCAGATTGAGATGGCGTTTATCCCTTATCGGATTAGGGTCAAGATTACCCTCAGGAGACCAGGATTGATATCCCCGAAGCAGGGCGAGTCCTCCTTCTCCAGCAGAGTTCAGTAGTCTCTCCTCCATAGAATCTGGACGCAAGATAGTGAGCATTGATATGTCTCCCCAGGCAGAGATGATTCTCTTCCCCAAGCAGACGCATCCTGAAGGAACGTCACCTCATCAGCTGATTCAAGGGCCGAAGCTCATGTCCCCAGCACCGGGTCACAAGTGTAGGTTTCATAGAAATGTTCGGGTGCCGAAGCTCGTGTTTTCCCCAGTAAAGTCGCCGCAGCAGGTGTTGCCCCAGCACTGGGTCACAAGTGCAGGTTTCGTAGGGAATTGTTCGTACGCCAAAATATGCAGTAACTAATGGCGCCAGACTGAAGTCTCCAGCGGAATTGAGATTCCCCACCAGAGCCGTATTCTCTCCTGAAGTTGGATGATTCCCTCTTCCCCGGTAGAGTTTCGGAACAGCTGATGTTGTATTCCCCTAGCAGAGTTGTACTCTCCCTCGAAGTCAGATGATTCTTTCTTCCCCAACGAAATTGAAATTCCTCATCAGAGTCGTACTCTCCAGTGAAGCAGAATGACTTCTCCTTCCCCAGCCGAGTCCTTGGAAGTTGATAAGATCATGATTGGTTTTCCCCAGTGGAGTATTGAGCAGCTGAAGTTGTCTCCCCACAGAGTCATCATCCCCAGAAAAGTAGCCATGGTGGCCCCGCAGTTTATTCTCGCGATTGATATCAGCAGGTCCAAGTTCTAGTAGAGCTTCGTTCCCCCGCAGTAATCAACTGAAGTTGTTTTCCCTGCAGCAGTCAACGGAAGATCAATTCCCCAGACAGAGCCCGGTTGATATCGGCGTGTTCACATTCTCCTCAGCAGGAGGATGCCTCTATCTGAGTGGTTTTTCTCCTTGACAGGAGAATTCCCCTTCGGCATTTATTTTGCTGACGGGATCGCATCATATTGCATGATTGCATAGCATTGTGCATGATGGCATAGAATAAACGCATAGCATTTCCACCGTGTGGGGCATAAGCGCCGAAGCATATGCATCATAAGCATGATCTAGGTCATTATCATTCTTGCCTTACAGGTGTTCGGCCAAAGGATCGGTCGCTCAGGATGATTCCTGATATTCTCTCCAACGAGGTCGCTTCCTTAAGATGATTCTTAAAACCCCGGTGTAATCCCCACAGTCGCTCGCTCAAGATGATTTTTGAGATCCCCAGTGAAGTCTTCAGTTCGAGATGATTCTCGAATTCCTCAGCAGGGCCGGTTTGCTTAAGATGACTCTTAAGACCTCAGCGCAGTTTCCCGAGTTGGTCGCTCATGATGATTATTGGGCTCCCCCAGTAGCGTCCCCAGCAAGAGTTGCCCAGAATAATTCCTGGAATCCCCAACAGAGTAGGGGTCTTTTCCCCAGCAGGTGGTTGGCACTTCCCCAGCAGCAGGCAGGTAGATTGATATCCCCAGCTGAGCACAACCATGAGTGGTAGATGAAATGTTTCCCCAAGCAGATCCCAAAGGATTGTCCAGCAAGCTGAAGTTTGTTTACCCCGTGAGTTTGAGGACTTAATGACATGAGTAGCTGAAGGTTATGTTCCCCAGAAGGGTCATTTCCTAGAGAGCCGTTCAGGGTATTTATCGCTTTCCCCATGCAGAGTATAGCAGAGGATAGTGTGTTGATCAGCCTGATGTGCTGTGTTCTCCAGAGGAGCCCGTCATCCTCAAGTGTAAGTCCAGATGAGATCGGCAGAAAATGCAGCTCCCTTGAAGGGTAGCTCTCCCTCAGTAGATTGGTTACTCTCCCCGAGAGGATGATTCCTCTTTCCAGCATTTATTTTGCTGGGGCATTTCCTTGCATGATTGCATAACATTTACTCAAGAGCGTAGCATTCCGTTTCGCGCGGAGCATTACGCCCATTTTGCCAGCATTTGCATATGAAGCATGAACCAGGTGGTTACCGTGCTCTCGAACAGAAGTACTTGCTCCACAGTAAAGTTGGTAGGAATCGTCTGAGTGAACTCTTTCGTTATTCTCCAGCAGTTGTTGAAGTCGTTTGGGTGAACTCTCTCGTCTTTCTGCAGCAAAGTCTACAAGGTTGTTCGGGTGAACCCTTCTTCCTTTTCCCCAGTGAGTCGTCAGGATTGTTTGGGTGAACCCTCATTCCTCTCTCCTCAACAGAGTTGTTAACCTGGTGGTTATGTCCGGTGACCCGGCATGTTTGCTTTTATTTAGCAACGACTGGACAGGATGTCAAGAGAATAGCAGCGTGATATGTTTGCTCCAACAGTGATGTCTAATCTGAAGATTGACTTCGTAAACGCCTGAAGGCGACATCAGAAGGTTCCCGTGAGTTCAGATTTCCTTGTTGATGAATCAACGTGTGGCTGAAGACAAGGTTCCAAAGTTTGTAGATATAACAAGATGATCCGTGTTGGTCTGAAGACCAAGTCAGTTGTCCTGAGGTGATGATTGATTGCGATCAAGCGAATAGTGTTTCTTCTGACTGAAGTCGAAGATGTTTCTCCAGCTGAAGCGGAGTTTTGCCTGAAGGCAAAGTGTTTGAATCCCCGTGGAGTCATGAATGGCTCAAGATACCATTTCTCTGACTGAAGTCACAGATTTCCCAAGCTGAAGCGAAGGTGCCTAAAGGCAAGGTTATCTCCAAGGTCATGAATGACCTAGGATTCATTTTTCGGACTGAAGGCCGAAGTATATCCCCGACTGAAGTCACAGATGCACTATAACGGAGGTGGAGTTGCCTGAAGGCATATCCGTGTATCCTTGAAGGCCAAGGACCATTTCTTCAGACTGAAGTCGAAGATACCTCCTGCAGAGTTGCCGACGGGCAAAGTTTACATCCTTGAAGGTCGAGGATGTTTATCTTCAGGAATACTTGAAGATCTTTTCTAGCTGAAGCTGGAAGTGGCCAGGGGCCAGGGTTTCATATATCTTTAATGTCGAAGTTCTACGGTGGGTCAGTTGTGCAGCAGTATTCCGATGTTCGTTATGGTTCTGAGGGTGAACCCCAGATCAGAGTGTGCTCGGTTAGGTCTCTCATTCCCAGCGGAGTAGTTTCAAATACGCAAGTGTACCTTTTGTTCCATTTACCAGGGGTGAACCCCAGGTCAGAGCAGGTTTGTGTTCGACGGCGATGTTGAATGTATGTGTTTGTTTGACGGCGAGGTTGAATGTTTGTTCGACGGCGAGGTTGAATGTTTGTTCGACGGCGAGGTTGAATGTTCGTTTTCAGATTATATTTTGTCCGGCGGCGAGGTTGGATGTTTGTCCGACGGCGAGGTTGGATGTTTGTTCGACGGCGAGGTTGAATGTTCGTTTTCAGATTATATTTTGTTCGACGGCGAGGTTGGATGTTTGTTCGACGGCGAGGTTGGATGTTTGTCCGGCGGCGAGGTTGGATGTTTGTTCGACGGCGAGGTTGGATGTTTGTCCGGCGGCGAGGTTGGATGTTTGTTTGACGGCGAGGTTGGATGTTTGTTCGACGGCGAGGTTGGATGTCTGTTCGACGGCAAGGTTGGATGTTTGTTCGACGGCGAGGTTGGATGTTTGTTCGATAGCGAGGTTGGATGTTTGTTCGACGGCGAGGTTGGATGTTTGTTCGACGGCGAGGTTGGATGTTTGTTCGACGGCGAGGTTGGATGTTTGTTCGACGGCGAGGTTGGATGTTGGTTCGGCGGCGAGGTTGAATATTTGTTTCGACGGCGAGGTCAGACTCTTTAATCCCCAGTAAAGATGATGTTTGTACGACGACGATGTCGAGTGTCTCTCAGAGCGATGCTTGTTTCCGACGGCGATGTCAGATTCAGTTTTCCAGCGGCGATGTTGGGCATGTCAAGTTGATCCAGTCTTCTGACGGCGATGTTAGGTGATGCAGATCCTCTAGTTCTCCAGCGGCGATGCGGGGTATTTTGTCAGATATAGTTCTCCAGCGGCGATGCGGGGTATTTTGATTATTCGACGGCGATATCAGATTTAGTTCTCCAGCGGCGATGCAGGATATTTTGATTATTCGACGGCGATAGCAGATTTAGTTCTCCAGCGGCGATGCGGGGTATTTTGATTATTCGACGGCGATATCAGATTTAGTTCTCCAGCGGCGATGCGGGGTATTTTGATTGTTCGACGGCGATATCAGGTTTAGTCTTCCAGCGGCGATGTTGGGTGTTTGGTTGCCTGAAGATGATGTCAGAAGAAGTTAACGTGGATAACTGACGGCGACGTCAGATCGATATTTCTCCAGCTAGTTGTCGTGCAGCTAGTATTGCAGTATTCAAAGGTTTGTTCCCCGCATAGTGTCGTGTGCTTGTGCAGTTGGCAAATTTTTGGGTTTACCGATATTCAACCGTCTCGCACCTTGATTGGTTGAGAGTCGTTCGCTTCTCACCCAGTCAGGTTCAAGCCGTTTGAATAGGGGCAGCTGTTGCACCCCAAAATTTGACCAACCGATTCTCCTAGCTGGCTCGTGGTTTAAATTCATGTTCGCATATCAGATGCATGATAGGGGTGCACAGACAGAGGATATCAGAGTTACAGTTTGGGTTTCATCTATCAGATATTTCAGATCCAGTCTAGGTCATCAAGGTTGTATTTTCGGGAGATCGTGAGCTCCTTAGTGATTTTCAGCTGGCACGGTGATTAGGGAATATTCTGATGCCAGGGGTTTACTGGTTGATTTGATCTGGTCGCACGCTCTTTTATGTTGGTTATTGGCCTCTGTCTGCATTTTTTAGGGTTTAATAGCTTTCTGTAGATTTTAAATAGGCTTTTAATCATTTTTAGGATTTAAATAGATTTTTAACATTTTTTAAATAGTTTAAATCTTTTTTTTCTAGAGCTTTATAGATCTTTTTTTTTAGAATTTAAATAGGTTTTAATTCGTTTAATAGTTTTTTAACTCATTTTTAGAATAATAGATTTTAAAATTGTTTTTAAGTGTTAGAATAGTATAGAAAAGAATATAGATGTTTCTTTTATTTTAATAGGAATTTTAATAGAAATAATAGGGTTTGTTTTAATAGAATTTTAATCTTTTATAGATTTTTCTTTTATTAGTTTTAAATAGGATTTTAATAGTTTTAAATAATAATAGAGATTTTATAGAAATTAGTAGAAGTTTTATTAATATAGGTTTAATTAGATTTTAATCATTTTTAGGTTAATTAGGATTTAATCTTTTGTTTAGATTTAATTGAATTTGTTAGGATAGTTAATTGTAATTAGGATTAATTAGGATTTAATATTCTGTTTAGATTTTAATTAGGATTTTCATTTAGTTAATTGTTTTTAGGATTAAGTAGGTTTAAGTTTGGATTAGTGGTAATTAGGTTTTGTTTTATTCAGATTTTCTTGGGTTATTGGTAACAATTTCGTGGGCCCAGCAGGTTGGAGGCCCAAAGTCCATCAAGTTTTTTATCCATTTTATTCAGTTTTTTTCATTAGTTTTTTTGGCCAGAAAGGACACTTGTCACTATATAAGACACGCCACGCGTGTACCCAGAGGAGGCCCCACCAACACACCTCAGAAGCTCCATACGCTGACACCTCGCCCACTCACCCTCTCCCTCTGCCAGCGCTCCACCACGTGTCCCCCCAGCCAGCGCCTCTTAGGCCACGTGCCACACATGCAGGCTCCCCACTGACCTCACCGGAAGAGTCACCGGCGGCCATGCATCCGCCATAACCAACTCCCGCCGGCATCCCCAACCGTCACCGGCCACCGCAACCATCACCGGTACTAATTTTCTGCCCAGAATCTCCAGAAACGCTTCGTCCTCCTCTCTTCCTCCTCCGTCCCTCATCATCAGTACTTCGCCGGAGAATTCAACGCCGCCGGAAAATTCATCCTTGCGCCCAGATTCATCCACCAATTTCCCAGATTTCTCCAGAAAGCGTATCAACCTCCATCGTTCTTCGAAGAGTTTTCCAGAAATCCTTCAAGCATTCCTCGTCCTTCAAAGAATCTTTTCCAGAAATTCTTCAACCCTCCATTGTTCTTCACAACTCCAAAGACCTTCAAGATCTATCAGTTTCCAGAATCATCATCTCCATCAGTTCTTGAATCCCTCCCAGATCTTCATAGAACTCATTGAGTTCTTCGCCGTCTGTCCAGAAAGCTTCGAACGAACGTCAACGATTCCCTCAAAGCCTTCACGAGTTCCTTCAATAGTCAAGGAAACATCAGAATCTTCTTCTCTCTCGCGGCGACCTTTGTTGAACCCTCAAGAAATCTCAGGAACTTCATCGTCTCAGGTTAGTTTCTCTTTTCACCATTTCCACTACCGTTCATTCATGGCCATGGTTTTAGGGTTTCTCGTTTCGAGATGTTGAGGTTTAATGTTAATCGTTTTCTGAGATTGATCTGAGTGAGGATGTGTTTGAGAGGATTTGGAGAGTTTGCAGAGATTGTTTGAGAGGGTGTGAGGAAGATGAGAGAACGGCGCATTAGGGTTTGTCGTTGGGTGAACAGTAGTCAGTGAATTAGAGAAGGAGATTGGTTTTGTGGTTTGGATTAGGGTTAGGTCTGGGCTGGGTTAAGCCCAATTTGTGTTGCTGAAGCTCACCCCCCAGTTTGCTCATCCCCCCCCCCCTGAGTGTGAATGCTGAGTAGTAATTTTGGATTGGGCCTTAAGCCCTTTGCTATCAGCACCCCCCAGCAGCGGCCCAATCAGTTTTTCAACTGCATTCAGTTGCTAACTGCACCGTGGGTCCTTCAATTTTCTTTTTAGTTTTTCATTCAATTTCTGATAGCCATTGGGCCCAGGCGCGCCCTGCTAGGCGCACCCCCCCCCCTTCCTGGGCCCATCATGAGAATCAACTGGGAGCTTTGCTGTTTTCACCCCCCATCCCCTTTAATTCTTTTTTTAATTTCTTTTATTCTTTGCATTTTATAAAATTCATAGAGAATTGAAAAATTGATATTTTTTAATTCTTGTTTTTTTCATATGTTCATAATCATGTCTAGAAAAATATAAATAAATAAAATTTCCATTTTATTTTCTTTTCATATTTTTAGTATATTTTTCATTTTAATAGCTTTTTAATATGTTTAGTTTGATATCCAATTTTGTAGAATTTCTTTTAAGACTTTCCCTTAGTCTTTTTAATTCATTCTTTTTGGTGTGATTAGATATTGAATCATAGTTCCCCATAGGATTTAATTCTTGATTTTTTAGATTAAATTTTGATTAGTTTAATCAGGTTAGCATTAGGGTATCCTAATTAGGGTTTATGTTATGCATAGGTAAGGAAATTTATTTTCTTTAGATAGTTTTGTCTTGATTTTTGGGTAGAGGCATATGTGGATGTTATGGGTAGATGTTGTAGACCCTTGTGAATAATTGTTAGATTTTTCCCCCTTGTTTTAGTATTTTTAGGTATTTTCTGAAGTTGGCTGATGATTTTGTCTGTTCTGTGGTTATCTGTTCATCTCTGGGGTTTATTTTGGGGAATTTGTTGTGGGGCTTAGTTTGTTTTGAAGATCTTGTTGGAGAGCATGATGGAAGAGAAGATGGTAGATCAAGACTCAGAGACCCAGAGCTTGGATTATTCCCTGTTTGTGAGGTTTGAGATCCTGAAGTTTGAAGGAAGCTCATGGTACTTTCCTGAGGAAGGCACTATGAATGACTTTCATTCTTTCTTCTCACCTCTTTCTTAAGTATCCAATGATGTTGGAGCCAACTTGTGAGTTTAATTTCTCCTGAGGAGGAATGTAAACTGATCACATGTTGTTGAGCCACATGGGATACAATTCCTAAGTGGAAGCCTCCTAGTACTTTCCTGAGGAAGGTCATATGGGTCTATTCACTTAGTTCCATTAGTTTATCTAGGATTTCTCAAGTATCCAATGATGTTGGAGCCAACTTGTGAGTTTAATTTCTCCTGAGGAGGAATGTAAACTGATCACAGTTGTTGAGCCACATAGGATACAACTCCTAAGTGGAAGCCTCCTAGTACTTTCCTGAGGAAGGTCCTATGAGTCTGTTCATTTAGTTCTACTAGTTCAGATAGGATTTCCTAAGTATCCAGTGATGTTAGAGCCTGCTTGTGAGTTTAATTTCTCCTGAGGAGGAATGTAAACTGATCACCGTGGTTGAGCCACATAGGATATGATTCCTGAGTATACACCTCCTAGTGCTTTCCTGAGGAAGACACTATGAGTCTGCTTACTTAGCTCCCTTTCTTTGGTAAGCTTGTTTTGAAGCTTGAAGACTGGGATTGTTTTCTCTTGTTTAGGGTTTTGCTTTAGGGCTTTGCTTAGATTTGATCAAGATTCTGTGTTAGGGTTAGGATTAGAGAGTAGATTCTTTCTTTCTCAAGCATGTGTTTTGTTTGCCTGATGGCATTTCATTCCTTTTATCTGTTCATTGCTTGATAGCATGTTGTTTTTTTCCAGTATGATTACTGTTATTTCATGACTGGCTTGAGGTTGAGATGAGCTTGTGGATGCTGAAGCCCCACACACATTTCCTCCCTCACTTGCATTGCATGCATTTTACTGTTTAAAGCTGATGCTTTGTCTGTTTTGGTGTATCATTGACATGATCCCTTAGGACTCTCATTTCCTTTGATAAGGATATGATGATAGACTTTTAGGTTGAAACCTATGCATGACAACATCTAGGAGTTCCCTGTTCAAACCTCAACCATAGGATGAATCCATGGCATGATAACAGTAGGACTTGATAGTCTCCCTCCTAGTTGGGCCTGTTCTCTTCTCATCTCGAAGCAGTTTAAAATACAGTAATCATGAATGATTTCTTTCGTACGTTACGAGCCTTAAGCTATCTGAGATCGGATGTTTAGTATGGTACCCTTTGGGTGACATGCGACACATTCACTCTCAGGTCATAGTCTCTGGTGCGGTTGAAATCGCAAACACAATAAAAAACACTTCTTTCAGGAGATAAGTAGTAGTTTCCCGAACTACGTTTGCTCTGATCTTCCATACCGTGTGGAAGTACGTAGGCATAGGATGCGACGTCCTAGCGAGCAACCTTCAACCTTTCCCCGCCATAATCCTTCGTAGGCCGAACTACGTTGACTCTGATTTCTCATTCTCTGATGAGAATACGTAGGCATAAAGTGCGACGCTTTGCCGAGTCATTTTTCTTTTTCAGCCAGCCTTGATAGGTAGATAGATTATAACCAACCCGTCTAAGTAAACAAACAAGCGTGGATCCCGTCGAGTACGACGAACGTGAGGGGTGCTAATACCTTCCCCTTGCGTAACCGACTCCCGAACCCAGACAATGGTTGCGACGACCTTGTCTTACCCTTATTCGTCAGGTTTTTCCGATCGTTTCCTTTCCCGCTCTGAGGGATAAATAACGAAAGGTGGCGACTCTTCTGTCATACCGGCACCTTATTTTCGCGCAAGCGACATCCCAAATCGTGACCATAGAAGAAAGATGGATCCTAAGAGTGATGAAGGGATATTCTTGGGTTACTCTACCAACAGCAGAGCCTATAGAGTATTTAACGACATAACTAATACCATGATGAAGTCTATAAATGTTGTTATAGATGATATGCATAAGGAAACTGATGTCCCAGAAGATGTTAGAACATCATTTGATATCCCAGCTGAATCTGAAGACAAAAAAAGTGATTCAAATCCCACCATCACTGAGGATGAACCTGTTAATAAAGGACCTTCCATCAGAATTCAAAAAGACCACCCTATTGATCTCATCACAGGTGATTCAAATAAAGGGGTAACCACTAGATCTAGAGAAATTGTCTCAAGCTCCTGCTTTGTGTCAAAGATTGAACCTAAGAACATCAAGGAAGCTTTAACTGATGAATTCTGGATAAATTCCATGCAAGAGGAGTTGGATGAATTCAAGAGGAATGAAGTTTGGAATCTTGTGCCAAGGCCTGAAGGAAGAAATGTGATTGGAACGAAATGGGTTTACAAGAATAAATTTGATGAAAAAGGAGTGGTCACTAGGAACAAAGCCAGGTTGGTTGCTCAAGGATATACTCAAATTGAAAGGATTGATTTTGATGAAACTTTTGCTCTTGTAGCTAGACTTGAATCCATCAAACTTCTTCTGGGAGTTGCTTGAATTCTGAAAATCAAGCTGCTTCAAATGGATGTTGTTGCACCCCAAAATTTGATCAACCGGGTCTCGTATCTGGTTCTATGTTTCGACGCATGACCGCATTCGCATCTGCATATCGCATACAACGCATCTTTCATTTGTTTTGATTTTATCGGGATCACAGCTCTCGTCTCGCGTTTCAGGTGTTTTTAATCAGTTCAGATAGGTAGAGTCGTTTTTTTTTAGCAGTCGTGCTATTCCCGGTGTTTGCAGCTCGCGCTGTTATTTTTAGGGATATTTCGGTCTCCGTTTATTTTTACCGGCTATTTTGTTGCGCTCTCGCGGTGTTTTTTGTCGTTCGGTGCTATTTTTGTTCCTTCGGGAATTATTGTGATTTTTCTGGATTTTATCGACCATTATTAGGGTTTTAATAGATTTTTTAACCATTCTAGGATAATATAGAATATTAATAGGTTTTTAATATTTTTAGAGTATAATAGATATTTCTAATAGCTTTTAAAGATTTAATATTTTTCTGTTAGAATATAATAGTTTCATTAGAAATAAATAGTTTTTTTAATAGAATAAATAAATAGCATTTTCTTTTTAGGATATTAGGGTTTCAATAGAAAAATATTTTCCTTTTATAATAGTTTTAGTATAGATTTTTTTAGATTAATAGATGTTTCTTTTATAAAAATTAGTATGGATTTTATTTCTAGCTATTATAGATTTTTCTATTTTTATAGGAGTTAATGGATTTTCTTTTAGATATATTAGATATTAAATAGATTTTTATCATTTTTCTTAATAGAATAATATAGATCTTCTGGATAGAATTTTAATAGATTTTTAGTTTTTAGAATATAGTTTTATAGATATTAATATAGACTTAATAGAATTTTAATAAATTGTTTAGGGTGACTAGTTATCAGATTTAATTAGGGTCATTAGTTCTTTTTTTAATTGAATTAGTCTTTAATCCTTTCCCATTATTTCCGTTAATCCATATCATTGGCATTAGTTCATCATTAATCATTTTTGGTTATTTCATTAGTCAACTCATCATTTAGTTAATCCTCATTATCAGTCTTTGTTAATTCATATTAATCATGTTTTGTATTAACCCAATATTAATTCCATCATCAGATTTTTTGTTTGGGCCTATATCCAATTTTGTTCACGTAAGGCCCAAATTCGCAGGGTTCATTCCAGAAGAGTCCAGAATAAAATCAGTCAAAGTTATATAAAGCTTCAGTAACACGTGTAAGCATAGGGAGGGTCCACCACACGTTTTCAGACTCACCCACAGCTTGACACATCACTTCCCATTATCCCTCACCCCGCCACGTCTCCAACACGTGGGCCTCATGCAGAAACTCTTCCCACTCACCCTCCACGCGTCTCCACCATAGCCCTCACCGGTTGCATGGTCGGCGGCCATGCAACCACCGCCCCCTACATCGCCGGCCACCGCAACAACCAACTTCGGCGACCCTCAACCGTCTCCGACCACCGTCCAGCTCGCCGGAAACGTCAAAATCCCCAGACTCCGATCAACCTTCATCTCCTCCAATCCACGCTCATCATCCAAATTCCAGAAAATCATCATGGTTCCATCATCTATCTTCAAGATCTTCATAGATCTTTGAAGATCTTCATCAGAACGCTTTCAGAATCGCCATGATCTCCCTCGTCCTTCTCCCAAAACGCATCAGCGAAGAACATTCAAGAATTTCTGCGCGTGCATCTTCGTCTTCTCCAGAATCAATTCATCCATTCATCCATCATTTTCTAGATCGTCAAGATTCAACCTCACTCCACGAATCTTCAATGTTCATCAGACTTCCAGCAATCTTCCCATGGGATCTTTACCAGATGTTCATCCGAGTTCATCAGGGTTCGTTGCGCCTCATCAAGATCGCTCCAAGACTCTTTATCTTCAGTAGGTCTCCATAGATCCTCCACCTTCAACATTGCCCAGATTTCCTCGAGGAGTCTCCACCGTGTTCATGCCATCTTCGTCAACCTTCAACTTGCTTTTCCAGAAAAGGTTCAAATCTCCAGAAAGGCCTCAAGAACGTCTGAGATCTTCATCGAATGTGGATGAGAAATCCACAACAACTCCATGGGTCGTCGTCTCCAATCATTATTTTCACCGTCTTTTCTTATTTCCTGTTAAGCATTACAATGGATCGAAGGGTGAGAGATAGAGGCGAATCGGAGACGAGAGAGCTGAGAGGAGAGAGTTGGAACGGCGGTGAACAGTAAAAGGCAAAGAGAGGAATTAGGGTTTGGTATACCGTGAAGTGGACGTTGGGTTTCTGGGCCTCATACCTCAAAGCCCATTGGTTTTGGGATCACACTCATGTTTCCTATTTCGCCCCCCCCCCCCCCCCTATTCTGTGTGTGTTCTTTGGGTGAATTGGGCCTGAGCCCAGCGAATCTCTTGCCAATACCCTCCGTTTTGATTCAGCACCCCCTCCCCCGTTTTTGGTGTATACTGGGCTGGGCCCATTCCTTTTTTGCTGATCAACTCCCCCTTGTAAACATACCCCCCTCCCTTGTATTTTTTTGTTTTTTTTCTTATTTTCTTTGAATAGAAAAAAGAATGAAAGAAATAGAAAAAAAAGGAATATAAAAAAGAAATATTCATAGGAAAATATGAAAAGAAAATATATTGAAAAAAATAGCAAAAGAAAAAAGAATATATTTGGGATGAGAAAAAGAAGAAATAAAGAAAAAGAGAAAAAGGAATATTGAAAAAGAATGTGGAAAAATAGTGAGAAAAATAGAGAAAAAATATATGAAGAATATTTTGAAAAAAGAAAAGAAGAGAAGGAAAAAGAGAAAAAAAATATAATGTAATATTTATTTTTTTTAGAGTACATTTTTTCTCAGAATTTATTTTGCACCTTTTTAGAGATAGGCTTAGAAGTCCACTTGTTAGGGGACTATTTTCCATTTGATTTTTTCCATTATAGATGGATAGGATAGGATAGTATTTCCTAGGAGATTTATTTTCAGTATTCAAGCATTGTAATCATTTTTCAGAATGTTAATAAAACGAGATTTGAGCTGTGGTCCCGAAGTAGCCGAACTACAGCTGCTCTGATTCCTCGTACCAGACGAGGATATGTAGGCATAGGATGCGATATCCTAGCGAGCACACTAACGAATGACTCTTTTGTTCTCTCGCTGCTGTGCGATCGAGACTTTCCTGCTGACGATTAATTGTTACCCTTTTTCTCTCTTGCCCTTGTGCATTTGAGACCAAGCCGTAGTTTTGCCCATAGGTCCCTGTACCCTTTGAAACCAGTTTGTTTTCTCACTGCTGTGTGAGAATACCCTGTTTAGCCGTAGTTAGCCTGAACTACGTAAAGCTCTGATCTTCCATGCAGTGTGGAAGTACGTAGGCACAAGACGTGAGGTCTTTGCGAGCCAATTTCCCTGTAGTCCCGAACTACGTTGACTCTGACTTTCTCTCTTGAGAATACGTAGGCATAGAGTGCGACGCTCTATCAAGTCAATTCCCTTCTGTTTAGATTTAGCAGCTATAGACAGATTGTTTTTGCATCCTTTAGACAACCCAAGCAAGCGTGGATCCCGTCGAGTACGACGGACGTGAGGGGTGCTAATACCTTCCCTTTGCGTAATCGACTCCCGAACCCAGGTTTTGGTTGCGACGACCATACCTTTTCCCCGTTTTTTGCGAGGTTTACTTCGAGCGTTTCCTTTCCCTCCTTTGGGATAAATAACGCATGGTGGCGACTCTTCTGTCAGCCGGCGCCGATTTTCGCAGTAGCGACAGCTGGCGACTCTGCTGGGGACAGCGATAGTTCCTTATGCATGTGGGATCCAACGTCCCCTAAGAGAGAGTCAATCCTAGCGCTTGTTTGCTTGTCTATTGGTGTTTTTTATTGATATTATCTGTTGCTGTTGGGGTGTGACGGGTGTTCTGTGATTGAGAGATAAGCCGGACCTGGGCTTGAGTGCACCCTAGAATTAGAGTAGAGATTAGTGGGCGCGCACATGCTTTGCATGTCCTAGTGTCCCGCGAAATCTACACTCAGACGAGGTTCTTCTGGTTGGCCTCTTGTCCCACCCTTTTGGTGGCTCGGGTTGCTGGTTAGTTGGATTGTCGACTCTGGGAACCGATCATTTGGAAGTTAGCTAAGTGAGGCCTCTTCAAGACTTGATGATGCCACTCCTTCTGGGAATCGTATCGTCAGTTTTGAAAGTCTGTGACGCTAACGACCGCATAGGATGTCGTACCTTATCAGATATAGGTCCACACCCGTGAGTGGGGGGTTTTTTGCAGGAAACTTGACTTCCAACCTACCCATTATTCTGGTCTTCTCTTCAGAGCAAACGTACTCCGTCAGCAGTGCAGCAGTATTTAGATTGTGTGGGGGCTGTGATCCCGTGTTTGTTGCATTGCATTGCATTTGCATAGGCATCTTCGCATCATATTGCATAGCATTTCTCCAGCTAGCCAGAGTTCTGATCCAACCTTTGTTTCCTGAAGGTGAATACCCGGAGTTTGGATTGAGCAACTGTTGATTGTCAGAGGACGGCCAAGGGGTTGAAGCAGATCTGAGCATAATCAAGTGGTGTAGTCAGTTCAAGGTAATTGATAGTTATGTCTGAAGGCAATTTCCAGTCTCCTAACACTTTGACAGGGTTTACCATGACGTCCCACCATCGGTATGATTCTATGGAAGACTTCCCGCAAGCGAACAACCTGACTGCAGACCAAGTTGTACAGCCTACTGTTGAGAACCGAGATCGACATGAGCAGTTCGTTGCCAGAAATGACCGCTTTCCTCCTGTTAGTAATCAAGGTGTTGTTTTCCCTGAGAGGAATCCACGCAGAGATATCCCGGTAGCCAGGACTGTAAACTCAAGAGCTCTTGAAAGTGCTAGAAGGTTCCGAGCATTGGAAGAAAGGGTTAAAGCTTTGGAGGTCAAAGATGCTATTAACCTGAATGCCGCAGACATGTGTTTGGTCCCTGACCTGGTGTTGCCTTATCAGTTCAAAGTGCCGCCCTTTGAGAAGTACGCGGGAGTTAGCTGTCCGAAGCTTCATTTGATGATGTTCTGTCGAAGAATGACTGCGTTTGTGCGAAATGACCAATTGATGATCCATTGCTTTCAGTATAGCCTGACTGGGGCATCCTTGAGATGGTATGTGCAGTTAGAGAGTAATCTGATTCGATCATGGGTGGATTTAGCCAGGGCTTTCATGAAGCAGTACGATTACAACCTGGATTTGGCTCCCAGTCTCGTACATCTGCAAGAATTATCTCAGGCGGAGAATGAATCATTCAGAGGGTATTTGCAAAGATGGAAAGAATTGGCTGTTAGTGTTCAACCACCGCTTCAGGAGAGAGAAATGGTTGACATCTTCTTGGGTACTCTGAAAGGCCACTATTATGACAAATTGTTCAGTTGTACCAACTTTGTGGGCCTGATGAGAATGGGGGACTTGTTGAGAGAGGACTCAAGAGTGGAAAGCTTCGAAATGCTCCTTACGTCCCAGTTGACAAGAATGGGTCAGTTGTCAGTTCTCAAGAAGAGTGGGAAGAAGGAAATGACGTCGTCTCAGAATCTCTAGCATCTCAGGATCGGTTTTCAGACACTTCAAGTCAACGGTCATCCTGTCGTCGATCGCGTCAGCACGCCCAACGAAGACCAAGGAAGCCTGAAAGGCAGTTTACTCAGCTACCGGTGCCGTACAGTCAGTTGTTGCCAGATCTGGTCAGAAGTGGATTGATAGTGCCGAAGGAGACTAATCCAGTGATTCCACCATATCCTCCAGGTTTTGATGGCAGCGCCCGCTGTGAGTACCATGCTGGGGCACAGGGGCATTCAACAAATGATTGTAAGGTGCTTAGAAGTCAGGTTCAGGATCTGTTAGACTCTAACCGGATCTTCATCACGCCCCAGGGTTTTGTTCAGATTAATGATTCTCCGTCATCCAGTTGTGTGGGTTCGTCAGTTAATGTCATGGAAGACTCCTCGGGAAGTGTGTATTCTAAAGAATGTCAATCGGAGAGTTCAGTTGAATATGGGAGAAGTTTCTAGAAGTTTCTATGTCGGGTGTTGCATCTGCTTTCTCTGCCTAACCTGTTTAGCTTTTGTGCACTATTGTTGGCTGACCACCACCAGGATTGTTGGTTGGGGTCATTGTATTCGTACTCATTTGTGCTTACGTGCTGCTTTTGTTGGTTATACATGTGTGCGAGATGTTCGTCTGTGTACTGATAGCTTGAGTTTCTCTTTGTCTCGTTATGAATATGTGTTTGCTTTCTGCATTGCGTTATCATTTAACAGGTACACCAGAACCGTGGGTCTTACTTCCTCATCGTCCAGTTTGTTGCAGGAATTCCTTCAGAGATATGGAACAGAATCAGGTTGAATTGGTTGAAGTCCAAAGCCAGCTGGGGCAGATGATGAGAGACATGCAAGAGATGCGTCTGGAGCAGAAGATCCTCAAAGAGGAAAACAGTCAGCTAAAGACCCAAATGAGCTTGATCATGGAAGTAGTCAAGAATGTGCTTAGGAAAGAGGATGATCAGCTATTTGAAGCCGCAGTGAAGAAGCTCGTGCCACCTGTGCCTGTGGAACCTGAGCAAGTACAACCAAAGATGCATCCGGCTCAACGGAGGATCCAGGAGGGGAAGCCAAAGAGGATATTTGAGGCGCCACCTACAACGTATGCTGAGCTCTTGCCGACTTTATTGAGGTTTAAGATGGTTGAAAAGAGAACAATGGACCCACCCACAGGAGCGCTTCCTTATGGGTACGATGCCAGTAAGCAATGTGAGTTTCATTCTGGGGCACTCGGACATGACATCGAGGATTGTCATGCTTTCAAGCACAATGTTCAAGACCTGATTGACTCGAAAGATATTGAATTCACGCCGAGCGGTGTAGCTGTGCGTATTGCTCCTATCCCAGTTGATGCTAAGATGACAGATGTTTCTAAAGCTACAGTAGGCCAGAAGCGTATCCTGGACTCCATGGTGTCAGAATCTCCATGCCCACAACTGTTGCCTATTCCTGGGGCAGATCTGAGAAAGAAGATGGCTAAGCATAAGGAGTGCCTTAATCAGTGCGGTGAAAGTCAAGAAACCGATGTTGTATTTGCTACGAAGGTTGCTCAACAGTCAACCCGATACCAGCAACAACAGCAACGAGCTCAACAGTGGAAAAGGCAGCAGCATCCCAATTAGCGAGGAGCTCAAAATCAGAGGCCGTTGAGGGTATTTAGTGCGCCTCCGATGCCATATGCCGAACTTCTTCAGGTGTTGTTACGATTGCAGTTGGTTGAGAAGAGGAAGTTACCCCCACTGACAGGTATGCCTCCAGCAGGTTATGATATCAAGGAGCGCTGCGATTTCCATTCAGGAGCACAGGGGCACAACATTGAAGATTGTCTGGCCTTTAAGCACAAAGTACAGGACCTACTTGACAGTGCAGCAGTCAGCTTCGGGCAGGAAGGTCCCAAAATCATCTGAAGGAAGGAGAAGGGGCTCTATAATTTGGTAGGGTTGTTGAAAGCAGATCAGGACAACATCGGGTTGCCTCTAATAACTGATTGTGAAGATAGCTGGTTTAGCAGCAAGACAGATGCGAGAGCCCGACTCTAGGAAGCTGGCATTTTTCTGTGTTTTATCTTGTCATTTCTTTACGTTTGTAGTTTCTTTCATGCAATCCTGTTTGTAAAGCTTGTTGTTTTCATTCAATCGATGATAATGAAATAAATATGCATGTTTTGATTAGATCCATTCGTGTTCACTAATTGTTTTTACAAACGTCCAACGCCTGGTTAAGAGGAATCTGGGGAGGATGACGAAAATGAACGACGTGCAAAATTCCGATTGTATGCTTTTGAAATAAAACCTGTTGATGATGTACAGGCATTGTTTCAAATCCCTAAACACCGGAGATATAAGGAAGATAATCCCTTGTTAACCCCTTTTAGCCTTGTAGTAGGAGTTTCTTTCTGAAAACGAAAAACCCTCAATCTTTAACCTGGGGCAGGGTAGGTGTTAGCTAATTTGACCGAGCGTCCAAATTGCAAAAGGAGTGTCCGTTCAAGGATCAATCACACCTCTAGAGGTCGTGCCTAAAAAAAATCACAATGAGACAGTCACATTATTCCCCAATGAGTCAGACAACCAGTGTCACACGACTTGTTCGAAAAAAGAAGAAAGCAAAAAAATCAAAAGCCCGCTAAGTCACGAAAAGAAAACAATTGACTTAGGCAAAAATGAGGGCATCCGGCTGGACTTAAAAGAATCAAAAGAAACTCAAAAAGAGTCAGTCCAGGCAAAAGTTCGGGATAAGGAAAAGATGAAAGGATGACAAAAGAAAAATCCTCGGACAAATACGAGTCGTGTGACCTCAAGTGTCAAAGACGAAAGGTGAGTGGCTGTCACTCCCAACAATCATAATTTCTCGAGCTATCACTCCTATCTTTCAGCCCCTGAGAGGTGAGCGCTAAGGTCGAATTAGCTGAACGTAGGATGGGAGAACATCAAGGAGAATGGGTGGGTTAAAATAAACTTTGAGCCTTTATCCTTTCTTTCAAAACCGTGAACCTGACCACGTTATAACCTTCAAAAGTCCTAATTGAAGCAGGTTGTTTCGAAAGCATACTTCGGTAAAGGTCGCGTCGATTCTGACTCCAGAAAGGGTTCCTCTTACCATGTTGGTACTGATGTTGATAAATGTTTTGTGCATTAGATGCTATAAACTGTTTTTCCCTTTTCCCAGTGAACAGATTGGATGTCAAAGTTGTCATATGTGTTGCATTAATATGTCTTTTACACAGAACAACTTGTTTTACTTGCGAGTAAGCGCTTGACAGCAGAAAAGTTTCCTACAGCGGAAAGTATGGTCAGGATAGAATACAGAACGCCAGAATGTTCCGAGAGCAGGGGCAAGCTACATCCGGTGATCCCCAGTCAGGTCAGCCTTTCGAAGTCAGTTAGCCTGGGGCAATCAGGTTGAGATTCAGGTAAATATGTTGTAGTCAGGGGCTACTCTGAATCAGGTGATCAGAAGCGAGGTCATTGCAGTCAGGGGAAGGCCATCTTAAGAGCGCAGAAGCTATTCTTTATTCAAGAAGCATTTGGTGGGAAGTATCGCTCCGAAGTTTAGAGTGCTGGGGCATTTCATATCAGACCATCAGGGTGCAGATTTTCAGACTTCCTTTCGAGGACTATCCCCATAGAGGTCCCGCAGGCAGGGGCATATCAGAAGCGAAGGGTTTGTTGTTCTCCGTATCATCAGGGTTATTTAGAGTTATTCGAGCAAATTCAGTCGATTTTCGAGAGCGAGACGAATGCGGGAAGTTGTGTTACTATCCCTTGACTCTTCAACCAGAAAGCTGTCTATTTTCTCCAGCAAAGTCCAATCATACTTGGCACATCTGCTATTCCCCAGCAGAGTTATATTCCCCAGCAGGGTGTTACTTCAACGAGGTGTTTGGTTAAGTTCCTGAATCCCCCAGCGGAGTTGATTTTCATTCTTCCAGCATTTATTTTGCTTGAATAATTCTGAGATATCCGGTTCACCCCCAGCGGAGTGGGCTTCGTCTTCAGCATTTATTTTGCTGAAGTGGTTTTCTGTACCCGACTTTCTCCAGCAGCTCGAGCCTGCATTAACATGTCGCATGTCATCATATTTGCATCATACTTGCATTTCATTTTCAAAATGCGTAGCATTTCCATCCTGAATGGAGCATTACGCCATAGAAAGATTCAAGCATATGCATATGCATACGAAGCATAAGCCAGGTTTTCTATCAGCCTCATATGGCAGGCGTGAACTACTCTGTGATCAGTTCAGGGGCATTTATCCAGCAGCAGTGTTCAAGCAATTCAGCAGTTTATTCGTATTCTCAGATCATACAACAGTTATGCTTTGATCAATCAGTCATCTGGTATCGACAGACTGTTCTTCCCGGCAATTCATATTGACGATGTGTTCCTCCAATAAGTGGTGTTTTCTCCGTCTATTGTTAGACGCCTTGAGTTTGAATATGGCTTTCTTCCCGTCTATCAGTAGACGATGTGAAGTTTTGGGTGATTTTTCAGTGGGGTTTCAAGAGGGGGTTCTCTAGCATATGGTTTTCTTTCCGTCTATCAGTAGACGATGTGAAGTTGCAGGTGATTTTTCAGCGGGTTTTTATCGTCAGATCATATGGATGGCGTGTTTCCCCAGCTAGTCTTCTCCAGCTATCATTAGATGTTCAGGGTTTCAAAGTGATTGTTCGGATAGTGATTTTCTTTCTGTTTATTGGATGGGATGACATTTCAAGTTGGTTTTCCTGATTGTCGATTCTTATTGACGACATGGCTCTTCGAAGGTGGTTTTCTTCCCGTCGGTCCATACTGATGATGTGGCCCCTTTAAGGATATTGTTCTTTTCATCAAGTCCCGTAGACGAAAGGATTCTGAAAGTTGATGGATGGTATTGAAGTGCGTATGGGTGTCTTTCCGTCTATCCTTAGACGATGTGAGTATGGATTTTGGGCGTCTTGCCGTCTATCCTTAGACGATGTGAGTATGGATTATGGGTGTCTTTCCGTCTATCCTTAGACGATGTGAGTATTGGTTCGCAGGGTGTCTTTCCGTCTATCCTTAGACGATGTGAGTATTGATTTTGAATTTTTTTCCTTCGTGGATTTTGGGTGTCTTTCCGTCTACCCTTAGACGACGTGAGTATTGGATCAGGGTGTCTTTCCGCCTGTCCTCAGACGATGTGAGTATTGATTTTGAATTTTTTTCCTTCGTGGATTTTGGGTGTCTTTCCGTCTACCCTTAGACGACGTGAGTATTGGATCAGGGTGTCTTTCCGCCTGTCCTCAGACGATGTGAGTATTGAATTGAATTTTTTTCCTTCGAGATTATGGGTGTCTTCCCGTCTACCCTTAGACGATGTGAGTATCGAATTTTTTTTCCTTCGGGATTATGGGTGTCTTCCCGTCTACCCTTAGACGATGTGAGTATCGAATTTTTTCCTTCGGGATTATGGGTGTCTTCCCGTCTATCATTAGACGATGTGAGTATTGATTTTTTTTTCCTTCGGGACGGTGTTGAATGAATCCAGGGTGTCTTCCCGTCTATCATTAGACGATGTGAGTATTGATTTTTTTCCTTCGGGACGGTGTTGAATGAATCCAGGGTGTCTTCCCGTCTACCCTTAGACGATGTGAGTATCGAATTTTTTTTCCTTCGGGATTATGGGTGTCTTCCCGTCTACCCTTAGACGATGTGAGTATCGAATTTTTTCCTTCGGGATTATGGGTGTCTTCCCGTCTATCATTAGACGATGTGAGTATTGATTTTTTTTTCCCTTCGGGACGGTGTTGAATGAATCCAGGGTGTCTTCCCGTCTATCATTAGACGATGTGAGTATTGATTTTTTTCCTTCGGGACGGTGTTGAATGAATCCAGGGTGTCTTCCCGTCTATCATTAGACGATGTGAGTATCGATTTTTTCCTTCGGGACGGTGTTGAATGAAACAGGGTGTCTTTCCGTCTATCTTTAGACGATGTGAGTATATTTCTCTTCCTGTCTATCAGTAGACGATGTGAGAAGATCAGATGTTTTGTTGCAACCCTCAGGATTGTTAAATGGGGTATCACGCGAGTAACAGGTGTTAAAATCAGGAGTTCTTTATCAGATGATTGATCAGTTCGCTGCCGTGACGGCTGGGTTCGGTTCTGGATTTTTATTCCTCAAGCAGTTTTGCAGTATATTCCCGCGGTTGGCAAATTTCAGGGTTTCATTTGTATTCAACCGTCATCTACCTTTGAATGTTTGAAGACTGAGCGCTCTTCACCCATTCAGGTCGAAGCCGCTTGAATAGGGGCAGCTGTTGCACCCCAAAATTTGACCAACCAGGTCTCGTATCTGGTTCTATGTTTCGACGCATGACCGCATTCGCATCTGCATATCGCATACAACGCATCTTTCATTTGTTTTGATTTTATCGGGATCACAGCTCTCGTCTCGCGTTTCAGGTGTTTTTAATCAGTTCAGATAGGTAGAGTCGTTTTTTTTTAGCAGTCGTGCTATTCCCGGTGTTTGCAGCTCGCGCTGTTATTTTTAGGGATATTTCGGTCTCCGTTTATTTTTACCGGCTATTTTGTTGCGCTCTCGCGGTGTTTTTTGTCGTTCGGTGCTATTTTTGTTCCTTCGGGAATTATTGTGATTTTTCTGGATTTTATCGACCATTATTAGGGTTTTAATAGATTTTTTAACCATTCTAGGATAATATAGAATATTAATAGGTTTTTAATATTTTTAGAGTATAATAGATATTTCTAATAGCTTTTAAAGATTTAATATTTTTCTGTTAGAATATAATAGTTTCATTAGAAATAAATAGTTTTTTTAATAGAATAAATAAATAGCATTTTCTTTTTAAAATATTAGGGTTTCAATAGAAAAATATTTTCCTTTTATAATAGTTTTAGTATAGATTTTTTTAGATTAATAGATGTTTCTTTTATAAAAATTAGTATGGATTTTATTTCTAGCTATTATAGATTTTTCTATTTTTATAGGAGTTAATGGATTTTCTTTTAGATATATTAGATATTAAATAGATTTTTATCATTTTTCTTAATAGAATAATATAGATCTTCTGGATAGAATTTTAATAGATTTTTAGTTTTTAGAATATAGTTTTATAGATATTAATATAGACTTAATAGAATTTTAATAAATTGTTTAGGGTGACTAGTTATCAGATTTAATTAGGGTCATTAGTTCTTTTTTTAATTGAATTAGTCTTTAATCCTTTCCCATTATTTCCGTTAATCCATATCATTGGCATTAGTTCATCATTAATCATTTTTGGTTATTTCATTAGTCAACTCATCATTTAGTTAATCCTCATTATCAGTCTTTGTTAATTCATATTAATCATGTTTTGTATTAACCCAATATTAATTCCATCATCAGATTTTTTGTTTGGGCCTATATCCAATTTTGTTCACGTAAGGCCCAAATTCGCAGGGTTCATTCCAGAAGAGTCCAGAATAAAATCAGTCAAAGTTATATAAAGCTTCAGTAACACGTGTAAGCATAGGGAGGGTCCACCACACGTTTTCAGACTCACCCACAGCTTGACACATCACTTCCCATTATCCCTCACCCCGCCACGTCTCCAACACGTGGGCCTCATGCAGAAACTCTTCCCACTCACCCTCCACGCGTCTCCACCATAGCCCTCACCGGTTGCATGGTCGGCGGCCATGCAACCACCGCCCCCTACATCGCCGGCCACCGCAACAACCAACTTCGGCGACCCTCAACCGTCTCCGACCACCGTCCAGCTCGCCGGAAACGTCAAAATCCCCAGACTCCGATCAACCTTCATCTCCTCCAATCCACGCTCATCATCCAAATTCCAGAAAATCATCATGGTTCCATCATCTATCTTCAAGATCTTCATAGATCTTTGAAGATCTTCATCAGAACGCTTTCAGAATCGCCATGATCTCCCTCGTCCTTCTCCCAAAACGCATCAGCGAAGAACATTCAAGAATTTCTGCGCGTGCATCTTCGTCTTCTCCAGAATCAATTCATCCATTCATCCATCATTTTCTAGATCGTCAAGATTCAACCTCACTCCACGAATCTTCAATGTTCATCAGACTTCCAGCAATCTTCCCATGGGATCTTTACCAGATGTTCATCCGAGTTCATCAGGGTTCGTTGCGCCTCATCAAGATCGCTCCAAGACTCTTTATCTTCAGTAGGTCTCCATAGATCCTCCACCTTCAACATTGCCCAGATTTCCTCGAGGAGTCTCCACCGTGTTCATGCCATCTTCGTCAACCTTCAACTTGCTTTTCCAGAAAAGGTTCAAATCTCCAGAAAGGCCTCAAGAACGTCTGAGATCTTCATCGAATGTGGATGAGAAATCCACAACAACTCCATGGGTCGTCGTCTCCAATCATTATTTTCACCGTCTTTTCTTATTTCCTGTTAAGCATTACAATGGATCGAAGGGTGAGAGATAGAGGCGAATCGGAGACGAGAGAGCTGAGAGGAGAGAGTTGGAACGGCGGTGAACAGTAAAAGGCAAAGAGAGGAATTAGGGTTTGGTATACCGTGAAGTGGACGTTGGGTTTCTGGGCCTCATACCTCAAAGCCCATTGGTTTTGGGATCACACTCATGTTTCCTATTTCGCCCCCCCCCCCCCCCCCTATTCTGTGTGTGTTCTTTGGGTGAATTGGGCCTGAGCCCAGCGAATCTCTTGCCAATACCCTCCGTTTTGATTCAGCACCCCCTCCCCCGTTTTTGGTGTATACTGGGCTGGGCCCATTCCTTTTTTGCTGATCAACTCCCCCTTGTAAACATACCCCCCTCCCTTGTATTTTTTTGTTTTTTTTCTTATTTTCTTTGAATAGAAAAAAGAATGAAAGAAATAGAAAAAAAAGGAATATAAAAAAGAAATATTCATAGGAAAATATGAAAAGAAAATATATTGAAAAAAATAGCAAAAGAAAAAAGAATATATTTGGGATGAGAAAAAGAAGAAATAAAGAAAAAGAGAAAAAGGAATATTGAAAAAGAATGTGGAAAAATAGTGAGAAAAATAGAGAAAAATAGAGAAAAAATATATGAAGAATATTTTGAAAAAAGAAAAGAAGAGAAGGAAAAAGAGAAAAAAAATATAATGTAATATTTTTTTTTTTTAGAGTACATTTTTTCTCAGAATTTATTTTGCACCTTTTTAGAGATAGGCTTAGAAGTCCACTTGTTAGGGGACTATTTTCCATTTGATTTTTTTCCATTATAGATGGATAGGATAGGATAGTATTTCCTAGGAGATTTATTTTCAGTATTCAAGCATTGTAATCATTTTTCAGAATGTTAATAAAACGAGATTTGAGCTGTGGTCCCGAAGTAGCCGAACTACAGCTGCTCTGATTCCTCGTACCAGACGAGGATATGTAGGCATAGGATGCGATATCCTAGCGAGCACACTAACGAATGACTCTTTTGTTCTCTCGCTGCTGTGCGATCGAGACTTTCCTGCTGACGATTAATTGTTACCCTTTTTCTCTCTTGCCCTTGTGCATTTGAGACCAAGCCGTAGTTTTGCCCATAGGTCCCTGTACCCTTTGAAACCAGTTTGTTTTCTCACTGCTGTGTGAGAATACCCTGTTTAGCCGTAGTTAGCCTGAACTACGTAAAGCTCTGATCTTCCATGCAGTGTGGAAGTACGTAGGCACAAGACGTGAGGTCTTTGCGAGCCAATTTCCCTGTAGTCCCGAACTACGTTGACTCTGACTTTCTCTCTTGAGAATACGTAGGCATAGAGTGCGACGCTCTATCGAGTCAATTCCCTTCTGTTTAGATTTAGCAGCTATAGACAGATTGTTTTTGCATCCTTTAGACAACCCAAGCAAGCGTGGATCCCGTCGAGTACGACGGGCGTGAGGGGTGCTAATACCTTCCCTTTGCGTAACCGACTCCCGAACCCAGGTTTTGGTTGCGACGACCGTACCTTTTCCCCGTTTTTTGCGAGGTTTACTTCGAGCGTTTCCTTTCCCTCCTTTGGGATAAATAACGCACGGTGGCGACTCTTCTGTCAGCCGGCGCCGATTTTCGCAGTAGCGACAGATGTCAAAAGTGCATTTTTAAATGGTTACCTAAGTGAAGAAGTCTATGTGGAACAACCTAAGGGTTTTGTTGATCCAACATTTCCTAATAATGTTTTCAAGTTGAAAAAGGCCATGTATGGCCTGAAGCAAGCTCCTAGAGCTTGGTAGGAAAGACTAACATAATTTCTTGTTGAGAATGGATATATAAAAGGTGGCACATATAAGACCCTGTTTATTAAATAAAAAGAGGGAAAACTCATGATTGCTCAAATCTATGTTGATGACAATGTCTTTGGTGGGATGTCAGAAGAGATGGTTCAACATTTTGTGCAGCAAATAAAATCTGAATTTGAAATGAGCCTTATTGGGGAATTAACTTACTTTCTTGGTCTTCAAGTCAAACAGATGGAAGAATCCATATTTCTATCTCAGAGTAAGTATGCCTAGAACATTGTTAAGAATTGTGGAATGGAAAATGCCAATCACAAACGAACTCATGCACCTACCCATCTAAAATTGTCCAAAGATGAAAAAGGAGTTAATGTGGATCAAAGCCTGTACAAATGCATGATAGAGAGCTTGTTATATCTTACAGCAAGCAGACCTGACATTGCTTTTGTTGTGGGAGTTTGTGCCAGATATCAATTTGAACCCAAGATTAGCCATATTAATCAAGTCAAAAGAATTTTTAAGTATATCAATGGGACAAGTGAGTATGGGATGTTGTACACTCATGGATCTGGATGTGTGCTATCTAGGTATTGTGATACTGATTGGGCTGGAAGTGCTGATGATAGGAAGAGCACATCTGGAGGCTGCTTCTTTTTGGGAAACAACCTCATCTCATGGTTTGGCAAGAAACAGAACTGTGTCTCCTTGTCTACTACAGAAGCAGAATACATAGCTGCTGGGAGTAGTTGTTCTCAACTTATATGGATGAAGCAGATGCTTACAGAATATAATGTCACACAAGATGTCATGACATTATACTGTGATAATCTGAGTGCTATAAATATCTCCAAGAATCCTATTCAACATAGCAGAACTAAGCATATTGATATTAGACATCATTTCATTAGGGAGCTTGTTGAAAATAAAATCGATACTCTTGAGCATGTCACTACAACAAATCAACTGGCTGATATTTTTACCAAAGCCTTGGATGCTAATCAATTTGAGACTTTGAGAGGAAAGTTAGGAATTTGTATTTATGAGGACCTATAGCAATTAATGCTAAGAGGGATTTTTTAGTTTAAAATAAGTCTTTCTAAAAGATGTTTCAACATCCCTCTTTAATGCATATCACACCATTGACTACTAAAGCTTGCTATCCCACACAAATTTTTCCCTCTAACTGCACGTACAATTCCCACACCTTCTCTACTTTTAAAAATACCTCTCACACTCTAAACTTTGCTACTTATCTCCATCATCCTCTAAACATTTCTCTCTCAACATCAAGATGTATCCCAAATATGATGCTTCCCAAACTGATGCCCACCCCATAACCCCCCCCCCCCCCCTCGAAGATGCTCTTGAGGTGACACCCCCATATGAAAACAAGTCACAACAACCTTCCAAAGGTAAAACTTCTGATTCTGCTACTAACAACATTTCTAGAATGAAAAACAAGGAAGGCTCTACTTATGTGGACATATCCATTAGGGAACTTGTCACTAAGATTCTCCAGAAAGGTCGTATTGTGCATGGTATTTCCACCCCAATTTCCCGCATAGATCTATCCCCTAGTTCTGATAATGCTAGTGAAAAAGATGATAAGGCTGGGTCTGGGAAAGAGTCTAAGAATGAAGATGTCCCAATTGATGTTGAAGATATTAGCTCTAGTTCTGCTTCTGAAGATGAAGATTAAGTTTTTTTTCTACTTTGCTGTTGGGTTGTTGTTTTTGGTTATTTGTGATGTCTGCCTTGGCAGAATAAACTGAATTTGTTGCACTTCATGTGCACTTGGGTTGTAATATTTTTGGGGTCTCCATGCCCTTAGCTTGCTTGTTTCTAACTTTTTGATATATGTTATCTACTGGTTTCTGTTCTTAAATTTATGGCTAAAAAAAGGGAGAAGAGTAAGAGTATACTATATACTCTTTGGTATATGTGTTGGTGTGTTTAGCAGGTGTGTAGCTGTTTGTGAAGTTGGTGTTTGATGGTGTTTGTTGGTTGCTGCTGTTATATGGTGTTGGATTGATTGGTCTCATTCTCTTGGGCTGACAGGATGTTGATCCTGCTGGTGCTTTTGCCTGATGTTGTTTTTATGGGCTTTGTTTGTGCTTGGGCTGTTTTGGTATGCATTACAGGTTGCTGAAGACTGTGAATATTGTGGGCTGCTTTGTGTTGTGCTTGGGCTGTTGTAGTGTTTGTTACTCATGTTGAGGAGAAGTTTTACATTTACTCTCCTTACTGTGTTATTTTTTTGCTGTGCTGTACTCTTTATTGGTTTTCTTATGTCTTGTGATATGTTTTTTTTTTTAGCCAAAATTTGCCAAAGGGGGAGTTTGTTAGTTCTTGATTGGCAGGCATTTTGGTAAAACTAGGTGTTATCACAAGTGGTCCTACAGGATGTCGTGACATCTGTCTGTCAGAATCAGCAAGTTGCTCTGTACCTGTTAACAGGTTTTTTCTCCATGATGTTAAACAAGATGTCTTGACACTCATGGACTAAACATTATGTATGATTGTATTTATGTGTCCATTTCTTTTTGTGCAAGCTTGTTGCACTATTCTGGTGTAGAACCTGCGTGTTTTTAGTGGTTTTCTAAAGGCGTTTCTGATACACTTATTATGGATCTGATTTGATTTGATATGGAGTTATTATCAGAAGATTGATTGAAGATTGGAAGAATGATATGATTAGATTTGATTAATCAAATCAAAATCTATTGCAATTTATGAATATTGAAATCTTCTCTTCCTACTATTACTTTTGGCACATCCCAAGCCCATTCTCATTACTATTTAAGGAGGCGAAAACCCTAGCTTGAAGATCAGACAAGCAAGGATTAATAGTGTGTGCTTTTGTGTAAGGTTTGAGCCTTCGTGTGTGTTAGTTTTGTGAGTCATTCACTCATTGTTTAATGTGTGAATTGGACTAGGTTGTTAATTGTAAATTGTTCACTCAAAGCTTGTAAGAAATAGTGTATTGTACTTGATTGAAGCTTTTAAGCAAGATCAAGTTGTGACTTTGAAGAGTGTCTTCTAAAGTCTTTTTATTTTTTTGAATTGATATGACTGTTGTGATTGAGGGGGAGTGAGAGGTGTCTCTTGTCTAGGTGTGTTCTAGGCAGAAATTGTAAGGGTAGAGATTAGGTGAGAAGATGGTAAACTAGAGAGAGTCTACTGTATATCTTCAATTAATTCTACTTAATGGATTTCCTCCCTGGCTTGGTAGCCCATAGACGTAGGTATGGTTTCACTGAACTGGGTTAACAATTGTTGTGTCTCTTTATAATTGTTTTTGTTTATCTTTGTTCTTATTATACATATATTTGTGTCGTCAACATCTCCTTCGACATCTAATATCTGATACCAGAATTTCAATCCACCATGGCAGTAGAGTTTATAGCATGTTATGAGGCATCCAACCATGGGATTTGGGTGAGGAATCTTGCCACTGGGCTGTGAATTATGGAAGGAATTGAAATCCATTTAAGTTATATTGTGACAACAAATCAACCATCTTGTATTCCAAAAATAATAAGACTTCGACTAAGTCAAAACTATTGACATCAAGTTCCTAGTTGTTAAGGTAAGGATACAAAGTGGACAAACTTCCATAGAACACATTTGGGGACAAACTCCATGATAGCAAATCCTCTTACAAAAGGTCTTTCACCTAAGATCTTTCATGAGCACACTACTCGCATGAGTGTTTTATCGTTAGATCAGGAGTCTTTGGTTTAGTTGGAGTTAGTCGATTATGAATTTTATGTTCTGTGGTTGGTATTATGTATGCATACTATGATTTTGGATAATTTCTAATTAATAAAGTTTGATATTCAGTAGTTTACATTTTGTACAATAAAGTTAATGAATGATCTCACTAATGTAAAGCAGGACCAGTTGAAAATTGATATATACTGACCAACTTCATGTGATTTTCATGCTACACGTTTCATGATGGATCCATGTCATTTAGTTGCATCATTATCGGTGATCATTGATGGGTTTAGTTATGATTGATATAACGAAAATCACCTTGATTTTGTATATTGGTATGACTAATGGACGAGATACTTTGGTTATGCTTAAAGAATATAATGGAAAATTTTGAGCTCATAAAGTCTAACACATGTGTAAAGTTACATATGTGACTAATGGGAGATTGTTAAAATTTTGGGCCACAAATGTAAAATTTAAGATGTTAATGCCATTATTTTAATTAGTCAAGACTTAAAGGGGTCTAATTAATATACTATTAAGTTTGTGGCTAAAAGCATAAATATCATGAAATATCAAGTTATTGTGTAGATACCATAAGTCAATATCTAATTTGATGATTGGTCAAATTAGAATATTGAAAATTAAGAAATGACCATATGGTTATTTAAATGGATTATGGTCTCCATTTGTAGAGAATGATAAAAATAAGGTTTATGAGATTTTCTCTCTTCATCTCCATTAGAGGAGAATCAAGAAATCCTAAGGAACTCTACAAATCAGAAGATCGCATACTCGCAACCTTCAACAATTTCTATGGCAAATTCAGGTACGCTTCCACTTTCATTCGATAATTGTATTCAGATATGAGTTTAAGAGATACAAGTTGATGGTATATCGACTCATAGGAATTATTTTAGAGTTCTATTCTTGATTTATATATTGATAGAAAATATAAGATTATGAACAGATCCAACATGTAGCTCTCACAAATTTAAAATCCTCCAGTGAAGAAAAGTAGAATCTAAAGAACCCTTTACCAATAAAATAAGACCCCATTTTTCTATTTAAGTCCTACCTCGTTTCTAATTTGTTATGCAAGACATCCCTTTTGATGGCTTATCTCCTTAGACACGCAACCAACCTTTCAACTGATCATATGCACTTTTTGGTTTATCTTCATGTCACCTCAAACAAATTCTCTTTGTAATTTCTCTCACTCATAATAAATACAGGGAAGAGTATTGGATTATTGCATTTGAGTATATGAGATGACATTTAGAACATACCTGTTTTACAAACTTCTTCTAGTCAAACTTAGACATTGTTGCTTTCACCCACTGAGAAATATTGAACATGATCAATAATATAATGATATCTTCCCAAAGTCGGAGCTTCTCTAAACTCTTTATCATGCACAATGTTCATTCGAAGTTGGGGATCAACGTTAATAATGATTTTTTTAGTATTCTCAAAATTAACATTTTTACCTAAGGCTTGACAAAATGTTCCAAGAAATGATTAATATAATAAACTTCCTTAGAAAAAATCTTGAAATGGAAGAATGACATTTGGAAAAAAGGTGAGACAAGTGCCGCCTCTCACGCTTTGCACATACGTGCTTCCAATATACGTGTGTAACACCCCAAAAATTTCCCTCTCTTTTTCTAACTTTAACTGGAATTTGCTTTGCGTTCATCTGCATCATCATTAGGTTGTAATTCATGATCATGCTTTGCATGGGATCAGGAGTTTCTGTGAATCAAATCATCAAGTATCAGGTTTAATCTCTTTAAGAATTTTCAGATATCAAGAGCCAAAGATTTTCACCATTAGCCTTTCATACATCGTTCTAGTGCATATCGAGCATGCAGGTTAACAAGGTAAGGATTGGGTCGATTCGTTATTTTCCATTTTCAAATAAGAGAAGTTACCTATCATGGGCTGCATTGAAGAAGGGTTTATCATCTAAGGTTTGATTCAAGGTGGAAAGTCTACTCATGTAGATTTCTTCAAGGAGAAGTTACTTGAAAAATATTAAGATATTCGAGATCAATATTCCTAATGAACATGAAGTGCAATTCCTAATTCATGATTTCTTGATCCAACTTTGTTTCAAATTCTATGCTCAAGTGGAATTCAAAAGATCACAAGTCCATAAGTCAAGACTTCATCCATTTCAAATTCAATGGCATAAGGGAGATCCATCATTCCAAATTCAAGATTCATGAATTCAAGATTAGATTCAAGAATATTACAAAAGGAAATTTCATGACATTGCAAGAATGTCACATTTGTTACAAAGTTTCCAACTTTAAGCAATGCTTAGAAAATTAAGTTATTTCTAATCTTAATTCAAGTTTCCAATCAACTTCATGCTATGGTACCCTTTATACCTCATTAAGTCTACATGTTCCGCATTATGCCTTCACATGATTCATAACTAAATAAGCCTACAAACATCCAAGGAAAACAATTAAGGTTTAATTCAACATTGGAACATTTCAAAATCAAGACCATTAGTGCTTATCCATGGGCAATTTCAAGAAAATTTCAATGTGATCTAAAACAGTCTCATGCGTGCCCCAAGTAAGAAATGACAAACTAATTCACAACCAAACAACTCATGTCACAAAACCGAAGGGATTAACCCATGATGATTCATCTACACATTAAATTTCTGAATTTCAAAATTCTGTCAAAGAGGCATGAACCACAAGGACAGTCCAAGCACAAGCAAACAAATGGGTTCAAGGTTTGAGAGCAATACAAAGGACATCAGAAAAACAGGCCTAGGCAAAGTGCAGTAGCAAGTGCAGAAGAGCAGCACACATGAAAATGGAAAGAAAGATAGTGACATCAAGAGAGTGGTAAGAGGCATTTCTCAATGAAAAAAATCTGAGGTTTTGAAACAAGTGAGAACCCTATTGCTTTTGACTATAAGGGGGAGCCTAATTAGAGAGAAAAATAGGAGGGATAGAGAGCAAGAGGAATGAGAGAAAAAACCAGAAAAAAAGAGGAGAGAAAAGTGATATTGAGAACAAGAGGGTTTTAAAAAGAAAAACAGAAAAAAGAGAGATAAAAACATAGAGTGGAAGAAGAAATACATTCAACAAAACAACAATGGTGATTAGAAGGAGAGTAGCAACTCTTGGGTATCCATTTCTTTGAACCTTACTCTCTTTATATTTCATTGTATATACTTTTGTATGCTTGCATGGTTGTTGCCCACTTTATCTTCGTTGTTAGTTAGGATAGTATTTGTGGATACATATGTTTTTAATGAGGGTTTAAGAATGATTAGTTATTGTAGAAAAAACAAGAGTGAGTTTTGTAGAGAGGTGAGAACACTAAAAAAATCCTCAAAATGATGTCATGTTCGCTGGCAAGTTCGCACAATGAACTTTACCCCCTTTCCTCTCTGTTTCTATGAAAAGACGTATTCTGGGCAAAACAGCATGAAGTTCGCACAACAAACTTCTTGATGTTTTTTCTGGGCAGGTTCGCTGGCAAATTCGCACAGCGAACTTTGGCCCCTTTCGCCTCTGTTTGTGAGTAGTGTGTATTCAATAGGAAGTTCGCACAACGAACTTCAGTTCCTTTTGCCTATGTTTATGAATAGTGTACTGATATGAAAAACCCTAAGAAGTTCGCACAACAAACTTTCCTTTGTCTTTCAAAAAAATTTCAAGAAGTTCGCCGTGTTTTTTTTATATCTTGTTTTTATTCATTATTTTCAAGTCGATTAACCTGATATGGTTGTACGACCATTGTATGTGGACATTATTACGGTCATCCTTGACTTTTGGTTCCAAAAAAACTATTTTCAAAATAAACTCTCAATTTTTATCGAGCCATTTTTGACCTTGTAAGTCGATTGCCTTGTGCATTGCCATCAACCTTGTTTGCATCACCTCAAACTTTTTTTTAAGCAATCAAACCCTTGATCCAACGCCAAGCGGATTTTCTCAAACAACTGTTAAACCAATTCACCATCCTTTCTTTTCATAACTTTTTCTCTTAAAACCTTGGTCTTGTACCAAGTGCATTTTCAAAACCTTTCTTTATAATAAAACTTGAATGGCTGTGGAGTGGTTAGGCGCAGACCTTCTCCTATCCCGAGTGCTTGACATTACCTTTAAGATTCACTATCATAAAACACTTACCATTCAAGATCAAAATTTTTTTTAATAAGAGAATAAAGTTCTCTTCGTATTGAACTAAAGAGAGGAGATTGAGTGTAGACTTCTTCCTCTCCGAGTGTCAGGATACTTACTGTAGAGTGTATGGTCTCGATACTCATCTTTCAATATGAAGACGTGACTGTGTTCGCCACACTTTTTCACAATAGTTCTTTTCGAGATAAAGAATTTGGTACTACCCGCAAGGGGTTACTATCCGAGGACCTATTTCACTCCTAAAAACAACTTCCACAAATCAAATGTGACATCTTGCCTCAAAGGCGAAATCAATCTTTTTAAAAAGGATATGCTACGTCCATTCTACGTCAAACAGGTAATGCCTGAGACTCCACGAGCAAGCTGCAATACACCTAACTGCTAGAATGCGCACGTTAGCATCATCCATCAAAAACCCACAGTTTTCCCAAACTACGTTTGCTCTGATTTCTCATACCAGATGAGAATACATAGGCACAAGACAATGATGTCTTGGTGAGTGCATTTTTCCACCTTTCAACCGTAGGCCAAACTACGGCTGCTCTGATTCCTCATTCCCTAATAAGGATACGTAGGCACGAGGATCTCTATCCTTGACGAGCACACTAACAACTAACTCCCCCTTCTCTTGCCCCAGCGCAATTGAGACAAACCTGTTATCCAGAACCTTTTCTCTTGTCCTAGTGCGATCGAGACCTTTCATGTAGTTACCTGAACTATGTTTGCTCTAATTTCTCATACCAGATGAGAATACATAGGCACAAGACAGTGATGTCTTGGCGAGCGCACTTTTCCACCTTTCAACCGTAGGCCGAACTACGGCTGCTCTGATTCCTCATTCCTTAATAAGGATACACAAACACGAGGATCTCTATCCTTAACGAGCACACTAACAACTAACTTCCCCCTTCTCTTGCCCCAGCGCAATCGAGACCAACCTGTTATCTAGAACCTTTTCTCTCGCCCCAGTGCGATCGAGACCTTTCCCATAGTTACCCGAACTACGTTCGCTTTAATTTCTCATACCACATTAGGATACGTAGGCACAAGGAGGCGATGTCTTGGCGAGCAACCTCTCCCTCATCACCCATAGTTTCCCGAACTACGTTGACTCTGGCTTTCCCATATCTGTTGAGAATACGTAGGCCTAGGACTGCGAAGTCCTATCGATTCTCTCTTCTCCCCCCTTATCTCTCCTTTCCCCCGTTTCTAGCCTTTCTCTTTATCTTTTGGAACACTTATATAACAATATCTTTTAGCAAATATCTTCACATATAGACAAACAAACGGTTCCCATCAAGTACGATGGATGCGAGGGGTGTTAATACCTTCCCTTCGCATAACCGGCTTCTGAACTCTTTCTCTTGGTTACGAGACCATCTTATCCGTTTCACTTTAGGGGTTTTCTCGATGTTTCTCCTTCCCCTCATGGGATAAATAAAGTTTGATGGTGTCTCTTCTGTCTTTCATTCCCGCCTCCCCGTCGTTGCATTTTTCGAGTAGCGACAACATGCATTAATCTTGTTTTGGGCCTGTCGTCAGGGTCGGCCTAACACATCTCGAGGTCTTAGACAAAACTTAAAATTATATATTTTCAATATAATAAAAATATTTTTTAAGATCAAATATTTTAGATCTTATAAGATGTAAAATCGTTAAATTAGTATAATCAATTTTATTTAATATTTTATTTACAATTGATAATAAAATTAACTTATTTAAACACTCTTGTATTATTTAGAAAAACCATAATTAAACAACAATGTCAAAATTCTTAAAAAATATATAACTATAAACTTCTATTATATTAAAGAACTTAAAATTCTATTTATAGGCGTGGTTTTTAAATTTGCAAATCAAACAATATATATATATATATATATATATATATATATATATATATATATATATATATATATATATATATATATATATATATATATATATATATATATATATATATATATATATATATATATATATATATATATATATATATATATATATATATATATATATATATATATATATATATATATATATATATATATATATATATATATATATATATATATATATATATATATATATATATATATATATATATATATATATATATATATATATATATATATATATATATATATATATATATATATATATATATATATATATATATATATATATATAAATTATTATTGTTATATATTAAAGATAGTTGTTATTAATTGGGTGGAATTTAAATAATTTAAAAGTTATTTTAAAAAAAAAGACATTTAATTAAAATTATATTAATATATAATTAAAATTTGAGGCCCTAGGCGGTAGCTTTGGTGGCCTACCCCTAGGGTCGGCCCTGCCAGTCATAAGGTCCAATTGCCTCAACCCAGAGAATACATTGATCCACCAAGTCGCTCGTGGGGTAAAAGTGTTATCCTGGGTTAGAGCACAGGTGATCCAAATTCAGGATCCATCCAATGGCTCCCCGCATCCCACATTTGATGATTAGCGAGCCATTATAATCACTCCACTATATAAGGAGGAGGACTGCCATTTTACAGGTACAATTCAAGTTCAAACTTTATTTACTCATCTTATTCTCATACTGACTTTAGCATTGAAGTGTTAAACTTGCAAGTCATCCGCTCTCCCTACTTATCGGAAGCTTAAGTCAATTGTTACAATTCACAATCTCTGATCTCCGATCAAATTTGGTTCCTTCACGAAACATGACATCGTTTGTAGGAGTTGATATCCGACTGTCGTGTCTTCCAAGTTTAAACATTCATATCTTGATTTACTGAACTAAAGAGTGTCTTCAACTTAGAAGTTTAGATCTCTTAAATTAAAACCACCGAGCCCTATTCTTGATCTATTTCGATCGTACATCAGCTCTATTTCTCAGCTTCTCATATCTTTGACTTCCAAATCTTCCAACAATGGAAGGTCTAGAGCCACTCGCTTCGCTGCGATGTGTGGGGCTTCCACGGATACTCAAGCCGCAAGAAATATATTGTTTTGTCCTTAAAATAATGTTAATCAAGTCATCACAAACACTCCACCACATCAAGATCTCATTTCGCCTCCACTAATTGTAGATTCTGCTCCACAATTCCAACAAGGTGGACCGTCGTTAAAGCCTCCAACACCTCCAATGGTACCAAGATCAAAGACATTTTCAGGATTCTAGTTGTTATAATCTAACCTCAGTGTGCAATCACCACTACAAATAACACATCTAACATCGTCCACGAATTACATTTAACCTCGGATACACGTGCGAGGTAACGGAGAGCGACATGAAAAGCAATCAATTGTCACCTCGGTGATTGATAACGAGAAAACGCATCGATTATATCGCTAGATTTCACTAACATTTTATCGCATATTCACCGTTTTAACACTCGATTTCCCGAGTTTTTCTTACCATTTTGCAGGTACATCATTATATGGAGCTAAATCATGAATTAAGAGAAAAAGGAACAAAAGAGACCACAAGGAGATGAAGAAATGTAGAAGCCTGCAAAAAGACTGCATAATTTGTTGCAGCCACGATCGTTACAAGGGTGTCACGACCGTGACACCCCAATTTGGGCCATCACGACCGTAAGAGAGTGGTCACGACCGTGACACTTAAAAACCTCAAATTACGAACGTGAAGACCTTGTCACGCCCGTGACAAGGATAAAACTTGGTTTTGACTCAGACTACGTCAAGGCACTACGTGAAGACCACTTCTCCTCTTATTTCTCCTCAAGGCATTACGTGAAGACCACTTCTCCCATTTTGTTGCCACGTTCCAGCATTCCTTCAACAACTTCAGCAAGGCCCATGCAACAAAGGACCAAGAATCCAGCCCATTAAAGACTCTATAAATAAGTACAAGTTCTATGAACAAGGGACAAAATTCTTTATTCGAATTTCTGCGGAAGCTCTGCCGAACTGTATTGCGACCCTGCCTTTCCATTCCAGCATTATTTTTAGTTTCTGTTTCGTTTTTATTTGTATCCAAACCAACCATATAACAATTTCCAACATCAGGAAATTGTTATACATTTATTTGTTTCTAAACCTTCAGCATTCGTTTATTTTTAATTTCCGCCTACTCCAAGCTTTCCGATCTGTGGAAGAAGGAGTCTGCTCGAATATTTGTTAACCAGGTTTTTATTATATTGCAATTTAATTTAGTTATAATGTCTATTTATTTTTCTGCCATGAGTACGTTATTATTAAATTCTCTGTTTCTGCCTGGTTCAACCTCGATGAGTAGCTAAACACCTTAGGGCGGTATGTAGCTATAACAAACTTAACCGGTAAGATATAACCATAGGCTGAAAATAATTAATCACTTAACATTCTGGATGATACTTTTTAATTGAAATAGACCTTTTCGTTACGAGAGTAAGAAAAGAGTATTAGGTTAGGTCAAGACCACGAGAGTGTGAGATTTTAACTAGATAGCTAAAGTTAGGCATTTAAATTAAACACAGCGAGAGCGCTTTAAGATAAATTAGAATTACTTAGTTTCCAAAAATTACCTCTAAACACTTATGGGCTAGCGAGAGCAGGCATAGGGCTTTAGGGATAAGATCTGATATAAGACCACGAGAGTGTGAGTTGAGGGTATTTAAACTGGTAATCTCTACCGAATAGATTAAGTGAACACCTTTATAAGCCTAGGTTAGATTGACCCACCTAAGTTAGTATAATTACATACCGACCGCCTTAATATTACTTTATTTAAACTTAAACTTAATTCCGCCTTTAACAGTCTTAAAGACCAACAAAAATCGTGACAATCATTAACCTTAGCTAAACCTGAAGTTCATCTAGCACTAAGTAACCATAGAATCCCTGTGGATCGATAATCTTAAATATTACTTCGATAGGCTGTGCACTTGCAGTAAGATACCGCTAGACGCATAAGTAGACACGTCTTTAGCCCATCAAGTTTTTGGCGTCGTTGCCGGGGATTCGTTAATTTAGTTACTAGTGCATTTAGGTAGCATTGTCTAGACTAAGGTATCAACTATTTAATTTAATCTAATCTCCGAGTGTATGCCAAGTACTCGCTCTAAAAGCGAAGACTTGCAACCTCTAATCCCTGAATCAGAACGCTTCTTACACGTAAGAAGACGTATATTCGATTTCGAAAATAATTACAATATTCCAGATCTTCAATTAGATCCGCCTAAACCAGTCATAAAATCAGAGGACGCAGAGATGGCTGAAGAACAAACTCATCCACTCAAGTATTACGCTAATCCTTCGCAAGTTGAACCGCATTCAAGCATTGCAGCGCCGGCTATCAACCGAAATGATTTCGAACTAAAACCTTCGTTGATATCAGCCGTGCAACAAAATCAATTCGCCGGAAATCCTACCGAGGACCCGAATCTTCATCTTTCGATCTTTGTGCAATATGCAGATACCGTAAAAGCCAATGGAGTTACCCAAGAAGCTATTAGACTACGTTTATTTCCTTTTTCGCTTCGAGACAGAGCAAGAGCTTGGCTTCAATCTCTGCCTTCGAACTCAGTAACTACGTGGGCAGAACTTAAGAAAGTTTTCTTGAATAGGTATTTTCCACCTAGCAAGACAGCTATGCTGAGAGCTCAGATTAACGGATTTAAGCAAAGAGAAAGTGAATCATTATTCTAAGCTTGGGAACGCTATAAGGATCTACTTAGACTTTGTCCACATCATGGATTAATAGACTGGATGGTCATCCATACCTTCTATAATGGACTCTTGTACAATACAAGAATGACAATTGACGCTGCCGCAGGTGGTGCATTGATGGACAAAGAGTATCGTGATGCCTATGCACTTATCGAAAGTATGGCTCAAAATCATTACCTTTGGGGAAGCGAGAGAGTCGCAACTGAGAAGCCAACAAAAGAAGGTATGTACGAAGTAAGTAGTATGGACCAAGTCAATGCGAAGTTTGACCAACTAAGCCAAAAGATCGATAACTTGGCCATAACACCTGCAGCCACCGTGGCTGCAGTAACACCTAATTGTGAGTTATGTGGAGTCCCAGGACATGAAGTTCCTGATTGCCAACTATTGGCAGGAACTCCCACTGATCAAGTGAATTATGCTCAAGGAAACCCTTACTCAAACACATACAACCCAGGTTGGAAGAATCATCCGAACTTCTCCTATAAAAATAACAATGCTTATTACGCACCAGGTCAAGCACCAGCTACATCACCAGGATATCAAAAGACTGCTCCTAATATCCCTAGAAAATCGAACCTTGAATTGATGATGGAGAACTTTATAGCTAACCAATCTCAAACAAACAAGGACTTCTTAAACCAAAACATTCACACTAGTGAGCAGATTAAACAATTAGTGAGCAAGGTAGATGCATTAGCTACACATAACAAAATGCTTGAAACTCAGATTTCGCAAGTAGCTCAACAACAAGCACCTACTACTGCACCAGCTGGAGTATTCCCTGGACAACCTCAACCTAACCCGAAAGGACATGCTAACGATGTAATATTAAGGAGTGGCAAGGAACTTGACGGACCCACCAATCCAAGACTTGACAATCCAGCCATGTACCAAAAACCGGATAAACCGACTGAAGTGGAGAAAGATCCAGAAGAAAAGGAAGATGAAAATCGAGAGGTAGTGGAGAAAGAACAACCTTATGTGCCTCCACCACCCTATAAACCCCCAATTCCGTACCCTCAAAGATTAATAAGTTCCAAGACGACGGGTCAATTTAAGAAATTTGTCGAACTTCTGAAACAGTTGAATATTACTATTCCGTTTACAGAAGCAATTACCCAAATACCCTCGTATGCTAAGTTTTTAAAAGAAATCTTATCCAATAAGAAAAAGATAGAGGATAACGGAACAGTTACACTTACTGCCGAGTGTAGCGCCATAATTCAGAATAACATGCCTCCTAAGCTAAAAGATCCAGGAAGTTTCTCTATACCCTGTGTAATAGGAAAATTCGTCATTGACAAAGCTCTATGCGATTTAGGAGCCAGTATCAGTGTTATGCCCTTAATGATTTGCAAAAGGCTAGACATGGGAGACCTAAGACCAACTAAAATGTCTGTTCAACTAGCCGATCGCTCTGTTAAATATCCTGTAGGCATACTAGAAAACGTCCCAGTACGTATAGGACAATTCTACATTCCTACTGATTTTATAATCATGGACATCTCTGAAGACTCCACTACACCTATCATACTAGGAAGACCATTCTTAGCTACCGCCGGAGCTATAATAGACGTAAAAAGAGGAAATCTAACCTTTGAAGTAGGTGAAGAGAAAGTTGAATTTGTGTTAACACAATTCTTACAATCACCAGCTATAGAGGATACATGCTATCTAATGGACGTAATTGACGAATGTGTAAGAGAAATGGAACTGAAAGAGACCACTTATTCTGAAATAATGAAAATTCAAATCCCTCCGATTTTCGAAGATGATAATTGGCGAAAACCGTATCAGGATGATAGTCTAAGCGAAAGTTTAGCACTTACACCGGATCCCATGCCTAGTGAAGATAAACCTACATTAGGGTTAAAAACTTTACCTCATAACCTAAGGTACGAATTCTTAGACGTTGAATGTAAAAGACCAGTTATAGTAAATTCCAGTTTAGGAACTATAGAAACAAAGAAACTTTTAGATGTCTTGAAGAAATATCCAACTGCATTAGGGTATAACATATCTGATCTCAAAGGAATATGTCCTTCAGCTTGCATGCATCGTATTCTGCTAGAAGAAGATTGCAGAACCTCCAGAGAATCTCAAAGAAGAATTAACCCAACCCTTAGCACTGTAGTAAAAGAAGAAGTTAAGAAATTATTAGATGCCGGGATAATATATCCAATCTCTGATAGTGAATGGGTTAGTCCAATACATGTAGTGCCAAAGAAAGGAGGTATCACTGTTGTGAAAAACGCACAAGGCGAATCGTTATCGCAAAGAGTAGTGACGGGATATAGAGTGTGCATAGATTATCGTAAACTAAACAAAGCCACTCGAAAAGATCATTTTCCACTACCTTTCATAGATCAAATGTTAGAACGATTAGCCAAGCATTCTTACTTCTGTTATCTTGACGGTTACTCAGGATTTTTCCAAATCCCTATCCATCCTGACGATCAAGAGAAGACTACATTCACATGTCCTTATGGAACGTTCGCTTATAGGCGAATGCCCTTTGGATTATGCAACGCTCCTGCAACCTTTCAAAGATGTATGATGTCAATCTTCGCAGATTTTATAGACAACATCATGGAAGTGTTCATGGACGACTTCTCTGTATGCGGGCAAAGTTTTGAAGGATGCTTATCGAACTTAGAAATGGTGTTAGAAAGATGTGTAAAAGTAAATCTCGTGCTTAACTAGGAGAAATGTCATTTTATGGTCAACGAAGGAATAGTATTAGGTCATGTAATATCCGACAAGGGAATTGAAATTGATAAAGCTAAGATTGAAGTAATAAAAGATCTTCAACCCCCTAAAACCGTTCGAGAAATACGAAGCTTTTTAGGACACGCCGGTTTTTACCGACGATTCATCAAAGATTTCTCGAAAATCACTAAACCTCTTACTGGTTTACTAATGAAAGACGCTGAGTTCATATTCAATGAAGATTGTCTTAAGGCATTCGAAACTCTAAAAACAGCCCTCATCACCGCACCAATCATGCAACCCCCTGACTGGAGATTACCTTTTGAAATCATGTGCGATGCGAGTGACTATGCTGTAGGCGCAGTTCTGGGACAGAGAAAGGAAAAGAAACTTCATGCGATTTACTATGCCAGTAGAACCTTAGATTCTGCCCAGATGAACTACGCTACTACAGAAAAAGAATTGTTAGCAGTTGTCTTTGCGCTTGACAAATTCCGTTCTTACCTAGTTGGAGCGAAAATAATCATTTACACAGACCATGCTGCTATCCGATATCTGTTAACTAAGAAGGATGCTAAACCAAGACTCTTAAGATGGATTTTACTCTTACAAGAGTTTGATCTAGAAATAAAAGACAAGAAAGGTACTGAGAACGTCGTAGCGGACCATTTATCTAGAATAGAAGGTATTAAACCCGAACAAGTGCCGATTAACGATGATTTTCCGTATGAACAGCTGATAGCACAAATAGGAAGCGACCTAGCGCAGTTAGATATAAATGAACCAGAATCCGTGGAAACAATCCAGACAACTGTAGGACTGCCATGGTACGCTGACATTGTCAACTACCTAGCCGCAGGAGCCCTTCCACCCGATCTAACCTATCAGCAGAAAAAAGAAATTCTTTCATAACCTGAAACATTACTATTGGGATGAACCATTATTGTTCAAAAGAGGACCAGATGGAATCTTTCGCCGATGTATTCCCGAAGAAGAAATAGAAGATGTCATTGCTCAATGCTATTCATCTCCTTATGGTGGACATGCAAGCACTTCCAAGACTTGTGCAAAAATCTTGCAAGCCGGCCTATTCTGGCCTAATCTATGGAAGGATGTCCACATCGCTGTTATAAATTGCGATCGGTGTCAACGCACTGGCAATATTTCAAGAAGAGATGAGATGCCCCAAAAGGGAATTTTAGAAGTAGAAATCTTCGACGTTTGGGGAATAGATTTCATGGGACCATTCCCATCATCTTTCGGTAATAATTACATACTCGTAGCTGTTGATTATGTCTCGAAATGGATTGAAGCCATAGCTTCTCCTACAAACGATACACGAGTAGTAATAAAGCTTTTCAAAAATATAATCTTTCCCAGATTTGGTGTGCCTCGACTCGTCATAAGTGACGGTCGCTCGCACTTCATTTCAAAAATCCTTGACAAGTTACTATCTAAATATGGAGTACGACATCGTGTGGCTACACCATATCACCCACAAACAAGTGGACAAGTCGAAATCTCAAACAGAGAAATTAAACAAATCTTAGAAAAGACTGTCGCCATATCTCGGAAAGATTGGTCATCTAAACTTAATGAAGCTCTATGGGCTTATAGGACCGCTTACAAGACACCCATAGGTACTACACCTTTCAAACTAGTTTATGGAAAATCTTGTCACCTCCCAGTAGAACTAGAACACAAGGCTTATTGGGCGATAAGAACTCTCAATATAAACTATAATGCTGCAGGAGAAAAGCGAATCCTAGACATTAACGAATTAGAAGAATTAAGGTTAGACGCATATGAGAACGCTAAGATATATAAAGAAAGAACTAAGCGATGGCATGATAAACGCCTATCTAGGAAAGAATTTAGTGTGGGAGACGTTGTACTCCTCTTTAATTCAAGACTTAGGCTCTTTCCTGGAAAATTAAAGTCTAGATGGTCAGGACCCTTTGATATAACTAAAGTATTCCCGAGTGGAGCAATAGAAATTAAGGGAAGGAATAGTGAACCATTCATAGTAAACGGACATCGTTTAAAACACTATCATAAAGTTGAAAATAGAGATTATGCGAATAATCTAAAGCTTTTAGAATTGTCCACTAATTCCCCTGATTAATCTAAACCTAAGCATTACGTCAGGCTTTTGACAATAAAAACAGCGCTTAGTGGGAGGCAACCCATTTACTTATTTACTTATTTTAACTATTCTTTTCTTTTAGCACATTGTTATTTATCGTTTTTACTATTTGTTTAAATTGTTTTGTCAGTTTTATTTTACATTACTATTATCGCCATTACATTATGCATTTCATTTTCTTATTTTTATCTTAAATCACTTTTTACAGATTTTCTAAAGTCTTTTCCACTGATTTGTTTCCCCCATATTTGCACTGACCATGGCTAACCAACCAATTAACTATATGGAAACCAAATTTAGAGGTAGGAACCAAAGAATGAAGTTTGAAGAGTTATCACAGAGGCAAATGGATTTGACCCTGTACCCAGATGATAAGACTATGGAAACCCTAGGTATACATGATAGTGTCATGTACTTGTTCAACCGACTCGGATGGGAGAATGCATTGATCCAACATAAGTTTGCGACTTACCGCGAGCTCACCCTTGAGTTCCTTAGCTCCTTACTTCACCTACCTGAGCGCGGTTTTGGATTTAGGAAAGGATTTATTAGTTTCCGCCTATTTGGAATAGAATATGACTTTAACCATAAAGAACTAGCTGACTTGTTAGGATTCCCTAGTGGACCATTTGCTTTTACTACCACACAGGTAGAATTGATGGATGTGGAGTTAGATTTCTTTTGGGGAACTCTAACCGGAAACTACCACCCTGAGCCAAATAACATGAATAATGATGAGATCCATAATCCCGCTCTCCGTTACTTCCATAAATTCCTTGCCCACACCTTCTTTGGAAAAGAAGAAAACATTACCGGAGTTTCTAAAGATGAAGTATTTATTATGTCATGTTTCACTAATGGACAGTTTGTTAATGGTGTACCTTTCATGATGCAAACCTTCACCCGCATCCAAGAAGAACCTGAATTACCTATATTAGTAGGAGGTCTTGTAACCATGATTGCTGATGCCATAGGACTTAGGTACCAACTGGACAGGTGCAACTGTCTAGGAACAATCCGCCCTATGAATCTTAAATTCTGCTTCAATAGACATATCATAAGGAATTTAGGACGCCCACCTTTTGAGTACCTAATCCAGAACGAAGTAGTAACCCTGTTCACATTGCCTAATCATGCTAGAGTAAGTGTTCACAATAAGGATAACTGGCTTTATGAGTTAAACCCACCTGATTATCCAGCTACTCCTGAAACACCTCAGTCTCACAGGATAAAAGATGATATAATGACCGCTGTTGAAACTGATCCTGAGACACCTCCTGGTTACCATGACATTGACCCAACTGACGAAGTACATGAAACCCCTGAAGTGAATCAAGGAGATTATGCTAACAACTTATAAATCATCATGAACACTCTCAATGCTTACCAAACTGACATTAATCTATTTAAAGAAGACATTAAGAGCATGCGATTGGACATTATAGGATTGACTGACATGGCCTGCGAACAATTCTATCACTTGAACTCCGCCATCGAAGACCTGAAGAAACGCTTTTGAAAATGCTATAAGTGATTTAGTTTATTTTTTCTCATTGTTTTCGTTTCTAGTTAGATTTATCTTTCGCAACAATTTCATACCGTAATTTCCGTTTTTGTAACTTCATTTTTTAATTACTTTATGCAATGCACCTTTAATTCCAAATATTTCTCCATTTTTAGCAACTTATATATTTTTTCTATATGCTGTTATGCCTGCATTATTTCATCTATACAATCTCTCATGCAAGTTCGTATAATACTGTGTTGCAAATTATATACAATATGGTGTTTATTTAAAATGAGTGTTAGTGAAGAAAATAAAATATTCTTAATTTATGAATCACGTGAGAAAATGTTTTTTTTTCTGGAAATTATTCAGCAAAGCATGCCCTCACGGTCGTCACACCCATCTTACGATCGTGACGTGCTTAATTAGCGTGTCACGACCGTCACGCCCCTGTCACGACCGTGACTACCCCTATTACAGGAATCGTGAGAAGCAGAACTGTTTCTCATCGTGCCTCTTCTTCTTCATCATCCATAACTTCCCCTAAAACTACCCATTTTCTCCATACCCTCCGTAACCTCCCCATTACCCTCATTAACCCCCCCCCCCCCCCCCCCCCCCATTATCATAACCCATCTCATTAACACTCTCCCTTATTTAACCCGAACCTCTATTTCCTTCATTCTACCATTTTTTTCACAAAACCTCACAAAACCTTCTTCCCTCACTCTTCACTCTTGCATGCTATGGATTCCATCACTTTTAGAGAAGGTGATGCTGGAGTAACCCAGAGAGAACGTTTCATCTGATTCCAAAACCGCGGTGTGCAACCTACCCGCTACATTGCCACTGACTGTTTGAGGGAACTCGGAATGCTCGCCAGCATTCAAAGCCTGCTGCAAAAGGTCGGTCTGTGGGATCTCTGCAGTCAACCTCAGCCCACCTTCGAACTTCTGACACTGGAGTTCTTAAGCTCTTTCAGTTACATCACCCCTCCCGGTTCTCAGAGTCAGCTCACCGGTATCACAACATTCCGATTGCATGGCCAAGAGTTCAACCTTTCGCAAACCAGGATAGCCGAGTTGTTAGGCTTCGATCACGGAACTGAAGCCCACCGTCGCGTGCCCGATAACTTTAGTGAACAAGCTTTCACTCTATGGCACGACTTAACCAACACCCGTGCATCCACCTTCCAAAGCCTCAACGCCACACACATCCACAACCCAGCAATCCGCTATTTTCACCGGGTCATATGCAACACCATCTTCGCTAGAGAAAGCAACCATAAGCTCAACTCCAAGGAGCTTCTGTTCTTACACTGCGCTCTTAATGACGAGCCGATCAATGCTGCCCCTTTCATGCTTCATCATATCCAGGCCATTGCACACAGAGGCTCCTCCCCGTTCTTCATAGGCGGCATTGTCACCGCCCTCGCCATTCAGTTGGGGCATGGTGACGCGCTCGTTAATCAGCCTCACCTAGCCGCCGAATTCCTCACCAAGAGCTATTGCAGGTCCGCCCACCTGATCGCGCAGCGAGAGGATGGCAGGTATAGCCCTGTTGTCAATGGCACCATTTTCCACCACATCATTCTGCCGTCCCGCAACCGCATCGATCCATCCAACCGAGCCAACTGGCTCTTTGTTTTACCTGCTGCTGCCGATCACATCCCGGTTCATGATGATCAGGCAGACCCTCCAGCGGACGAGATGCAGGACGCTATGGATGCAGCTGAGCCTGTCCAGGATATACCAGAGACATCTACCCGACAGCCCCCTGCTCCCGCAGTCACACTTGAGGAAGTCCTCCTTGCGATTCATCAGCAGAACCAGATGAACGCCGCACTAGAGCGAAGGCAGAAGGCGCAGTATGATGCTTTACTCGGCACTATTGCAGCAAACCAGGAAGCCACTAATGAGCGGTTTGGAGAAATTTTCAGCGAGCTAGAAGCGCTCCGCATTAGCATTACTGCTACCTCCGGCACCGGTTCTGATCCTGACGCGACTCCTTCCAGACGCCGCTCTCGTACCAGAGGCCGAGCCCGCGGTCCTCAGCAGCCATAGTTTACTTTTATGTTTATTTTTCGTTTTTGTCGTTGTACTGTATCTGTACCACATTTATATCACAACATTGAGGACAATGTCTGATATAGTGTGGGAGAGGTACCTTTCATTTCCGCACTTTTCCATTTCGTTGTATTTTCAATTCCGTTGTATTTCTTTTAGCAAATTAATGAAACGAGCAAATCTTTGCGCTATTATCTTTAATTTCGAGCTTTCCCCGATTATTTAGGTATACCAAAAAAAAATCTTTAATTATTCGCATTACCCGACTTACCTACGGAATCGTAATTAGGAAGCCGAGAATGATTAAACAAAACCAATACAATCTTGACATCTTTGACTCCCTACTTAAGCAATTCCATCCCGATTACCATTACGAGTACACTTTTAGTTTCAGTTCAAAAGTAACCCCTAGTAGTTTATACTAGCAGTCAGCACCGTCTGAACACAAACCACGTGGGGAGCCGATGAATATAAGCGTTTGATTCCTAATCAATAATGATCCTTCATATCTCGATGCAAAATGAAAAGAAATTGCACCAAAGTACACGGTCGCATATAAGAAACGAGAAATATGAGAAGGAATCCCTTGCGAGTTGGTTCAGAGGTACTGGTTCTGAACTCGGTAGGGCGTGCTACGGCTCGATCCCCCACAACCTCCAAATTGGATAAAATATGTAGGGTTACCACACTCGTGTACCAGACCCCGTGCTCAAAAAGGATCAAAGTCGCTAACCGGCTACTCCACTACGTGCGTGCTAAGGCAAAGGGCTTAATGTGACTGCGCTGGAATGAAACCGGGCGAAACAAGATCGAAGAACTCCAGGTGAAATCGTAATGTAATTGCCGATTGTTTCGTTTAACGGGAAGTCGACGACATAGCTTGTTGCTTGTGTCATTAGTGTATCGGTAGTGTTCTATCAAAGTACCGGATTATCCGACAAAACGATCCACCGTACGGTTTGTTATGAGTATGCGTGAATAAATTCTTGTCCGCCAATTTTCAACCGACTATTTGCTTGAGGACAAGCAAAGGTTTAAGATTGGGGAAGTTTGATAACGAGAAAACGCATCGATTATATCGCTAGATTTCACTAACATTTTATCGCATATTCACCGTTTTAACACTCGATTTCCCGAGTTTTTCTTACCATTTTGCAGGTACATCATTATATGGAGCTAAATCATGAATTAAGAGAAAAAGGAACAAAAGAGACCACAAGGAGATGAAGAAATGTAGAAGCCTGCAAAAAGACTGCATAATTTGTTGCAGCCACGATCGTTACAAGGGTGTCACGACCGTGACACCCCAATTTGGGCCATCACGACCGTAAGAGAGTGGTCACGACCGTGACACTTAAAAACCTCAAATTACGAACGTGAAGACCTTGTCACGCCCTGTGACAAGGATAAAACTTGGTTTTGACTCAGACTACGTCAAGGCACTACGTGAAGACCACTTCTCCTCTTATTTCTCCTCAAGGCATTACGTGAAGACCACTTCTCCCATTTTGTTGCCACGTTCCAGCATTCCTTCAACAACTTCAGCAAGGCCCGTGCAACAAAGGACCAAGAATCCAGCCCATTAAAGACTCTATAAATAAGTACAAGTTCTATGAACAAGGGACAGAATTCTTTATTCGAATTTCTGCGGAAGCTCTGCCGAACTGTATTGCGACCCTGCCTTTCCATTCCAGCATTATTTTTAGTTTCTGTTTCGTTTTTATTTGTATCCAAACCAACCATATAACAATTTCCAACATCAGGAAATTGTTATACATTTATTTGTTTCTAAACCTTCAGCATTCGTTTATTTTTAATTTCCGCCTACTCCAAGCTTTCCGATCTGTGGAAGAAGGAGTCTGCTCGAATATTTGTTAACCAGGTTTTTATTATATTGCAATTTAATTTAGTTATAATGTCTATTTATTTTTCTGCCATGAGTACGTTATTATTAAATTCTCTGTTTCTGCCTGGTTCAACCTCGATGAGTAGCTAAACACCTTAGGGCGGTATGTAGCTATAACAAACTTAACCGGTAAGATATAACCATAGGCTGAAAATAATTAATCACTTAACATTCTGGCTGATACTTTTTAATTGAAATAGACTTTTTCGTTACGAGAGTAAGAAAAGAGTATTAGGTTAGGTCAAGACCACGAGAGTGTGAGATTTTAACCAGATAGCTAAAGTTAGGCATTTAAATTAAACACAGCAAGAGCGCTTTAAGATAAATTAGAATTACTTAGTTTCCAAAAATTACCTCTAAACACTTATGGGCTAGCGAGAGCAGGCATAGGGCTTTAGGGATAAGATCTGATATAAGACCACGAGAGTGTGAGTTGAGGGTATTTAAACTGGTAATCTCTACCGAATAGATTAAGTGAACACCTTTGTAAGCCTAGGTTAGATTGACCCACCTAAGTTAGTATAATTACATACCGACCGCCTTAATATTACTTTATTTAAACTTAAACTTAATTCCGCCTTTAACAGTCTTAAAGACCAACAAAAATCGTGACAATCATTAACCTTAGCTAAACCTGAAGTTCATCTAGCACTAAGTAACCATAGAATCCCTGTGGATCGATAATCTTAAATATTACTTTGATAGGCTGTGCACTTGCAGTAAGATACCGCTAGACGCATAAGTAGACACGTCTTTAGCCCATCAGTGATTCTATTAAAAGGTCGTGGGTTCGATCCTCAACATTAGTATTTTCATCATATGCTTGAAACACCATTACTTATTAATAATAATGAATAACGGCTATGTCGAGGAGCAAAATGCTTTCTTCGATATGCCAGACGAAGCAATGAAAAGTCATTTGAAACCTCTTTTCTTTCGAGGAAAGGTGGAAAAAAGGGAATTAATAAGATCCCGGTGGATGGTGGAGCGGCAGTGAACCTAATGTCGCACTTTATGTTGCAGAAAGTTGGAAAGTTTGACACAGACCTCAAGCCTCATAATACGGTCTTGTCAAATTACGAAGGAAATATTGGACGCATATTAGGAGTGATCCAGGTGGATTTAACAGTTGGAACCATTACCAGGCCAACCATGTTTATGGTTGTTGAATCGAAAGCCAATTAGAACCTAATGTTGGGTCGTGAGTGGATACACGACATTAGAGTAGTGTCGTCTTTGCTCCATCAGGGGATCTCGATATGGCAGAATGATGGAATAGAGGAGAACATTAAAGCAGATCAGATATATTTTATGGCTGAAGTTAATCACGTGAATAGGCGAAATATCAACAAAAATATGGCGAACATTTCTCCATGCAGGCCTGCTAATTTTGCATTCAACCCTTTTAACGCGGCATATTACTCCCTTCATCCACATCCAATTTATGGGTTTCAATGGGATAGAGAGGTCATAGGAGAAGACCTTCAATTTGAAGGGACGTCATACATTCAACCAACTGGTTGGGGAGACGAATTCGATGATTATGTTTGAGTTTAAAATATTGGAAAAGATTACAACTTATGTAGCAGAAAATAGATTAAAAGCGGCCTTAGAGGCCGAAGTTAAATATATGGTTGTCGAAGCCAACAAAACTGATGTGCATGTTGAGGGGCCTGAAATAGACTTCGAACTAGAGCCATCTGATAAGATTCAAAATGAAGAGTCAAGCCAGAGGCTCGACACCATCTATGACGATAAGCCTTTGGGATTCAAAAGGGACCCGCTAGCACCCAACATAAAAATGCTAGCGTAAGATCCCATAGAGGAAATTAACTTAAGAGAAGATACATTAAGAAGACCAATGTGCATAAGCGCCAACCTTGGCCCAGAACTCAAAGTCGAAGTGATCCAGCTTTTGAAGGAGTACAGAGACTGCTTTGCATGGGATTACGACGAGATGCCTGGATTGAGTAGGGAATTGGTAGAAATAAAGTTGCCCATCAAGCTTGGAAGGAAGCCAATTAAGCAAACTCTAAGATGATTTGCACTAGAAATTTTGTCGAAGATCAAGTAGGAAGTCGAAAGGCTTCTCAAATGTAAGTTCATTCGTACAACGAGGTATGTCGAATGGGTTGCTTACATAGTTCCCGTCATTAAAAATAATGGGACTTTGAGGGTCTGCGTTAACTTCAGGGATCTGAATGTTGTGACCCCAAAGGATGAGTATCCAATGCATGTGGCAAAGATGCTTGTCGAATCTGCTGCAAGCTATGAGTATCTTAGTATGCTCGACGGATACTTTGAGTACAATCAAATATTCATTGCTGACAAAGATGTGCCGAAAACGACATTTTGATGTCCTAGGGCCTTAGGCACCTAAGAATGGGTTGTGATGCCTTTTGACTTAAAATATGTTGGGGAAACCTGCCAAAAAGCAATGAACTCCATTTTTCATGATTTTATATAAAAATTTATGCAAATTTATATTGACAATATAGTTGTTAAGTCTATGTCATAAACAAATCACATAGACCGTCTTCGACAGTCATTCAAAAGGATGAGGAAGCATGGTTTGAAGATGAATCCTCTCAAATGTGCATTTTGTGTGTAAGCTGAAGATTTCTTAGGCTTTGTGGTTCACAAAAAGGGAATTAAAATAAATCAAAATAAAACTAAGTCCATTAGGGAGACAAAAACACCATCAACAAAGAAGGAACTGCAGTCGCTGCTGGAAAAGATTGACTTCTTAAGGAGGTTCATCTCAAACTCGAGTGGAAAGACTCGGGCCTATTCTCATCTACTTCGACTGAAGAATGAAGGCTTCGAATGGGGGCAAATGCAGCAGGAAGATTTTTATAAAATTAAAGAGTATCTTGTTCATCCTCCAATTTTGTCGCCTCCTTGTAGAAGTAAAAGTATGAGATTGTATATTTCTGCGTCTGATGAAACTATAGGGAGCATGCTTGCTCAAGAAGATGAAAATGGCATCGAAAGGGCCATTTACTATTTTAGTCGAGTCCAAAATGATGCAGAAACTAGATATAGTATGATTGAAAAATTATGTCTATGTCTGTACTTTTCATGTACAAAGTTAAAACATTATATAAAGTTTATTGATGTGTATGTTTCATCTCATTATGATATCATTAAACATATGCTTTCTAAGCCAATTCTGCACAGTCTAATTGGAAAATGGGTACTTTCCCTAACTGAGCAATCCCTAACTTATGTGCCTTTAAAGGCCATGAAGGGACAAGTGGTCGCAGACTTTATAATCGATCACTCTGTAGTCAAAAACTCCTAAAACTATCTAGATCTTGAGTCATGGAAATTATATTTTGATGGTTCTACTCACAAAGATGGAACAAGTATTGGGATATTAGTTATTTCTCCTAATAAAATCCCAACAAGGTTTAAATATAGGATCGAAGGTCCTTCCTCAAACAATGAGGTTGGATATGAGGCTTTAATAACCGGCCTTGAAATTCTATTGAGGTTGGGGGTAACTAGAGTCGAAATCATTGGTGACTCTAAATTGGTTGTGAAACAGATGATGAAGAAATATAAATGTGTCAAAGAAAATTTGATAATGTATTTTGTGATAGAAAATCAACTATTATTGAAGTTTGAAATGGTGAACATTAGACACATTCCTAGAACTGAAGAATCAGGAGGCCAATGACTTGGCTTAAATTGCTTCTGGGTACAAAGTTTCTAAAGAGAAGTTGGAAGATGTGATTGAAGTTCGAGGGAAAGTAATGGCGACCAGATTATTTCCGATGGATTTGGAAACAACAATGTTAGGTTACGTAGATTAAGAGAAGTTTGAGATATTGGTTATTGACAACCTGATAGATGCATATTTGAGAAAGCCAATAGTGGAGTACTTAAATAATCCAACAATGTCTACAGACCATAAATTCATGTATCGTTCTTTAAGTTATACTCCTATGGGAATGAACTGTTTAAAAAGATGCCTGAGGGATTTTTACTCAAATTCCTTAGTGAGGCCGAGGCTTATTTAGCTTTGTCAAATGTATATAATGGGGCATATGAGGCTCACCAAGTAGGCCATAAAATGAAATGGATTTTGTTTCGACAAGGAATGTATTGGCCTAATATACTGAAAGATTGCATTGAGTTCGCCAAAGGATGCCAAGAGTTCCAGATACATGCAGACATACAACATGTTCCTGCAAGAGAACTACACTTTATTGTGAAGCCTTGGCCTTTCAGGGGTTGGCCACTGGATCTGGTTGGTGAGATTTGAGCAGCGTCTTCTAAAGGCCATAAATACATCCTAGTGGGTATTGACTACTTTACTAAGTGGATTGAGACGATACCTTTGGTGAATGTTGATCAAGAAGCAATGGTCAAATTTCTCCAGAGACACTTAACTTACAGGTTTGGGATACCAGACACCATTAGAACTGATCAAGGGTCAGTGTTCACTGGTCGAAAGTTCCAGGACTTTGCTAACGAAGTATGACTCAAATTATTAACATCTGCGCCTTATTACGCCCAGGCGAACGGTCAAGTCGAAGCCACGAATAAAGTGGTAATTAGGTTAATAAAGAAACATGTAGGGAAAAATCCAAGAAATTGGCATAAGACATTTGATCAAATTTTGTTGGCATGTCAAACCTCCCCTAAAGAGGCTACAAATTCTACGCCTTTTCAATTGAATTATGGGCATGATGCAGTGTTGTTAGTCAAATTTGTCTCCAATCAACTAGAATTCAAAGACAGAATGAAATTCCATCTGAATCCTATTGGAATATGACATTGGATGAATTAGTTGATTTAGACGAAGAAATGTTGAATGCCTTAGAATTACTAAAGAGGCAAAAGAAGAGGGTAGAAAAAGAATGTAATAAAAAGGTTAAATTCAAATCGTTTTCGATTGGAAATTTAGTGTGGAAGGTGATTCTACCTATGGATAAAAAAGATATGACATTGGGTAAATGGTCCCCAAAATGGGAATGTCCATTCCAAATCATCTAAGTGTTTTCTAACAATTCTTACAAGATCGAAGAGCTAGCTAAAGATCGAAGACTCCTGAGAGTCAATGGAAAATATTTGAAAAAATATGGGTTTGCGCTTCAGAAGGTTAAAATATTAACATAATGATTCATATGCAATATTGAAGCCAAAATGGTAATTAAATTTAAATGTCAAAATGGCTAAGTCATTACATCACAAAATACCATAGTCGAAATAAAAAGTCAAGCAGTTACAAATATGAGCAAGCAAGATAATTAGAAGGGAATGGTAGCTTTCATGCGTTCATATTTATCTTTGAGAGTAACAGGCGGCAGTCAATTACAGACTTTTTAAAATTGAGGGTATCAATCTCTACTCCCAAAGCCTGAGCCCGTTCGACATGACGTACCCCTATCTGAATTTAATTGTCAGGCTCTTGGCGGTCGAGCTTCTGAATTTCTTCTTGACGTTTTTTAGCCTTTTGAATCTTGGCTTGCAACTCTTTGATTTTTTTCTCAAGCAGCAATGTTGCTAATGAGATACCAAATATTATACACTTGCTTGATATTTGATATATTATCGGTTCGTTTCTGTTTTAATGTTGCAAATATATTTTTCAGTTGAACAAGATTCAAGGTCATGTCAGCAACACATTCCTTCTCTTCCAGCTTGAGCCGACAATCACTAGGATGACCGGCTAATTTTAAATATAAATCATGGTTATACAAACCACATATCACATTAAATCTCCAATTTTTGTTTGCCAACAAGTAACCACGAAGCTTAAACGGACAATCACATTTTCTTGTACAAGTGTCGTCTCTTTTAAAATTTCGGTGAGGAATTTGATATTTCCTACTTCTTTGACACATCATTGTCACAAATGCGCATCTTTTATCTGAATCATTATCAGACCTTCTGATAATCACACAAAATCCAAGTTTAGAGGCCTTCATATGAATCCATTGAAGCATTTGATCACGAGATTCAAACTCTTTCTTGTTTTTAAAGTCGTTGGCAACATTTACTGCTTTCACAACAACACCTTGAACATTCAGAGAAACAACCACGCCTTGAACATTCAGTAAAACAATCAAACCTTGTACATTTGGAGAAACAACTTGTTTTGAGAAAACATCGGGGTGTACCATATCTAATGAAAACAATTAAAACAATAACAGAACATAATTGTTACTACTGTTGCAGAATGACTTCAAGAATGAACATAGACAACTTCCAAAAATGCATCTTCAGACAAGTTCATAGACGTTTTGGAGATACATTTTCAGACACGACACAACTTTTTTTTAGGAAAAGGAAGATTAATGTGAGCAACGTAGAGGGAAAAGAAGAATCTTTACCTAAAATCCTATCTTCTTTTACTCCCTATGATGTGATGAACCAAAAGGATAGAGGTTTGGAGTGAAAAGTTGGATTGAGAATGAAGGATTTTTAGGGTGAAGGGTTTGTTTGAAAACCAAGTATGTCAACAATGGTTATGTGATCATGTAATTGGTTTCTTTATCAGATATTTTCGAAGATGCATATCTGGAAATATCTGACATGCAAAGGTGAAAAAAATTCAAAATACCGCTCAAAATTTAGAGTCAATCACAACAGAATATCCCTAAATCCTAAGCTATCCCATTTTAGCAATACGAAGCAACAGATCAAGTACTTGTAAAAGGCCAGGCCACACAATCTATCCCAATATTTTACACATTATATGGAAGTAAGATACAGACGATATATCCAAATTCCCCTCTACACATTTGAAAGATCTGGAAACTTTCAATAATAGAAGCAGGAAACATGGAAATGGATGTGATGAGCAGCTAAATCAATGAATATATACCAAACAGTTGTGTGGTGATAAAAATGGAGCCTTCAAAAGATAATAGTTGAAGTAACATTATATACCTGTTTTCCATATTTTGGGGTACTAAGATATTATAACAGGATGAACCAAGTGTGGATGCGAACAATGATGGAAGAAACTTCTCGTCAGACAATATAAGTGTTTTTTGCTGATCCAACAACAATAGTAGTTCGCCTAGAAAATGGAACCATGTAGCATTGTTCCCTGTTGTTATAAGGTTAGGTACTTCTATAGGTAAATATAATTAGGCATAATGGGTTAAATACAAATAATCTGAGAATGAAGTACCGTTTTTCTTGCCAGAACATTCAATGCGACACCACAAGGCATGCAACTCATCAATACATTTCATGGAAGCAACCCTTACAGTCTGCAAAGAATTTCAAAAGATGCAAATATACCATTTGAGCCAACACAGTTCCTCAAATCAAGATAACATCCAAGCATATATATGCAACAATCAGATAAGGAAAACATACACACAATCAGTAGGTAAATCTGACAGAGAGTCATACCTGATCATCACCAGCCAATGGAACAAGAATAGAAGGAAATTCGGCCAAAAGTTCAGTTTGCCATTTATCTTGTGACAGACTACATAGAAATGCATAGCACTAAAGACTTTCAACCTGAACTGCAGCAGGAACACCTGTACAACAAAAGATCCAACAAAGAATCAAGCTAATATGCACTGCTTTAGACACATAAAATGTTAATATAGAACACCGACATAAAGTTTAAATTTGTAGCTAAACAAAAACATCCTTTGAATGTACTGACTATGCATTATGTAAGATGTTGACATTTAGAAAGGAACTGAATATTTTATCTTAAAAGAATGAATTTCTCAATACAAGCAACACAATATTGTCCATTTAAGATATAGAGTACATCAAGAAACAGGGAAACTGTGGAGTGTGCCTTCATCCGTAAAAAACTTAGATAATAGGCGGGCAGGTGATACACTGCACTGTGCAGCTAAGAAATGGAGGTGTTCACGGAATGCATGTTTGAACTTTGAGGAAGCAAAAAATACAAACAGATCCTTTATCTTGCTATCATCTTGCATATTACAAAAGGTTCATTCATCAAACCAAGCAACCAACAGAGAGCAGTGGGAGGATAATAACACTTGAATAATAGAAGAGAATGTATAAGAAAGAAATTTCTTAATGCTCAAGTTATTTACATTCAGTTGATCCTCTTATCTATTTTTACACTTTAAGTAATAAACATAAATTACATTAACAAGGAAGTTAATGATATTGCTACTTCCTAAGTGCATTATGATATCACATGACTGTGTACATAAATATATTTGCTACAACTCCAATACTAACATTAATTCCAAAAGAAGGAAACCTAGTTAATAAGACAAAATTGAATACAAGCTTAAGAAATATAGAAGGAACTACTAACCAGCCGATTGCCTGAAGATTCTACTGACATTAGTGCTGAGATCATCCTCCAAAATATGCAAACCATAACTTTTGCATTTAAAGGTCTAAGGTTGGCATACAAAAGATGATCAAAGAAAGAACTACAGTCCCAGTCTAGCATTTCAGAATTGAACTGCAAACAATTCCACAACAAACAAAAATAGTTAGTAATCACAAGAAAAAACAAGATAAATAAAAGCAATCATGGGAGAGTAAACCCCTCATACCTCATCCAAAAGAATATCACCAGCATTCACTAAAGATTCCAACTCAGCCTTCAGAATAGGAACTAACAGAACTGATTCTTCACAATAGAATGTCAATTACCAAACTAACAGAACTGAGTTCAACCACATAAACCAAGCGAGCAACAAAGGAATCCCTAACGTTCAACCATATTTAACAGAACAGTGCATATAAAATTTTAAATAAAAAATAGAGTGTGAATCATTAAACCTAACAACAACACAGACAAAAGCAGGGGATGAGTTGAATGCAAAACATCATAATCATTAAACCTAAATCTCAGTTAGGGTTGAAATAAGAGTGGAAAATAACAAAATCTAACCTTAAAATGGCAAACAGCACAAACAAATTGATTCTATCTCTGCGTCTTTTCTCTGCTTGACTATGATTCTTGGAAGCACTTGCAGCTCTATCTTCTAAACTTCCTTCAACAGGTAAAGGTCAAGACTGAAACTCACTACATTGAAAAAAAGCAGAAGAAGAATCAAAGATAGTTTGAGATTGAAAAAAATCAGAAAAGAATCAGAGACCAATAAACCCACTCACAAGAATTCGATGATCTTGAAGATGAAACCGAAGAGATAAAACTCACTACATTGATTTTAGGAGTTCTTTTTCTTCTGAAGCTCTATGTCGTTTAATTTTAGGGTTCAAGTTCTCTGAAAGGAATGAAGAGGGAAACATGAAAAACAAGGTGGGAAATATTTAGTCTCGGTCCATCCGTGTTTATCAGATAAAATAAAAAAATAAAAAAATTAGCCTCGGTTGTTCCGTGTCTAACATATAAAATAAATGTGTATGCGAAAAATATTAAAAACTCTAGCCTCGGCTAGTCCGTGTCTACCAGATAAAAAAAATATATTTGAAAAATATTTAAAAAGTTAGCCTCGGCTCATCCGTGTCTAATATTTAAAAAATAGTAAAACTCTTAAATGGGGTTTATTGCGTTTAAATAGCTTCGGAGAGACCGTGTCTAATATTTTTAAAAAATCTAGCTTCACCCAAGTCGTGTCTAATGAATTAAATAAAAATAATTGTAAAAGAAAAACTGTAAAATGGCTTTCTTTGCGTTTAAATAGCCTCGGTTTTGTTGAGGCTAGTTAGCCTCGGTGTCGGTGGCCGAGGCTAAATTCGCAGCTAAAATGAAGTTTTCTAGTATTTAAATAATTAAGGTCTTTGTTAAAATATTTCAGAGATGCATCTCCAAAATAAAAATAACTCAGCATATGGGACGCCTCTCGTAATAACCTTACTTGAGTATGCAAGACGTGCATCCGAAAATATATCTTCGAAAATAGAGAATATTTGTAAAAATTCATATAATATAGTAGAAAAATCTAAAATACATTAAAAAATTCTTTTATGATAAATAAACCTAACAAACATGAAGGTCCGGCCCAAGAGCAAAGCAAGCAAGAAATTTGGGCCTCACTTTTTTTTCTTTTTTTTTTTCTTCCATAAACCAGACATCCAAATAGGAAGTTTTACCCCATACCCCTACACTTATACCTATACCCCTACATTAAAAAATTTTGGACCAAAATATCCTCGTATAAAAATTTATTATTTTTTAATTTTTTTTATATTTTTTTATGTGTTTACCGGAAGACTTTTTGGAAGTCTTCCGGTTCACATTTTTTTAGTATGTTTACCGGAAGACTTTTTGGAAGTCTTCCGGTATATATTTTTTTCGTTTGTTTACCGGAAGACTTTTTGGAAGTCTTCCGGTTCATGTTTTTTTTTTAATTTGTAATTAATATTTAAGATTTATTAATTTTATATAAAGACCAATTTAGTAAATTTTTGAATATTATACTTAAAATATAAAAATTCTATAAATAGAGAATCATTTTCTGAATATTTTCTATTTACTATAATTATTAGAATACTAGGATTAAAATCATTTATTTTAAATGATCATAATAGTAGAATTTTCTTAAATATCTTATTAATCTTAAACATTAATAAATAAAATAAATTTAAATATAAGATATAAGTTTACATTATTCAATATATTTAATCAAATGAAAACATATGTGATAAATAAATAATGTATTTTAACTTGCAAAATAATATAAGTAATAAATTAATAATGTATTTTATTTAAAATAATCACAATAATAAAATACGCAAATAATGTGTTTTATTTATAGGACTGATATAGTTTTATTGATTATTTAATTTTGAATACTACTATGAGTATAGTATTTAATCTATACTTTAGAACTCACATAATTATAAATATAAAAAATATTGTTTTATTACCCATATTTTTATTTAATTAAAAAAAATAAGAATATAAATTTATTATTTGTTTTTCATTTTTGTTTGATCTTTTTAATTATTTTACTTTATTTAATATTTTTAATAAAATAAATAATATATTTTATTTAAAGTAAGCACAATATAGAATATGCAAAAAATTTATAAATAAAAAAAAGATCAAACGAAAATGAAAAACAAATAATAAATTTATATTCTTATTTTTTTTAATTAAATAAAAATATGGGTAATAAAACAATATTTTTTATATTTATAATTATGTGAGTTCTAAAGTATAGATTAAATACTATATTCATAGTAGTATTTAAAATTAAATAATCAATAAAACTATATCAGTCCTATAAATAAAACACATTATTTGCGTATTCTATTATTGTGATTATTTTAAATAAAATACATTATTAATTTATTACTTATATTATTTTGCAAGTTAACTTATTGTGATCATTTTAAGTTAAAATACATTATTTATTTATCACATATGTTTTCATTTGATTAAATATATTGAATAATGTAAACTTATATCCTATATTTAAATTTATTTTATTTATTAATGTTTAAGATTAATAAGATATTTGAGAAAATTTTACTATTATAATCATTTAAAATAAATGATTTTAATCTCATTATATTCTAATAATTATAGCAAATAGAAAATATTCTAAAAATAATTTTTTATTTATAGAATTTTTATATTTTAAGTATAATATTCAAAAATTCACTAAATTGGTCTTTATATAAAGTTAATAAATCTTAAATATTAATTACAAATTAAAAAAAAAAAAATGAACCGGAAGACTTCCAAAAAGTCTTCCGGTAAACAAGAAAAAATACGAACCGGAAGACTTCCAAAAAGTCTTCCGGTAAACATATGAAAAAAAATGTGAACCGGAAGACTTCCAAAAAGTCTTCCGGTAAACAAATAAAAAAATATAAAAAAATTAAAAAATAATAAATTTTTATACGAGGATATTTTGGTCCAAAAATTTTTAATGTAGGGGTATAGGTACAAGTGTAGGGGTATGAGGTAAAACTTCCATCCAAATAAACTTGTAAAGAAATATGTTCAAGCAAAAGAAAGGAAGTTTTACCTCATACCCCTACACTTGTACCTATACCCCTACATTAAAAATTTTTGGACCAAAATATCCTTGTATAAAAATTTATTATTTTTTAATTTTTTTATATTTTTTTATTTGTTTACCGGAAGACTTTTTGGAAGTCTTCCGGTTCACATTTTTTTTTCGTATGTTTACCGGAAAACTTTTTTGGAAGTCTTCCGGTTCATATTTTTTCGTTTGTTTACCGGAAGACTTTTTGGAAGTCTTCCGATTCATTTTTTTTTTTAATTTGTAATTAATATTTAAGATTTATTAACTTTATATAAAGATCAATTTAGTGAATTTTTGAATATTATACTTAAAATATAAAAATTCTATAAATAGAGAATTATTTTCAGAATATTTTCTATTTGCTATAATTATTAGAATACAATGAGATTAAAATCATTTATTTTAAATGATCATAATAGTAAAATTTTCTCAAATATCTTATTAATCTTAAACATTAATAAATAAAATAAATTTAAATATAGGATATAAGTTTACATTATTCAATATATTTAATCAAATGAAAACATACGTGATAAATAAATAATGTATTTTAACTTAAAATAATCACAATAAGTTAACTTGCAAAATAATATAAGTAATAAATTAATAATGTATTTTATTTAAAATAATCACAATAATAGAATACGCAAATAATGTGTTTTATTTATAGGACTGATATAGTTTTATTGATTATTTAATTTTAAATACTACTATGAATATAGTATTTAATCTATACTTTAGAACTCACATAATTATAAATATAAAAAATATTGTTTTATTATCCATATTTTTATTTAATTAAAAAAAATAAGAATATAAATTTATTATTTGTTTTTCATTTTCGTTTGATCTTTTTTTATTTATAAATTTTTTGCATATTCTATATTGTGCTTACTTTAAATAAAATATATTATTTATTTTATTAAAAATATTAAATAAAGTGAAATAATTAAAAAGATCAAACAAAAATGAAAAACAAATAATAAATTTATATTCTTATTTTTTTAATTAAATAAAAATATGGGTAATAAAACAATATTTTTTATATTTATAATTATGTGAGTTCTAAAGTATAGATTAAATACTATATTCATAGTAGTATTCAAAATTAAATAATCAATAAAACTATATCAGTCCTATAAATAAAACACATTATGTGCGTATTTTATTATTGTTATTATTTTAAATAAAATACATTATTAATTTATTATTTATATTATTTTGCAAGTTAATTTATTGTGATCATTTTAATTTAAAATACATTATTTATTTATCACATATGTTTTTATTTGATTAAATATATTGAATAATGTAAACTTATATCTTATATTTAAATTTATTTTATTTATTAATGTTTAAGATTAATAAGATATTTGAGAAAATTTTACTATTATGATCATTTAAAATAAATGATTTTAATCCTAGTATTCTAATAATTATAATAAATAGAAAATATTCTGAAAATGATTCTCTATTTATAGAATTTTTATATTTTAAGTATAATATTCAAAAATTTACTAAATTGGTCTTTATATAAAATTAATAAATCTTAAATATTAATTACAAATTAAAAAAAAAAAACGGAAGACTTCCAAAAAGTCTTCCGGTAAACAAACGAAAAAAAATATGTACCAGAAGACTTCCAAAAAGTCTTCCGGTAAACATACTAAAAAAATGTGAACCGGAAGACTTCCAAAAAGTCTTCCGGTAAATAAATAAAAAAATATTAAAAAAATTAAAAAATAATAAATTTTTATACGAGGATATTTTGGTCCAAAATTTTTTAATGTAGGGGTATAGGTATAAATGTAGGGGTATGGGGTAAAACTTCCCAAAAGAAATGATGGATGTTTGTTGTGTTGTATCCCAACGGTAAAGTGATGTTCCATTGACCAATGAGTATGGAATTCGACAATATATTTATGGTATAGTTGATCATTTGTTTTAAAATTTATAAATATTTTTTTAATAAAAAATAGAACTAATAAGTTTTATTTAACAATAAATTGATATAAATATGTTTTATTTTTTATTTTAGAAAATTATGTATAATTTTTTTATCTATTTTTGTTTGATTATAAAAAATTGGTATTATTTTTTATACATGAATAACGATAAGTATTTTTAATAAATAATTTTTAATTAAATTTATAAAATAATACTCGCTTTATAATATAATTATTAAATTATATAAATATAATAAGTAATTATTTTTATCATATAGTTTGAGAAGAATATAAAATTTGTAAATTTAATTCACGATATTAAGATGATAAAAAGTAATATGATAAATTTTCAAATATTAAGTTAATATTAAATTAATAAAACTAATATGTTTTATAGACTATTAGTTAATTTTATATTATTTAGTGATTTAATTTAAAAAAATTGATTAAATTGCATGCATAGTGCATATACCATAACTTTTTTTATGGTGATATTAAGCAATCAGCATAATAACTAATCTTTCATTTGTTACTTGTTGATCTTTTACAATCTATTTTATTAATTAAAGTATAAATTCCACTAAATTTTCACACAATTTAATCAATTTTAATCAATAAAAAATTGATATCTGCTTCGGGAATCAGACTTCCATCTGTCAGAATTCTGAATTGGCACATTCAAAAAGGATCTTTTTCCTCGAAACTGTTAGGGGAGCGTACTCGTGGAACCGATCAGAAGGTCCTTTGTTGTCCCAGGACTCTCGGGGATGATCTTCTCGTCTTCTATCTCTCCGACGGGATGTCGAGGGCTCGTCGGACCTGGAGATTCAGGTATTCTCCCAGTGTCTCGAATCTCAGGCAAAACTGGCGGCCTCATTCTCTTCGTATTGAATGTACGTTTGTTCCTTGAGGAGGAAAGCGTCCAGCGTTGTTAGAGGTTGGATGCCCACAACTTTAGCAAATTCAGTGCGGGGACAAAGTCTGCGCTCGAGCAGAAACTTTTTCATGTCATCGGTTGTAGAGACCTAGATGGCCTCCTTATTAAACCTTTCGATGTAGGCTAGCAGGGGTTCATCTCTCCCTTGGATGATGGCCTCAAGGGAGGCTTCGGTCTTCGGATAGCGGCGGGAGGCCGTGAAATTTCTGGAGAACATTCTCCCCAGTTTCCTCCATGAGGTGATGGAACTGTCGGGGAGTCTTTTGTACCAGGTCATCTTCCTCTTCCTGAGTGTGGTAGGGAATAACCTGCATTTGATGGCGCCCCAGACACCGCGGTAGGCGCATGGCCGTAATCTCCCAGGAAAATGGGTACGAGGCTCGTCGTCACTGCTGCTGCTGGTCCAAGACGGAGAGCGGGTATCCCGTCTGTATGTAGAATGGCGGTCTCGACGGGGAGACAGGGTTCGTGTTCGGCCCTTGGATCTGGGCAGAGGCGAACGTTAGGGCTCTGTTTGGTGGTCTCTTCTGGTCCTCTTGGGTCGTGTGGAATGCTAGTTCCGAAGAGAGATGTGGTCGCGCTTTCTGATGGTCAGGGTCTCTGGCTCCGGAGGTGTTTGACGGTTTCTTTCGCGCCGAGGTGGGGGACTCTGTGGTCTCTGATGTTCCTTCCTCGGCGGAGAGGATCTTGGACAACTGGACTCTTCTAAGACTCCAATCCTCACGTTCTGGTTGAGGATTAGGAGGTTGGTCTTGCTGAGAACCTCGAGGAGGATAGCCATGGTCGGGTCGGCGTTGGGCGGAACTAGAACTGGCAGGTGCTGCAGAACTAGCGAGACTTCGTTGTGATCTGCGCGAACAGGGAATGGAGAAGTTGTGGCTCCGTCCTTTTGTCGGAGGACGTCGCCGTCATGAAAGGTGGTTGCTCCGTCAGCATCAGTCTTACTAACGGGGAGAAAGCAGAGTTGCGAGCATTAAGAGTGTTGTCACGGCTGGTCATGATCGGAATTTGGAAGAACTGTTTTGATCTCGTGTCTACGAAAGGAGAAAAGACGGGGATAACAAGATTCTCACAAACGGAGCCACTGATCTTGACGGCTGATCAGAACCTGAAATGGGCCAGAGACAAACGCTTGTGATGTTGGGTGTGAGAGAAGAAGAGGGGGTGTACTTGCAAGGCACTCCGATGTTAAAGTAAGAATCGAGCAAGAGAGAGAGCAAGTATAGAATATGAGTATATTAGGGTGAATATTTGATATTTGACCCTCTCAAATAAGAAGATTTTTATAGTGCCCCCAGCGCTTGGCCATTGGTCCCTATTTTCGGGGCGAGATAACCGTTTTTCGAAGAATAGGTAACTGTCAGAACCAGCCGTTGGAACAGGCCGAGGTACCCATAACTAGTCGTTGCTACGGGCAAGGGCGTAGTTACGGGCACAAGCGTCTTGACTGTTTCTAGATGGTGGAACCGTGCGTGATGGGCAAGGACTGACGAGGAGAAAGTGACCAATGGTAAACTGGTCAGCCTCCCCTATTGGAGGGATAGAAAGGTAAATGCTTCCCTCAAATTGATTGAACTTATGCAATTAAATCGTTATGGAAGTAAAAATAGACTGGGCCACGCTTAGCCGTTAGACCAGTCCGAAACAACCACTATGAAAGAAACAATATTAAATTGAGCATAACTTTTTTATGACAGTGATATTAAGCAATGAGCATAATAGTTACTTGTTGATCTTTCACAATCTCTTTTATTGATTAAAGTATAAATTCCACTCAATTTTCACACAATTTAATCAATTTTAATCAATAAAAAAATCATATATAGGATTCTTTACAAAAATCTTTCTAGTCCTACATGATATTGTTAAAGTGAGTGAAACAGAAACAGCTGATTTGGAAAGTTGATGATAAGAACCATTATAGCAATAGTCACACTCCATTAATTTCTTCAAACTTCACTAAATAGAGTGTTGCTACAACTTTTTCTTTTTGTACAATCCTAGTGGCGCTACTTTCACTACTAACATTCTAAATTCACTATAAATAAATGTACAAATTCCACTACTGAAAAAAAAAATTAAAAATTAAAGCAAAAGCATGGTTCTTTTTCTTTCTTTTTTTTTTCTTTAATTTTCTTTAATCTTGACCAATTTTATCATATACTAGCTTCATCATTATGATAGCAGCGCAATATATTAAAAAATGTTTACATATATACCTTATTGGTATATGAAAAATACATACTTTCAAGTTTAATAATTGAAACGTTATCCAATCTTCTGAACTTTAATAATTTGTCTTATCATTTCAATTTCTTCATTCATAAGGAATTGAAACTGATAAATCATGACTGAAAAATGATAAATCTCACTATAAATTTCAGTATATATTGTAATCCTTAAGACACTGATACACAAATTTGGAAGAAAAAAAATGTATGTGACTAGGCCTTTGTCTATGTACAGAAAATCTCCGAGTACATCGGAGATACCGCCACCAGATGCACCTTATTCAGGCTATCTAGTGATCACAGATGAAGAAGCAGAAGATGAAGATACGTGCTGTTGGCGAATATGTCGCCGGAAGAATGTGAAGAGACTGCCTTTTCCACAGGATAAAATGTTTTCGGTTTTTCATCCTTCGGAGAATGAACAAGCTTCGAGTATTAAGGTTTGGTTTCTTCCTGTTCCTGATCATGCTTTGTCTTCCAACAGATACTATGTCATCAGAGCCAAAGGTAGACACAAAGGGTATGTATCTTGGTTTGTTTATTATAGTTTTTGAATGTATCGGTCTTGCACTTAAATATGACCGTGTTTTTTATGTGTATAGTTGAATTGACAGTGAATTTGATAGAATCGTAGTGTACAAAGTATTTCTGGCTAAATAAGAATACATTCATATTCACAATGTTGAAACTTTTGTGATTTTGTAGGAAAGCATACAAATGTTCAAGAGAAGGTGACATAGTGAGTTGTTGCTTCAACAACATCTTGAATGACAAAAGTCCAAAGCCATTCAATCTAAAAGATTTATACCAAATTTTCACTATTCATACTCATCAAAGTGGTGGATTTTTCGCAAAGTCAATTACACCCGACGGAATTCCACCAAAATTCCTAAGAAAAAAAGGATGGAAAGTTAGAATTTCAGGTTCATATAGATCATGCAGACTAAATGAAGCTCTAGGTGTTGATGTTCCTCTAAGAGAAAAGCTTCCAAGTTTCAACTTTCCTATCTCAAGAAAAAAGTCACCAAATTTAGTTGTAGGAAAATGGTATATCCCATTCATATTTGTGAAAGAAAATGGAAGAAAAGTCAAACAACAAATGAGAAAGTCAATGTTTTATAGTATGACACTAGAGCAAAAGTGGGAAGAGATTTATTCATGTGGAAGAGATTATGATAATCAAAATGAAAGTGAAAGCAATGTTGTGATTGTGAATGTATTTGTTGAGAGAGAAAAGGTGTTGATTTGTGGAATGGAAGCAACAAAGAATGGAAGAGTTGATAATAATGGTTTTATATGGTTTAGAGTGTATAATCCATATGATAAGAGAAGGGTTAGTGTTGGATTAAGTTCAGCAATTATTGATAATATGAGATGGGTGGAAGAACAAGGTGGCTGGGTTTATGGTCATGGGAGAGAAAGAAATGTGAGTGTGAAAGAAGAGGTAACATGTCAAAGTGAATGGAATAGGTTTGGTTGTTATGTTTTGGTGGAAAGTTTTTGTATTAGGACATTAGATGGGAAATTTGTTTTGAGATATGATTTTAGGCATACTCATAAGATCAAGTGCAAATGGGAGTAAGAATTCATTAAGGTTTGATTTTTCCTCTCTAAATATTATCTTCGGTAACATCATAAATTAATGATTCTCGTATTTTTAAGAAACTCTAGTGAGGCTTTGGATAAACGAGAAATCAAATACTGGACAACACATATGTAATAATAAAGAGGTTTTAAGAAATATTATATGATGTATTTTTATCGAGGTTGAATGAAATGTGTCATTAGACATTTTATGTTCAAATAACATGAATGAAATAATAACTCTAAATAAATTTTGTCATGTAATTTATTGGTCGGAATTTCATCTTTTGAAGATGAATAAGTTATATGTTGCATATTCAAAAGCGCGTCAATGCAGTATGATATTCATGTCCAGTTAATAACTGAATTGGATGAATCAGAAAGGTTATATAGTACATTTGAATTGAATGGTTAAAAGAACACTAAATTGAATGGGTTGGACCACTAAATCAATAATTTCCCATCCATACAACCATTTTGTCTTTAGTGCAATTGACTAATAAATAGTAATAGTTGTAGAAGTCAAAGAATCAATTTGAGATTCTACATCTCAAGAACTCTTGAACTATACTTTTATGGCATTTCATTTCATGGTTTGATGAACTCTGAAGGATCCATTCCAAACACAAACCAAAATGAAAGCTCTCACTACTTTTTCATCACCTTACTTCAACTCTCAAGGTGATTTTTATAGTTCTTTTTATGATTTTGCTTTTACATTTCATCACCTTACTTCACCTTATATAATATTTTTTTACTTCAGTTGAAAAGCAATGGCCTCAAAGATTTTCCTTGAGGATAAAACCAATGCATCTAAGACATTCAAATGGCTGCAAAGTTAGAGCAACTTTGAATACTAACACTAAATCAATTGAAATTCCTCATCAATGGTACAATCTAGTAGCAGACCTTTCGGTTAAGCCGCCGCCGCCATTGAATCCCAAGACTTTTGAACCAATCAAACCAGAAGATTTGTCACCTCTTTTTCCTGATGAGTTAATCAGACAAGAAGTGACAACTGATAGATTCATAGATATACCAGATGAAGTTCTTGATGTTTACAAGCTTTGGCGCCCAACTCCTCTCATCAGGTTTGATTGCCATCTACCATATATGCATTGTGTCTTGATATTTGATGTTGCTGAGAATTGAGGTCAAATATTACATTAACCGCGCCAAAAAGAACCGAGTAGTGACGGAAAGTTCACAAACTAAAAGTCAACTGCTGGTCAGGACTCGGTTCTTTTTGGTTTGATTCGATTTAACAGTTCCGTTCGGTTTTATCTTTTTGTATTCTAGCTAGATCAATGAAACTGACATATATGTTTTTCTTGTAAATCTAGAGCCAAGAGATTGGAAAAACTTCTTGGCACACCTGCAAGAATTTACTACAAATATGAAGGTGTGAGTCCTGCAGGTTCACACAAACCGAACTCGGCTGTTCCGCAAGCATGGTATAACTTACAAGAAGGTGTCAAGAATGTTGTAACGGAAACCGGTGCGGGACAGTGGGGAAGTGCATTAGCCTTTGCTTCTAGCATATTTGGCCTTGGCTGTGAGGTATGGCAAGTACGCGCTTCATACGATTCGAAACCGTATCGAAGATTAATGATGCAAACATGGGGTGCAGAGGTACATCCATCTCCATCTATGATCACTGAGGCAGGTCGAAGAATTCTCCGAAACGATCCAACGAGTCCAGGGAGTTTAGGCATAGCTATATCGGAAGCTGTGGAAATCGCTGCTAAGAATCCCGATACGAAGTACTGTTTAGGGAGTGTACTAAACCATGTTTTACTTCATCAAACTGTTATTGGAGAAGAGTGCATTAAACAAATGGAAGCTATTGGAGAAACACCTGATGTGATCATAGGTTGCACTGGTGGTGGTTCCAATTTTGCAGGACTTAGTTTTCCTTTCATTAGAGAGAAGCTTAATAAGAGAATTAATCCTGTGATTAGAGCTGTTGAACCTACAGCATGTCCTTCATTAACCAAAGGGGTATATGCTTATGATTTTGGTGATACAGCAGGGTTGACTCCTTTGATGAAAATGCATACACTTGGTCATGACTTTGTTCCTGATCCAATTCATGCTGGTAACTGATTCTATATGCTGAGAAAGTTTCTCTCAAATTTATATATATTTTTGTTTAGACACCTCACTTGTGAAACACCGATTCAGATATGAACACCAGACACAACACTGATAGTTTTTCTTATTTTTATGTTTTGTTTAGACCCCTCAACTATAAAACACCAACAATACAGATGCGAACACCAGACAAAATATTGATAGTTAAGCATCAATAATAATTTGAAGTAACTACATGTGTTGGTGTCAGATGGCATATGTTAAACATCTTACACTTATTAACTACATGTGTCGTGTCAGAGTCACAGATGACGTATGTTATATTTTTGTATACTTGTAGGGGGGTTGCGCTATCATGGTATGGCACCATTGATCTCTCACGTATACGAGTTAGGTTTAATGGAAGCGATTTCAATTCCACAAACCGAATGCTTTCAAGGTAGTTAATTAAGGATCCGATTACTTTCCACTTTGCAACTTTTGGATACAATCATATGCAATGAAACTGTCATTTTGATTACAGGTGCTATACAGTTTGCAAGGTCTGAAGGGTTGATACCAGCACCAGAACCAACTCATGCTATTGCTGCAACCATTAGGGAAGCTCTTCATTGTAGAGACACCGGAGAAGCCAAAATTATTTTGACAGCAATGTGTGGACATGGTCATTTTGACTTACCAGCTTATGAAAAGTATTTGCAAGGTAATATGGTTGATCTCTCCTTCTCAGAGGACAGGCTGAAAGCTTCACATGCCAATATTCCTCAAGTGACATCTTGAGTTGTCTTTAATCTATCATTTATGCGTTCATGTAAGACACATTATGAGTACCTCCAAATGAAAGCACAAATTCAAACTTCATCACCAATTGTCTCTATTGTTTGTTAAGAATGATAATTTCTGGTCTTTGTTACAAAGTCTTATTGATTTGGACCTTGGGCCCTTGACTAAGACGCCTCAAATCATATGTTTTGTAACAAATTTCTTTTCTCGTGATTGACTTAATGGGTCACAAATAAAAAGTCAAGGCATTGTTCAAACTAATTGGTGACACTTTTGACATTTGTACCAATTGTCGTCTGAGTACTATAATTTATAAAGTTTATCTTCAACGGTTGTTTTAATTTCTATTTAAGAACTAATATTTGTTGGACATCAGATTTTAAATACAAGACGGGTGAGTTGTATTAGATTGAAATATATTTTTAAAATAAAATCTTAAAAAAAAAAATCAAAACTCTTGTAAAACAAAAGGAGTAAAAGTCATCAGAAATAATAAATAGTTAAGAGGTGAGAGAAATGCCCCAAGAGTTTATAGAGATTCGATTTTAGTGATATGATTTACTCCTCTCCTAAAGAATTATTTCTTAAGAGTTTTTAGGATGAAAACCCCCACAACCAACTGGGAGTTTTTTAACAGTAAACTAAAGTCACAAACTAGTTTAGAGATTTAACTGCATAGACCTCCCCAATTGTTAAGAAATGTGATTGGGTCTAACTCAACCCTACAAAACTGGTGGATAGAGTGAGGATTACCCCCACTTATAAAGACATGTTCATACCATATATTACTCGATGTGGAACTTTTAACACACCCCCTCACGCTTCAGACTAGACAACTGAAGCGTGGAAATAAATAGTGGGTGACCCGATAGCGGAAACCATAGAAGGTGATCCACCGGATCCTAAACGAGGCTCTGATATCATATTAAGAAATGTGGTTGAGCCTAACTCAATCCTACAAAATCGATTTTGTAGGGTTGAGTTAGGTCCAACCACATTTCTTAACACCAACCAATATGAGATTTTCAATGGTTTAACTCAATAACCAAAAGAGTTTTTTAATGGTTTACATCACAACCAAACAATCATTTCTTAAAATAAAAATATTGCACAAGAGATAATACTTTCTTGAGCAATTTACAAATCACCTCCTCTCCATAAATAGTTATCCTTACAAAGCACATAGTCACTTTCAAAAATCTAAGGCAAAACTAAAGTGAGAAAATGATAGATTTGGAGAAAAAGAGCATAGAGTGAGAAAGAAAGATCAAAATTCATTTTATGGATCATTTTAAATGATATAGGAGTCATTTATTTATAGGACAAAATGTGGTGTAAATTTTAAAATAATTCATGGGCTAATTAAGTCTCATAATCGATTATATCAAAGGCCTAATCGATTATGTCACCCCAAAAGGAAAGGTTTTGATTCCAAATTGTTAATCATTTAAGAACCTCTCCAATTGATTTTAAGATTTACAAAGTGAAATAATTGATTACTTCTAAGGCTTAATCTATTATTACTTTTTAAAAAATGTTTTTAACTGATCAGACAAATTCTTATTCAATTGGCTAAGCTCTTAAAATATTTTTAGGTGATTTATGTGTGTGTGTGTGTATGTGATTTGCCTTAGTAAAATCGAGAGTATGTTTTATACTTTTACAAACACTTATCACTCGACACGCACAAATGAGTTTTCACACTTCCTCTGTTTCATAACTCTCAAGTTTTTGGTTTCTTGACACATTATCTTTGGATTTAACACTTAATTAAAACCTTGAACCTTCTTTTGACAAGGCTTGAAATAATTCTTCATTGACAAACCGCTTACTTCACCGAACATTGTTTGATATAAGGTGTTGCCCCCATATATAGCCATTGATAGATTTATCTCATATCACTTGATCACCACGACTTGATCATCAATACTTGATCTATACAACTTGATCAACACATCTAGATATTCAACTAACACCATAACTTGATCTTCGAGTACATTCACTTTATCATTGTATCAGATGATCTTTAGACTTTATCTTGATCAACATATATTGATCAATACATCTTGACCTTCAAGCACCAAGCACCATCACTTGGTAATCACATCAAGTACCATCGTTTGATCTACATATCAAGAACCATTACTTAATCAACAACATGTTAAGTACTATCACTTGATCAGTTCTCAAGCATCATCACTCGAACAATGTTCAAGCACCATCAATTGAACTACAACATATCAAGCATCATCACTTAATCAGCAACATGCCAAGAGTTATCACTTCAAAAATCTTCAAGAACCATCACTTGAATCAATAAGCCTTGAACAAAAATACTATTGAAGATTTATATTAAGAGCATTGTCAATGTAATATCTCATATTCCCTTAAATGCTCAATTGGGTACCATTGAGATCAATTGAGTTCCTATGCGCTCTATCTTTTGTTATTTGGAATGATTGAAACTCCTAAGTGCTCTAAATGTTATCAGTTGGGACCAATAGAGCAACTAGTGAACTCTGAAGAGATCAATTATTAATAAAACGGACTGATCAATATTAATAAGTTTAAGAGAGGATATTTTGGTAACTCTAATATTTGGTCAATTGGTGTTAGATGACAAAATATTATGTTATGCTACTATACTTGTTATTTTACATATGTACATTGATTGCATGCTTGATTTTTGTGATAAAATGCTTAAAAGACTATAAGAATGGTGAGGAAACCCTTAATATCAATTAATGGAATTAATTAGTAAGGTGATTAGGACATGATGAATAACATAGATGGAAATTCTTGTGCAAGGATGTCTAGATGTGCATTATTGGCAAGTGGTTGTCTAGTGTTGAGGAGAGCTTTATATGGAACATGTGTGGTTTTATGTTAGTTGTGTTTAAGGTGAATGTGTTCGCCTTGTGATTGTCGAATACAATCACGTTGTGTAGTGTTTTATCACATAGTCGGAAACAACCCTTGTGGATATCGTCCCAAGAGTTGATGCTTATGTAGAGCTCCTTTGGGATGTACGCATTATCACTTTAACAGAAGTTACCTTAAATGAATAGAGCCTATGGGTAAGAGACTTGAGATGGACAGAGGTCCCATGGAAAGTGACGATTCATGTAGAAAGCACCTTGAATCTGAATCCATTCATTTACCCCATGTGTACGAATAGAGCCTACGGGTAAGAGACTTGAGATGAGCAGAGGTCCCATGGAAAGTGACGATTCATGTGGGAAGCACCTTGAATCCGAATCCATTTTGTATGTCAAAGTAGATACAAGGATTTGTGACCCATGCTAAAATTCTTAGACGTAGGTGAGACGACGGGGAAGTTTACCTTGGTATGGTTTCTGATTAGTGATTGTTTGAGTTGGTGGACTCAAGAGGCATGTTTCTATACATTGTGAATTGTGTGAACTCAAGTCTTATCCCTTTTACCTCTTGACTTGAGTTAGATTATATTAGAACCTTGTAGAGTCGAGTGAACCCATAAGATAGGGGAACTCACTAAGATTATCATCCCACCCCATTATTGTTGTTATTTTTCAGGTATTGCTTGCATATTTAGTTTGCAAGTGAAGCTATGCATGGAAATTTCAAGTGAAGATTAGATTATGTTTTGCGCTGTGTAATATGCATCTTATACAATAATGGATATTGTACTCAGATCTTCAATTTTATTCTTTGGCACTTTCCATATCTTGTACTATTGTTGTTCTTTTATGTTTTTGTAAAATGGTCAAGTATGTAAATTATGCCAATAGGCACTTATGATGGTGTAAGTACCAGATAATAACTCTTGTATGATATTATTCTAGATATATATTATACAGGGCGTTACACTCAACATAAAAACCAAATCAAAAAATAGCTGCAATCTTCATACCTACAAACACATGAATGCACATTCTCTCCCTTTTATGATGACAATACATCTCTCAAAGAGATGGACAAACAAAGAAACAAGGGTAATAAACTTGGAGTTGTTAAACTCTCCTTGACAAATATAGAGAGTATATCATACTCCTCTGAGAGTATACGTATTTCCCTTTGACAATATCAAAAAGACAGGAAAAATAAACAAATAGGTCAGTTGTCGTGGTGAGAACCGGATACCATAGCTATTGAATTAACTAGGCTCACAAATCATAATTCATCACCGGTATTTAATTTATCCAAAGGAAATGGTAAAGATCGAAAGCCCTAATTGCAATGTAAAAACAATGCAAGAGATCTAAGATTCAGGGGTTGGTTATACCTAGGGAAGGTGCTAGCATCTTAAGTATCTGTAGTACTCTACAGAAACCTCTTGTTTCATTTGTGTTATTTGTTATTTGTCTTCTAAAAGGTGAAAAGGTAAAAGGAAACCTGAGGTGTTAGTCCTAAGTATGCTCGCCAAGATATCGCATCTCGTGCCTACGTATCCTGACGGGAATGGAATCAGAGTATTCGTAGTTTCCCTCAATAAGGGTGAGGAACTCTTGAATGTGGTCAACGTTCCAAAGGGAAGAGATAAGTGTTTATGGAAGAACACCTGCATAGAGTTAAGAAACTCTAAACCTAAGGCTAGGTTAAAAGGGAGGTAAGTGTTTGTGGCATGACATCTACATAAAATACAACGACTCTAATCCTAAGGCTAGGATAAAATGGGAAAGGAGTGTCCATGGCAGAACACTCACATAGAGTACAATGACTCTAATCCTAAGGCTAGGATGAAACGGGAAGAACCTAAAGTTAGGCTAAGTATGACATGGCAGTCAACAGAAGAGATCCATTCCTTTGGAATAAAATAAACAAGAAAATTCATAATAGTTTCAAAAACCAATAAGTGAACATCAGACAAGATTAGCCTCATGGAGATAATATACAATAGGAAAGCAACAAAGTTAAGAGCATAAAAACTAAGATCATGAACAAATAACAGCATATGTACAAGACAAAGGTCAAGTCTTGTAATCAAATCACAATGGATAGGCATCATGAAGATAAGTTATCAATTAATCAAAACCAAGTATCCAGAATTAATCGAGGAAAATCTGGCCCGAAATAAAGAAGCAAATAGTCACCAAAAATAAAATCGGACCACAAGGGAATATACGAGATCAGTATCATGAAGATAAATTCAAAAATGTACATCAAGAATTAACTAAAAATAAAATCGATGATTTTCAAGATTAATTTAAGAATTAAATAAAATATAAATAAAACTAATTAAATTATCACCTCTGAAAGCGTTATCACCTCTGAAACCTCACCTCACAAAGCATTCGAGCGATACATCTACGAATAAGCCAAATCAAATCTAGCTAAAATATAATCCCTAGATTCCTCAATCAAGCAGAAATTCAAGAAATTCGTGGAAGATCACATCAATTATGCATTATCTAGACGATGCAAAGGCGAGAATTTGACGAATTTACCTGTCGGAGTTCGTCCGACGCGTCTTCAACAGCGAAATCGACACGGTAGAATCCAAGTGACTCATAGGTATTCTTCGAATACTTGCTTCTTCGTTTTATGCTTGCGTGGTAGTAATGTGGTTCTCTTTTATTTCCACTTCCCCGTCACTGTTGTTCTGCTCTTGTATCGTTTGTGTTACTGCTTATGATGTTTTGATTTTGAAACCGGGTTATGTTGTTGTGGTATGTGTGTATGTGAGAACTACTGTCGTATGTGTTCTGTGTGTGTTTGTTCTTTTATAGGATTGAATGATTAAATTGAATTGAAGTGCCGATTTGTCTGTCAGTTTCTATTTTGGGTACCAACTGTGATTTAGGATTCATTAGTTTCCCTTCTAATTCAGACATGTTTGAACCTGTTCCGATTTCTTGCCCTTTTTATTCTGGTGTGTTCGATTTTGCCTCAAATATGTGATTGTAGTTTTCTATTTTGGTTTTGCTCGCATTCAATGGCTAACATCACGTTTTATGGCCCTTTGATGCAAAGATTTTGTGGAGCTTGTGATAACCGTGATTTTTCCTCTTTCAATTTAATATGTCGGCTGGCTGTTTTAGAAAGGATTGGTAGTGTGTCTGATTTTGTTTTGGACATGTTATTGATGTTGAGCCAATTCTTGCCATATAAATTGATGTAGTTACTTAAAGAAGCTTAAAGCTATTGTTTCCACTTGATATTGAGGAGATATCTGATGAGTCAACTGCAAATTTTGTAATGCTACAGCTCAAGAAGATGTTTCTTGATGCTTGTGAACCAGTTCGGTATCTTGTGTCACATTGGGGAACAGGTCCAAACTTTCTTGGTTGTTACTCTTATGATTTGGTTGGAAAATCAATGGATGTGTATGTTGAAATGAATAATATTGGGATTTTTTGTTATCCTATCCGCAGGAATTGTGTGATATTACCGTCGTTCTACAATTGGAATCGTTTTAAACATAGAACATAAAAAGTGGTTGGTTTGATTTCGTAACGGAACAATTGCATAAAAATTATAATCAACGGTAAAAAATTTCGATTTTAAACGATTGGTAAAAACATGTCAAGATTAAGGCTCGATAATCCATTTCATACACATTTTCTTAACAAAGCATGTGAACTCATTAACAACAAATATAATCACAAATCCTTTCAATATGTTTTATCTCTAAAACAAATTATGATATTTATCATAATGATCCTTAGATGATCTCTCAACCTAACTATCAATATGATAATATTAAAGGTTCAATATTGGTGAACATCAACTCATAAAACTATTTCTAAACTTTTTTTTATTGAAAGATGAAAAACTAGGTTAATAGTTTAAACATATTTCTCAATAATGATCCAACATAAATATACAATCAAAATAAGATTTTTCACCATATATTTATCAACAACTTGTTCCCATACACATATCAAGAGAAATACATACAAAAGTGAGGATTATCTACCTCTAATCTTGACACAAGGAGAGATTTATCTACCCATAACCATGGTAGCTTGATCAACAAGACAAACAAAGCTTTTGGAGCATCAAACTTGAAAGGATCAAAGATTGAAGCTTAAAAGCTTTGATTTCCAAGTAGAAATGAAGAAGATGACTTTTTTCTCTTCGCAAGTGTTTCTAGGTTACAAAAGATTGGTAAAAAGTGAGTTATGTTCCCAAAAATGACACAAGGTACTAAAATACATAAATTTTGCCCAAGTAAATTCGTCGAGCGTGCCATAGAATTCGCCTGGCGAATCCCTTTAGTTCAACCATGTGACAGCAACAGTGTAAAGAAGCTGAAAGAAAATATCTGGATTCGCCAGGCGAAATACATCTTCGTCGGGCGAATTCCTTTCGCCTCTTCTTCGCCTGGCGAATCAGCCAGCGAACCAATTCCAGTAGCTACTGGAATTTCAATCTTCTTTTGCCTGGTCCTTCGTTGGGCGAAACTCCCTTTTCGCTTCTCCTTCGCCAGGCGAAGGTTTTGAAGTCTTCGACACGCGACTTTCTTCGTTTCTTTGCTTTTTCTTCAGATTTTTGTCACGCCTTTTTTACAAAAAATGCTGCAAAACTAAAAAAATCTATTAAAAATACCAAATATATACATTGATGCAAGAATCACTTAAAAATTAAGTTGTTTCGAAATCAGAAGTATGGAAAAGAGCTTAAAAATGCCATAAATTGATACGAAAACCATTCTAAACTTGACACCTATCAAACTCTCCCCAAATTGCATCTTTGTTTGCCCTTAATCAAAGGTAAGTTTCAAATTTCATAAGAAAGCTTTCAAAAACACCAAACCGGAAAACATTCATGGTTCAAACTTGGCAATTGCATGCATAAGACATTTTAAATTACTTACATAGAATCAAAACATGATCATGAAGTAAGTTCTAAACACAACATCACACAATGCAAAATCAAGTACGTACAAGTTCAAGTTGAATCACCTGATTCACTCATTATCAAACACATGAACATTATATTATATACATAAATTTACAAGGGACAAAACACTCACACAAGTGATCGTGTCACATTCAGAATAATTCATGCATTCATCTCACAAAGTTATCAAAAAAAAAACATGGAAACAAAGATCATTAAGGGCTTTTTTTTGTAACTTGACTTGGGTTAACAACAAAAGATTAATATATACATGGCTATTGAACATAAACGCGTAAAAATTTTGAAGAGCATTTCAAATAAAAAAATTTCTTTTTTCATTTTTTAAAAATCAATTCTTGCTCAATCCTTTGATTTCTTTTCTTATAATGCATCCTTTCTGTTGCGGTGAGAATAAGATATCAAATTATTAATTAATTTGAATCACATCTTTAGTTCATAACTGGTCTTTGATTTATCCGAAGGAAAGGTTAAAGAAAGGAAAATCTTATTTTGCATCGTAAACACAATGCGGGGAGAGATCTAAGTTCGGGGGTTGGTTAAGCTTAGGGAAGGTATTAACACCCTAACCTTCTGTAGTACTCTACAGGAACCTCTTGTTTTAATGCTAATATTTTGCTATAGTTATCTGCTTAAGGTATATGCTAAGGGTTAGAAAGTGAAAAGAAAGACCTAAGGGTTATTCCTAAAGTTACTCGCCAAGACTCGCATCTTGTGCCTACGTATCCGAGGTAGGGGATGGAATCAGAGTAATCGTAGTTCCCCTCAAAAGGGAGGAATTGAAACTTCTTGATTGTGATTAAGGTTTCAATGGAGAATAAGCGTTCTTAAGGAAGCGCTTACGTGGAGTGCGGCGACTCCTATTTCTACATTGTAATTGAATTGAAAAGGGTAAGATAAGTATTCCACGGCGGGGAACCTAATACGGAGTACGACGACTCCTTATCCTAATGTTAGGGTAAAGGGTAAAACGGTCTGCGGCGGGATGTAACGCCCAAATTCTGAATTTCCCATTTTGTTGAGTCTTTTGATTTATTTGATTGATTATTATTTCATTTGTGAAATTTGAATATGAATATGATATGTGTGCATATTATGATATTTTATTATTCGGAGAGTTTTGGGAATTAATTAGAGGGTGTTTTAGATAATCCTTAATTAGTTGTTATTTGAGAGAAATAGAATAGAAAGAGTATAAGTGGAAATAGAGAGAAAATAAAAGAGATAAAAGAAATAGAAAGGAAAGAAGAGAAAAGAGGAGGAAGAGGAGGAAAACCTAGAATCATCAAGAATCAACTTCTAAGCTTCGATTAATCGGGTAAGAGTGTGAAACTTTATTATTCTTTCGATGTGTATGATCATGTATGTTTCTGTTGGTTTGATTTTGGATTGGGGAGAGTTTTTCTCATTATACGTTTTAGGTCGAATTTGATTTAATCGGTAGAAACCGAGTTTTAACGATTAAAAATGAGAATAAGTGGTAAAGTTTAGTTGAGGAATGTTAGACTAAGGCGGTTGAAACTGGTTTGGTGAGAATCGGTTGATTTTGGAAGGATTGGGCGATTTTGACAGTTAGAGATTTCTGAGTTCGCAGATTCGCTAGCATTCGCTAGGCGAATGGGAGCGAAGGTTCGCCAGGAAAATCCCAGCGAGGGGGTAGCGAACCAAGTCAGTAGCCGAACTCTGTCTTCGCCAGTGAGTTCGTCAGGCGAAGGAGGCGGCGAGAGGCTTCGCCAGGAGAGTGTGGTAGCGAGTAGTAGCGAACACTTCCAGTAGCTACTGTCTGTCTTCGCCAGCGAGTTCGCCAGACGAGTGTGGTGGCGAGCATTCGCCAAATGCTTCGCTAGGCGAAGGTCAGCGAATGTGACAGCATTTTCTTTTATTTCTTGTGTTTTCCATCTAATTGTCGATTGTTTGGTTTAATTATGTTTAATCCTTATCTGAATGGATAGTTTGAGTGCTGTTTTGATGTGATATGTTGTGGGTAGCCGTAAGGCGTGAATCCTAGATTGTGAATCGTGGAGTGTGGAATGTGGCCGTTTGGCATGATTAACGTGAATGTGCGTAAATTGTATATACTGGTATGAGGTGAAAATGCATAATTATATATTTGTGAATATGTATGCATTTCAAGAGTATGTTGGGTCATTTTGCATGTGAAGCATCATGATTGCATTCTTGTGTGTCTGATCCCGCGTAGGATCTGCAGAAACCTCGTGTGCCCTTGTGGGTTATGAGCGATGGTTTATTTTTGATCCCTAGGAGGATCTGCAGAAACGATCGTGTACCCTTGTGGGGTGTGAGCGATGGTTTATATTTGATTCCGTGGAGAATCTGCAGAACGATTGTGTGCCCTTGTGGGGTGTGAGTAATCGGATTGTGTGCCCGTGTGGGGTGTGATCAATCTTGAAACATCGTGTGCCCATGTGGGGTGTGAGCGATGGGTGAACATCGTAGGCCCGACAGGGAGTTACTTCGGTAACGAGCAATGGTTCCATTTGGTTCTTCAATTGAACCTGCTGAATGAGTCGGTACCGCATTTGCATCTGCATAGAGTCGTGAGTCGGTCTCTATGAGTTTCATTATCATCTTCATATGATGTATTGGTGTAATGAATATAATCGTGTATGTTTAAGTGAATTGTTGGAGTAAACATAAGTGTAAATTTTTATGTGGAAATGTTGTGAGTTGTGAAGCATGATTGGTGAATATGCTTAGTTGTGTAGATATACCTTGTGATGAATTGTGATGAGTTATGGTGAGAAATATGTTATGTGTATTCTATGTTGGTGTATATAGATATATAATTATATGCATTGTTTGTTATGATAATGTTTCTCACCCTTCTGCTGTTTTATGATGCTCTTTGAGGCATTGCAGAGTAGGTGTTTGCTGGAGGTCTTTTGTGAAGCGTGGCTTCATTATTTTTGGTCGGTTGGGTCTGATATGTAGCACCGGGTAGTTAGGAATTGTTTTGATTCTTTTGTGATACATCTGTGTATGTATCTGCTGGTGTATGTTTTGTAAACATGACTTATGACTTGAATTAAATTGTTGATGTATATAATGTTTATATGAATGAAGTGATTCAATGTTTAGATGTTTCTGCTTTTATTCTAAATATTGATATGTGGGTTTAAGGACTAAGTTCCTTTGTTGTGATTTACCCTTTGTTGCATATTCTTATGAGCAGGTGTTGTATGTGTTTTGAATTTCCTAGATAATGTGACGTGCCTCTTTTATACCATGTGTTAATTTATACTCTGATGAAATTTTTTATTAAGTGCCTAAATGATTTAATTGTTTTATTTGGGGGTATAGAAAGGGGGTGTTACACGGGACGCCTATGCAATTAGGATTTGAGTGGTGAAAAGGTTCAAAGGTAAGGACTATTGATGCGGTGGTCAAACGGTTAGACCTATTCCTTCAGAGGGAATTTACGGTAAATAATGCAATGAAAAATAATTATCAAGCGACAACATTGACATGTGGAAAAAAGTGCAAGAGTAATAACGAAATAAAAGCGACGATGTCCTCGCATAAATTACAACCATAAAAGTAATTACAGAAAAGTAAAGATTAGTAGCCAAAGGCTAATGAGAAATAATATTAGGAATGAAATGAAAGTCAGAAAAAAAATTAAATGGGAACGTTAGGAATTTGGGCTATTTATTTTAGAATTTTTAGGTTAGGGTTCAATTAAAAATTAAAAGTGAAAGTGTTAGAAATTTAGGTTAGAAATGTTTTTAAGAAAAGTTTTATAATTAATTGAAAGTAAAATTAATTTTAATGTTTAAAAACCGTTAGTAATTATTTTAAAAAGTTTTAGTAGGTAAAAAAATGGTTAATTTATTAAAGGAAAAAAATTAGTTTTTTAAAACAAATTCATTAGTTCTTTATTTAAAAGAGTTTTTGTTAAATTACTTGTAACAGTTTTAATTAAAAGGTTAATTAATTGTTAATTTACATTTAATTCATAAAAATAAAACAAAATATTAAATGAAATATAAAATAAAATATACTAATAAATCAAAATGGGTCGGGCTGGCCACCAACCCAGACCCGACCCGATCCACTGGGTATAAGAGTTTGGAGAAGAAAATTAAGGTTCCAAGAACCCCAATTCCGGCCGCAGCGGACATGAGAGCTCTCTTTGAGCTTTTTCCGCTTCTCTCTTCCTCCCTGGCTTTCTAAGCTTCATCCATTTTTCTCTGCATGCACATCGTCTTTCTTCTTCTTCTTTTGTTCTTCTTTCTCTTATTTCCTGCACAAACAAAAAAGAGGACGAAAAAAAATGGTAGTTTTCCCTACCTTTTTCGATTGGTGATGCTCTTTGATGACTTCTCTGGTGTTGGCTTGCTTTGTGTGATGATTGATGTTAAGACAATGATGTTGAGACGACGTTGGTTTTGTCTCTCTGAGTTCGTTGAGTCTCGGTTGGCCGTGGACGGCGTTACGGTTTTATTGTGGCCGTTTGTACTTCTTTGATGGTGATGGTCCCTTTGGGGTTTAGCCGCCTTGATGATTGGTGCTTGCTGTTGTTCTTTCTCTTCTCTTTCTGATCTGAACTGATGATCCCCCCTTCTCTGGATCTTATGAACATCTTTTATATTGTTCTGGGCCTGGGCGTGTTATTGCTGTTGCGAATTTCATGCCTTGATTGGTTGTATTTCTTGAACTCAATCTCACTGATTTGTTGTTGCTTTTGGCAGATTTGTTACGATTTTGGAGGATGATTTGTTGCTGCTTTTTAGGAAATTTGGGATGATTTTGTTGTTACGATTTTTAATGATTTTTCTGTTTTGATATGGTTTTGGAACAGAGGAGATTGCGGAGAAAATGTTGCATTTTTCTTACTTCTGCTAGAGATTGGTTGCTGCATTTTTCTGATGATTTGGATCTTGGTTTCCTGTTATTTAGATATCTAGATTTTGGAGTTATGGATTTTTGGCTGAGTTTGGATAACCATATTTTTGGACATGCTGGATTTCCCTAAGTCTTGTTTGGCTTTGACACAAAAAATCATTTTTTTGCAAAACTCTTTTTCTCAACTTTTCCCTCTCTCTTGGAATAATTTGAACAAACATTGTCGGGTTGTGCCGAGGTCGGGAAGTAAAGTCGGGAGCTGGCGGCGACCTCGTCGTTGTTGCCCTCCCGACACGCCCAGTGATGAAACTTTTCTGAGGGTTTCGGAATAATTAAAAAACCTTTTTGATGCAATTTAATTCTAACCCAGTGACGATTATTTCCATGTGTTGTCGGTTTTGCAAGTTTGACTAGTCAAAGTTTGAAGATTGGGCGAGAAGAATTCTTAGAAACTTTTTAGGACAATTAGGATTTAGGAAATTGATTTGTAATTTTAAGCATATTGTAATAAAAAGTGTATAGAATTTGAATAAATAAATCCAACCTTTAATAAACTGAATTTATTTCTCGATCAAATTTCTCCGAATAAATTCATCCGATTAACTCATCCGACTAAATTCATCTGAATAAACTTTGACGTTCCAAACTCCGAATTCGGCAATTAGAATCGCATCCAACATAAGACTAACCCCTGATGATTAATTCGCATTCGATAATGAAAACTGGTGGATATTGCCTTTGACCAGAGAAACACAGAGGTCTAATTTTTAATAACATGAATTTTCTTCAAATCAAATTCTTCTGACTAAAAATTTAGCGTTTCAAACGTCCGACTTCGACATTTAGACATCCCGCACAACCTATAATTAAATTTTATCTAACGTCATTCCTGAGTTCAAACAAATCCCTTTGCAAATTAATCCGTGCCCGTTAATAAAATCGGTGAAATACGGCCTTGAACAGATAAACAGAAAAAACCATTTTAGTGGCAAAACGCGCTTTACTCCGCATTTAAAATCCAGCATGTATCTTGAATAACCTGACATTGTAACCAGAATCGACTCAACTGATACTCGTGACCAAACCAACTGACATTTATCATGAATTCAATGCCAACAGTAATTCCACTGCTCCTCTAAAATTAAATTGTAACTAGCAGAAAAAACAGGGAAACGTGCGTCTGTTAGAATAAATTCCTTGAAGCCGATTCTCGCACCAATTCAACCCAAATTCAATTATATTTCAACGCTCTCAACTCCATATGGTTTATGAACCAAACAGCATTTACGAACCTAACTGACGACTACTTCTGGTTCTTGAGCAAAAATGTACTGTGTCACGAGGTATCTGACGTCAATATTGTTGTAAAATTCAACCCATTCTCAGATAAAAGTCGCATGATTCGGAGATAGAAACCCTAATTGTTTGAGGAATCTCTGATAATGACTTTGCCTCGTAATCATCAATGGACTATAAATTAATGACCCTTTTTCACTTTCTAAATTGAAACACGCTCAGTGTTATCATCCTACAAAAACAACAGACTGAGCAAACCGAATAGCGGTTAGTTAAAATGCAATGCAGAATGAAATGTAATGTGAAATGAACCTAATAATCTAAGGGTAAAATTTAGGGTATGACACTTTCTTTTCTTTTATTGATTCTTTTTTCTCTTCTTTTTTTCCAAAGAATGCATTGTACCACCTATTCTTTTTCCTCTTTTTTTTTCAATGAACAACTCTCCCCAACTTTCAATATTTCATTCTCTTTAGACAAAAATGATCTTCACACAAGGTTAATAATTTGTTAGGATCTAAGTTGATTCATTTTCACACAAAAAAACATTGTAAGGCTCAAGAGGGGTTACAAATTCACACACACTAACAGGATGAATTGAAGCCTTTTTTTTGGAATAGTGGTTATTCTCATAATGCATAAAAATTGCATTGATCATTTCTAAATTTCCAAAATTTAAAAAACAAACTTGCAAGATTAAACATGAACTAAACGAGTAAAACAACAATTACTTGAACTCTACTTTTGGTGAACAATGGAAAACACCTTACTTTTGTGGTTTTTGTCCTAATTGATTCAAACATGAACAAGTATTTACAAAACAAAGCATTATCATAATTTTGCATAAAGCACTAAATTCACCATCATGTTATAACTCTACAAATCAATTTTCAACACTTTGATTGTGCAAATCGACACGAATTTTATCATCACCATCACATGTTTAAGGCTGACATAGCACTTTTTAAGACTTGTGCTAGCACAAAAACTTTTCAAAAAAAAAGGAACAAACACAAAACTAAACCACAATAATTTCTTTCCACAAGAAAAACTTAAACACACTAAAAAACTGAATTTCATCAAAAACCAAACTGAAATTTCATAACCAAAGTCATGGTGTAAACACACCCAAAATGTACTCGTCGAAGCGCCAAAATGCTACAACAACAAAATTTGCCGAAGCGACCCAAAATGTACTTACTAAAACTAAATCAACTGAAATAAAGTATTGAAAATAAATGACAAATATAAAGATGTTTTTCACTTTGTAGTCAAGCTTCTAATTAAACAAACCATGCAACTCATCATGCATCTCTTCATCGCCATCACCATCACCATCAGCACCAACTCCACCAACAACACCAGTTATTGCCCCCTTTGAAAAGAAAGGTCGCCTGCCCACAGGCCAATTTGCATAGTTGTCATAATTCGCACGAGAAGTAAACGGAGTGACCTCTTATGGAGTAGTCTGAAACTGATACAACTGCTGCATACAATTAAAGTTAAACTCTGATGACCTTTGGCCATATCCCATGAATAGTTAAATGCTACTCGCATCCTTGGGTCCCAACTAGAAAAATCAAGTGCCTCAGATGGCTCACTTGCCTTTGCTCGAGATGACTTACCCACATTTCCACCTTTCTTCTTTTGACTCAATTTTTTCTTGCAATACCGCTCAATATAATCATCATTAACCATTCTGCTTACTTTCTCATTTACAACATCAGGCATCAGTACCCACTTCTTTAGACACAAAGAAGTAACCAAACAAGGAAAAATAATGGGAGCAATAGAATGTACCTCGGGTCTTCTAGTGTTTTCAAAAATTTATCTCATTAGCAATTACCTGGGTTATATCCACATCTTTATCCTCAATGATGTAGTACAAAAGCAAGGCAACATCAATCAGAACTGTTGATCGATGCATCTTTGGTTTGATGTTATATAAAATCAAAAGAAGAATCGCTTGAACTTCCGTAGGCATGTCTTCCCTTCGGTACCGGATCGCCTCACCTTGGTTGTTGTGCTCCACACTCTTGCCTTCAAACAGAATTGCCTTGGCGATGATCCGAGTATGTACCAAGTTCCTTCGTGTAATCATCTTTCTCAAATATTCCCAAAGAACTTGGTTTTCCAAAAAAATCATTGATATTGTCACGGTCAAATCGGATTTCTTTGCCTCGCACAAAAGTCTTGTACCTGAATACTTCCCCCTCGGGCTAAATGGAATTTGCATAGAATTCTCAAACCAACTCATAGTTAATTCGATCAACTGGGTTAATCAAGTGCCCTCACTTCTTGCTTTGGAAAATTGCGGCAAGCCTCTTATACGCGCCTTCCAGATGGATAGTGAATCTCCTCTCTGAAATAATTTGTTGTCCCTCAAGCATGTTGTACCTGGTAGTATGAGTCTTGCTAATGAAACGAGTTAGATCAAGATTGCACTGCTGCTCGGAGCTACTACCCACTATTTTTTTTTGTTTCTTTCCTCCGGTAACCTTGGTTATGGGAGCCATCTGCTCAGAAAAGACAAGACACACAAAAATAAAGGAATACCTTGGTTCAGTGATCTTTTTTTTTACATATCATTTTAGGTCAATCATTTCTTGCATAATACCCAATTTATCAGCCGGAATAAGCTTATTGGATTTACGGCTGAATCAGTCAAACTAAAAGTCAACTGTGCGTAAAATCAGTGGATGAAAAGTTTTAAAATCGAGGCTGCAAATGTCAGGGATATTAATCTGCATTTCATGTATTTTAACTCGGCGTGCTCATTTAAATTTTTCGACCACTTTTTGGTCGCATTCTGGATAGTTTAAGCCTTTTAAGTGGATAAAATTTATTTCGAATTTTAACGAAACGCTGTATTTTTTCAATACGTATATTTCGAGCTGATCATTTTGGTGTATTTATTTTTTTTCTGCATACTTTGATACCAGTTCAATTATTCATTTGTTAATCGATTTTGTTTTAATAAATAATCCTTTTAATTAATCACTTTTTAATTTAGTAATTTTTTAAATTTTTTATTTTTATTTTTTTTATTTTTTTTATTTTTATTTTTTTATTTTTGTCTCTTTTTAGAAATACTTCTTAATTAAGTTTCAAAAAGTAATTGTATAAAATAGCTTCATTTGTAAAAAAAAAAAAAAGCTGGCACGATGCATACAGAATTAACCAAACATATTACTCTCTCGCTCATGCGCTGTACGTTCTGCCCACACTCTCATGTCTCTCTCTCTCTCTCCATAAAAGACAAAACCCAACACCATCTGGTAGACTAAAAAAGACACATTATTTCCATTTCTTTTATGTTACACACACTTGCAGCGCATCTTAACAATAACACAACCTTTCCACTATTATTCATCACACTAAAGATAGCCATTTCTTCAGTTTGGTTTTGCTTCTTCTTCGAAGAGCATCTCTCCCACACACCACTTCCTACTCCTCTTAAAAAGCCTAGTCACTGTTTAAACAGTGTAATACCCCAAATGTTTTCCCGAGGTTATTAGGTTCATTTCGCACGTCATCTCATTCGCATGACATTGTAACTAACCACTAACAGGTTTGTGTAGTCCGTTGGTTTTGCAGGAAAAATCCCGTTGTGTGCAATTCAAGCGGTGAAGGGCAAAATGGTCATTAATTGGCATTCTGGCGACAATTCATGAGTTTGAGTCGTCATCAGAGGTTCCTCAGGCTGTTTTGGGGTTTACCTTTAAGCTGAGTTTCTTTGCGTATCTGGTCAAGACCATGTTCACTTTTAACATCAGATACAAATCGACTTGCAAGAGGCTGGTTGAGTTCAGTGGTTGATGGTCAGATATTGTGGCAATCGGACAAGTTTCATTAAGTGGAGTTATCTGGTTAAGCTTTAGTAAAGGATTTATCAGGAAGTTCAATCGAAGGGGTTTAATAAGTTAAATTGAATAGGATGAAGTGGTTTGTATGGATTCAAGTGGAGAATTGGAGTCGGACGAATCAAATTGAGAAATTAATCAGGAAATAATTTAATAGGAAATAGAAGTTTTATTTTATTTTTTTGTCGCAATATTCAAATAATAAGGTTAAATTTTTGTTGCAGTATTAATAAAATTAAATTTCTATTTATTATTATTATTTTGATGCAATATCCATAAAAGTAAAATTTCATTTATAATATTTTTTATTACAAATATTAAAAAAAAATACATTTTAAAATGAAAAATAAATAAGGTTACAATTTCTAAATTACATTTTTCTAAAAAATTCCTAAACATTCTCAATTGGTCCTAAAAAGTTCTCCGACTCCTGATTCTTCGAGTTCCGACTTTCCTTCTTCAAACCTGCAAGTCAATAGCAAAACAGATAATTTTTTAAACGGTTAAAATTTTTCATCCGATACCCTCAGAAACATGTCATCATCGGGTACGTCGGGAGGGCAACGACGAAGTCGAAGCCAGCTCCCGACTTTTTTTTCTCGACCTCGGTAAACCGACAGCTTCTGTTCTTATTTTCAAGGCATCCAGAGAAAAAATTGATTTTGAGAATAAGCGCTTTTGGGAAAAAGCAGGTTTGCAAAAAAAATGATTTTTCAGAAAAGTTGGTTTTGCCAAACAAAGCCCTAACACAACTTTCCAATCATTCCACATCCAAACGGATCAAACAAGCCCAAAACGCAAAAACAGCCTCACGAATCTCCAAGTACGAACAACAACTTCGCAGCCAGCATAACAAACTCATCGTCATACCGTCAAAAATGCAAATCCAAGCGCAACTATAGCAAAACCGTAAAGTTCTCAACAACAATAAAGCCCAAAATCCATCAGTATATAGAGGTCACTATAACGAAAAAGGGGGGGACATTACCAGAATAAAAATTCCTCACGGAAATAAGTAAAAAAAACCCCATATTTCACTAGTCGGTCGTCATCAACATCGGATCGAAAAAACCCGTGGAATTCAGAGAGACGGAACTTTCGACTCATCATCATCATCCGCGGGAGAACATCGGCGAAGAGTTTAAGGCAAACCCAGAAATTCATCCAAAAGCAAACCCAGAAGAAGAAAATTCACCAGAAGCGACAACAAGACCACGACCTCAAAGCTTCATCATCGGTCGCGGAAACATCATCATCATCGGCAAGCCAAAATCGCAAAACCACCGCGAACCGCTTCGAACCCTTAACGAGGTGAGCAGTTTTTTTATCAATAACAAAGTTTGTCTGTTGTTTTCAGGTGGAACAAACCGAAGAAGAATGAAAGAAATCATTTCCGACCATGCAAGAATGAAGCGAAGCTCCAAAGAGCTCCAAGGTGCGCCACCGCCAGTATGGGAAGAAGAAGGAAAATGAAAACCCAAATGGGTTTCTCCTACATTCATCGTTAAATCCCCTTCCCTAATTTACCTTTATTTTTTATTTCCTATTTCTTTTATTTATAAATTATTATTATTATTAAGTTATTGTTATTATTTTTAATGCTGTAATATAATTAGATAGTGTAAACAAGAAAAGGAAAAAATATTATTACCATTTAATTTTGAAACTAAAATTTAATGTAGATTAAATTTCTCATTAAAACTTAACTTAATTCAAGGTTTTTAAAAACTTAATGTAAATTAATTTTCTCATTAAAACTTACTGTAAATCAAGTTTTTTCATTAAAACTTAATGTAAATTTTTTTATTTAAACTGAATGTAAATTAAAGCTTTTTATTAAAATTGAATGTAAATCAAATTTTTTTATTTAAACTGAATGTAAATCAAATTCTTTATTAAAACTTAATTTAAAACAAATTTATTTTAGTAAAGTTTAACTTGAATCAGAATTTTATTTAAATTTAATGTAAAACTCCTTTTATTAAAATTTAATTAAAAAACTTAAAACTTTTTTTAAACTAAAAATTTTTCTAAATTAAAACTCTTTCTAAATTAAAATTTTCTAAATTAAAACCTTTTTTAAAATTAAAACTCATCTTTAAAACTTAAAATTTAAAATCACTTCTAAAATTAAAACCCTTTTTATTTAAAATTAACCCAAAATAACCTTTTTTTTTTTAAAAGCATAAAATTTATAATTAAAAACCATTTTTTATAACTTATAATTAGTTTTTTTTTAACAACTTAAAATTATTATTTTTTTGACAACTAATAATTAAAAACATTTTAATAATTTCTAGTTAGTAAAATTTTTTATAACTTATAGTTAGTTTTTTCTTTTTTTTATCACTTATAGTTAGTTTTTTTAATTCGAAATTGAAATTAATTGTTTTAATAAAAATTCAAAAGTAAAGAGTTCCTAGCCTGACCGTTTAATTTTCGTCTGACCGCTATTTTATTTGTCTTTGTTTACTAATTTGAGATTTTTTTTTATATTTCACCTTTTTGTTGTAATTATGTGAGGCTATCGTCGCTTTATTTTCGCATTTTTCATGGTTGTAGTTTATGCAAGTGATCGTCGCTTTGCACTTTTTTATTGCTTTCATATTTTCCTATATTTCAATTCTGCCATGTAATAATTTATTTTTTGCACCATTTACCGTTAATTCTCCTCCGAAGGATTAGGTCCAGCAGTTTGACCGTCGAGTCAATAACCCTAACCTTCGACTTTTTCAAACCCTAATTTACCTAGGCGTCTCGCCGTGGACGAAAATACCATTTACCCTAGCATTAGGTCAAGGAGTCGCGTACTCTGTTTTAGGGTTCCCGTCGTGGAATACCTAGCTAACCCTAATTTCAATTCAAACTATTTCAACGTAGAAATAAGAGTCTCTGAACTCCACATAAGCGCTTCCCTAAGAAACGTTTACCCCCCATTGAAACCTTGACCATAGTTGTTGCGGTGGAAATAGGATACCAAACTATTAATTAGTTTGAATCACAATTCTTAATTCACAACCGCTCTTTGATTTATCCGAAGGAAAAGGTCAAAAGAGGGAAAACATATTTTTGCATCGTAAACACAATGCGGGGAGAGACCTAGGTAAGGGGTTGGTTAAATTTAGGGAAGGTACTAGCACCCTAAACTTCTGTAGTACTCTACAGGAACCTTTTGTTTACTGTATGCTTTTTATTTTTATTTATTATCTGCTTTAATATATATTGAGCTAAGGGATAGAGTGACCTAAAAGACCTAAGGGTTAGTCCTAAGTTTACTCGGCAAGACATCGCATCTTGTGCCTACATATCCTAACGGGAATGGAATCAGAGTAACTGTAGTTCCCCTCGAAAGGGAGGTTAGAAACTTCTTGACTCTGGTCAAGGTTTCAAAGGGGAGTAAACATATCTTAAGGACACGCTTACGTGGAGTCTTAAAACTCCTATTTCTACGTTGAATTTGTTATTGAAATTTAGGGTTAAATTAGGGATTCCACGGCGGGAAACCCTAAACAGAGCTCGGCGGCTCTTTAACCTAAAAGCTAGGGTAAAGTGCGTTTTCGTCCACGGCGGGACACCTAGGCTAAATAGGGTTTGAAATGGTCCAAAGGGTTAAGACTATTGACTCGGCGGTCAAACAGCTAGACCTAATTCCTTCGGAGGGTGAATTAACGGTAAATATGCAAACAGATAACATATTGTATAGCATAATTTAAAATACAGAAAAGTAAAGAAAGCATCGCGGCCGTTCGCGTAAATTACAAACCCCATAGGGCCAAAAAAAAATAATGCAATGCAAAATAAAATAAAATAAAATAAAACAAACCAAACCGCGACCAAAGCCTCGCGTAACTTACATCCATGGAAAACAATGCGAAATAACTGACGGAACATAAACGCGACGATAGCCTCGCATAAGGTTACACCCAAAACAATAAGCAAGAATATAGATGGTGACAACGTCCTCGTCTAACTACAACCGGAAAATAAAGCGGGATGTGAAGCGTAACATAAATGAGAACAAAATGTGCGGTCAACGGTACTACCGAGCACAATCGATGGCAAGGCATAAGGGTTTAATTAAAAAACAATTTTATTTCAAAAGTGCTTTGGTTTTAAAAATGGTTATTTAAATAAATCCTTTCCCCTTTTTTTTGTAACTTGAACTTCTAATAAAATAAAATATAAAATAAGGTTTAATATTCACCTAACAAATAGAAAGGAAATGGATTTTTTATTTACAAAATAACTAACTATGGCCTATTACGAATCACCTGAGCTACTAATTAAAGAAAACACTTACTAATTCTACATGATAACACAGTTACTAACTTAACTCTTTTAAATATTAATTATAAACTAACATAGCAGTAAACAAAACCAACACAAATAATTATGATGATAGAAAATAAGGAAAATAATGAAATAAGGAGGGGGAGTCCCGATGCTGCTTTTAAAAAATGTTGGATTCATTTAAAAAACATTGCTTTTATTTTTACTAAGAGGCAATAGATTACTTAATTATAATTTTTTCGGTCAATATAAGTTTCTTAGCTATAAGTTACAGAATTAAATAAGATAATGAAAGAATGATTAAAAAAGAAATAGAGAGTAATAAAAGGAAGGGAGAGGAACGGTTGTGTATATTGTGTCATTAGGTTTTTTAAAAACCCCTTTTCCTTCTTCATAACAGCCGCCGGTAACGTAACTAGCCATGGAAGCTCCAACTGAGCTTTTCCACTTCTTTATCACTTTGCATGTTCATATCTACCTGCAACAAAACACTAATCGAAATCGAAACCATTAGCATTATACCCTTACCCTTTTCTGTTTCGAGTGGCGAGATTGCGATGATGATTTCACGGTGGTAGCGAGAACGTCGTTTGTGCGGTCGGCGATGATGGTGACGCCGCGGATGAAAAGATGATGGCTTTTGTTGTTGACGGTTGCCTCGTCGCGGGATGACGGTCTGTGGTGGTAGGGAGGCCTTTGAAAGCTTCACGGCCGCCGCTGACTCGTCGGTGATGAACGGTAGCAGTAAATATTTTCCTCAGCTTCTTTCGAGGTGATGATGAGGATCCGTGAGGTTCTCTGAACCTCTTGATTCGCCGCCGTTTGTGTTCTTAGGGTTTGTATTCCTGAGACTCTTTTTTTTTCTTTTTAAGAACCTCTTTATGTGATATTTATACTTCTGTGATGTCTTTGATGGGCAGATTTTTGTTGCGATTCTTAAGGTGATGAAAGAATATTGTTGTTGCTTCCTTTGTTGACGGTGAGATTTTGAGAATCTTAATGAAGTTCGCGTGGGCTTTGGCTGAAAACTAGGACTGTTTGACCGAGTTAGCTGGGATTTTCTCTCGACTTATTCAGTGACCCGTTTTCCACTTGTTTGATTTGATTTTCCTCTGAATTGTTCTAAACTTGTTTGAACTGGTTTATCCGAACTGTTCTAAACTGGTTTGAACTGGTTTAGCTGAACTTGTTGGAATTGCCTTTTTCCGAACTTGTTAGCTTTGCAATTCTGAACTTGTTTGGAATGAGTTCGGAAAGGTTGGCGTTATGGTCCAATTTCGGGAAAACCGCCTTTTCGAAACAAACCACTTCTCGAACCAATTCTTCAAACTACTTTCCTCTTCATCTTTCGGTAATATCGGTAAGAACAGACCGTTGCCGGATAGGTCATTGGCCGAGGAAGGACACCTGGTGATGACACCGTTCTGAGGGTGTCGAACTAACCATTAAAATTTGTCTCTTTGTCTTGTTTTGCAGGTACGAATGAGGTCGGAAACTCGTAGCTGGATAATCGGAAGAACATGAGAAGCTTTAGAATTTTTTTTTATATTTTATGCAAAAATGTAACTTTACAATATTTTATTAATTTTTTTGTAATTTTATATATATATATTTTTTTTTGTAATTTTAATTATTATTAATAAAATATTTAGTTTATTTATTCTTTATTCATTTATTCATTTATTCATTTAGTTTAAGATTTGTTATTAGTTCTAATAAAATCCTTAATTATACATTGTAAAATCAATCATTATTAAAAACTAACTTTGGTTAAAAGAAAAGAAATATATTAAAGTGAACAAGTTTTAAATTGGAATAAAATTAATTTTAATGAAATAAGATTATGAAACAATGCACTAATGACCGATTAACTTTTTTTAAAAAGAGGCATGTGATAGATTTAAATTGACATGAAATTAATAACATGAAAACAAACTGACAGAAAGGAAAGGAACTATTTTTGTTCTTTTGATTTTTAAAATGAAATAAAATGCGATGCAAATGATTCAAACGAAATAAAAGCTACATATTTCTATTAATCTCTGGTTCTTCCAACTTATCCGACTAATCTCATTTCCGACACAAATTTCGACTGAACTTCATCAACCAGATCAAAATGGCCCCAAATTTCCTGCCCAATTTAAATTGTGCCTGGTGATAGAAGCGGTACCGGCCTTGAATGAAGCAGTGAAATCCAATTACGGCAAAACAGAGTTGACCGCGGTACTGAAAAATTCAACATGTCTCTCTGATAACGAGATCCCATGTCCTGAACTAATTCGGCCCAAGATCATGATTAAATAGGTATATTAACTCTAGACTTGAGTCAGAATAAATTCACTGCTTCCCTTTTAAAATTTGAATGGCAGGTAGCAGAAGAAACAGAGAAATAAATGTCTGTTGAAACCAAATTCCGCATAGCAGATCCTTGCATTTAACTTGAACCAAACCAAATTAATATCTCAACATAATCCAACCCACATGACAAACTAACTGTCTCAGGAATCCACTGACGACAGGGTCTCAGCCCGTTGAATTGATTACTGTATTTCAAACATCCTGATGCCCAAAATTACCGTGAATTGCTGTTCACTTTCAAAGAAAATAAGGAATTCGGAGACAGAGGCTCTATTCATTCCATAAATCTCCGACGACAGCTCATCTTCAAAAATAGTCAGCAAACAACATGAAAATGACCATTTTGCCCTTTAACAGCTAAAGTGTACCAGACACGGTTCCTGCAAAACGAAAACAAGCTACGTAACCTGTTAATAGTTAGCTGATGCAAAAAATGAGATGACATGTGACATGAATCGACTAATCTGAGGGTAAAATTTGGGGTATTACAGTTGCCCCTATTTAAATAACTTCACCGAATGATTTGAGCGACGTAGGCTCGAGAAATCACGGTGAAAGGGATTTAAATATAGTTAACCGAAAATTTTGCCCTTAGATGCAGTGATCATGCAAGGCTATGGATAGAACGGGACGAACTATAATGCTGACAATGCCATGAATCTAGTATGATGCAGATGATGGAATGAGAAATGCAAGGCTGCAGACGACACGATGACATAGGGGACAAACGCGACAAGAAACACACTGGGGAAATACGACGCGTCGGGACAACAGCACAACACTGGGGAATTCTAAAGTGACGGTCGGCTGGTGCGAAACACAACCATTTGTCAACTTTAGAAAGGGAAACGGTAAGAATGGGATCCTTGATGGAGATGGCACCGATGAGACAGCCTCCATTGGGAAATGTCTAAGAGTAAATGTTCAACAGGTTCAGGCGTGACCGGCTGACACTGTAGGGTAAAAAGTAAAACTGGATCTGCACGACTGTATGATCGATTAACAGAATGCTGGAGCATTGAGCAAAGAATAACATTCGAGTTTCTGTAAACTTTTCCTTCGTGACAGGATCAAACGGAATTTTCGGTAATCCGTAGAAAATATACAGGGTAAAACTGGTTGTATGCCAAAATAAATGGACTTTAATGGGAAATGCCCTGATAAGCTTCTCGAGAGAGAATGGCCACTTATCGTTGGAAGGGACTTATATGCCAAAATAAGATAAGCTCTCCAATAAAAAGATTGTTGCTTATCTGATAAATAAACCTCTTCATATCTAAGGTCGGCGCCTCGGGCATATGATTCAGATTCTTCTTTTACTAAAGGGTGAAATGAACTTCCTCATACTTCAAGATTCACACTCTCCTGAATACGATTCTGCTCCTTCTTTTATTAAAGGGTAAAATGAACTTCTTCACTTTCAAGATTTGTTGCTCCCTGAATATGATTCGGCTCCTTCTTTTACTAAAGGGTAAACTGAACTTCCTCATACTTTCAAGGTATGTTGCTCCCTGAAAATGATTCGGCTCCTTCTTTTACTAAAGGGTAAACTGAACTTCCTAATACTTTCAAGGTTTGTTGCTCCCTGAATATGATTCAGCTCAAACCTCCCCTTTCTTCAAAATGATACGAAAAATGGAAACCAAGCTGCTCGACGGAGATGGTCATTTACTGTAAGTCATAACGAAGATAGGATCAGCTTCTCAGGTGATTAATACCGCTTATTTATAAGAGTGGCAATGATTCGGGTGAGAACTGCTTGTAGAGGTTGTGATAGGTAATGTAAATTGTAAAGAAAGTCGTGATGATGGCAAACATCTAGATCACTGCGGGTAATGTAAATTGTAAAGAAAGTCGTGATGATGACAAACATCTAGATCACTGCGGGTAATGTAGATTGTAAAGAAAGTCGTGATGATGGCAAACATCTAGATCACTGAGTGATAGCAGGTAACATAAATTGTAAAGAAGGTCATGATGATGGCAAACATCTAGATCACTGAGTGATAGCAGGTAACATAAATTGTAAAGAAGGTCGTGATGATGGCAAACATCTAGATCACTGTAATGTAAATTGTCAAGAATGTTGTGATGATGGCAAACATCTAGATCACTGTAATGTAATAATGAGCTCCTTGTATGAGAAGATCAACTGTAGAGTGTATTGTAAAGTGTAAGGTAGGTGATAAGCTCCTCGGCTGGGAACTGTTGCTTGTTTATTGTGCAATGTAGTGATAAGCTTCTCAGGCGAGAACTGTCGCATATCTGCAAAGGATTGTAAATGCTTTTCTTGAAAGATAGCGCAAAATAAATGCATGTCCAGGTAGGTTCGACAATCGACAGGACTGAAATTTGATCTAGAATTAGGCTAGAAAGAACTGATAAACAAAACTCCATTGAGGAAACGAAGTCGAATGGGGACTACCTTATCTTAAGGTGGAAAGGTAACGGAAATAACCATCGTCCACGAGGGTTGAACTCTGTGGGGAAACTGGAAACAAGTAGGTATTTTTTGCTTAGGACTGACGATCTACTTGGAGAGAGCGGACAAATCCAGCTACTCGGCGGTAACGACAAAGATGACAATAAATAGCAAGCATGCAAATGCTAATGCGTATGCCAAAGTGTATACGAATGTGTATGTTCATGTGTATGACAATGAAATGAAAATGAGTATGTAATGCTTATGCTTATGCTTATGCTGACAAAACAGATGAGAGAGGAGACATGAGATGAAATAAACATCTCGACAGGAATACCCAGTGACCTCTGCAACAGTACATCTATTAGAGGATAGGAATAGTTGATGGTAAGACCGAATCTGGCTTCAAAGTTAAAATTTCCCTGGGGAGAAAATCTCATGACTTCCACATGGGAATGCGATACGACTTCACCGGAGAGTATGATGCCCTGACTTCAACTGGCGATTCATGACCTCCGCATGGGGATAAGATGTCATAACTTCACGTGAGGGATTGCTATCATGAACCATAATCAGCTCAAGAACTCTTGGATCATAGACTTCCGGGAATAAAATAAATATTCGTTGTATGGGGAAGGTGTGGAGCTAGACAGCTTCATGGAGATATTGTAGCAACTTCCTGGGAAAAGTACCTCGGCTTCCTGGGGAAAAGGTATATTCGACTAGGGATAAGATATATCAAACTTCCCTGCGGAGAGTTCATCAGACTTACTGGGGAGAAATCAACAGACATTCATGGGGAAGGTGTCTTGACCTCTTGGGGAGAATATGGCAGTCTCCTGGGAAGTATTTCCTGAGGAAAGTAAGGCAATTTCACTGAGGAACAGATAACTCCGCTGAGAATGGGGTTCAAGAACATATATCACTTGGAGGATACCAGGGATATCTATGCAGTCTTGAGAGTCACTGGGGATTTATCGGATGGATCCCAAAAGTGTTGTCAGCTTAAAGTATCGCTGGGGACTGTTACTGGGAAGATGCTGGTATGATCTCTGCTGTCTTGGAGATTACCGGCTCAGCCCAAAGTGTTGTCAGCTTATAGTCTCGCTGGGGACTGTGTCGGTTTAAAGTCTCTCTGGGGACTGCTCTGAGGCAATGGTTGATGAGATTTACTGGGGAATGAAGACCGCCGGGAGTAAAATCCATCGGGTGCATGAAGAATGTCGTGAAACGAAGATAACTTTGATCTCAATGGACTTTGTCGTAGTCGCCATTTTGGAAATATCATGCCCCAGAGTACCTGCTTCGTGAGGAAAAGTCAGCTCAAGAGGATTTTACAGAGAAACATGGAGTCCAGATGCCCCACTGTTTTCTAACTCTTGGAGTGATTTCTCAGATCTCGACGTAACTGGCTCAGATCGACGGTGACATGACTGAGTCTTCAAAAATAGCTCTTAAGAGAATCAGGCTCGCATTGATGAGAAAACTAGAAACCATCTTCCCCTGTTTAGCAGGATCTGTGATATCTATATGCAAGTTTCTAAGATATCAGGCAAAACCGACACGCATGAAATACTATCCTGAAACTATCAATGTAACAATATATTTGTCTTGAAATTTTTGTTTTTGAAAAAGATATCACTGTAACTTGTGACCGAAATCACTAGTTAGGATATAAGTTTAATTTATAATGCCAACATGAATTTTTGAGCATAGCTCGTAGGAGTCAGGAAACGTTATCTCGTCGAGTATGCTTTCAAATGAATTCCTACATCAATTAGGTCTTTTAAGGGTTGTATCGTGGCTTGGTTCACGGTTTAAGAAACAAAGGATAAAGGCTCAAAGTGTGATTGTACCCACCCCTCTTCGTGATGTTCTCCAATCCTAATTCAGTTAGTTGGATACGAGCACTCATATCTCAATCGGGTTTGATATGGTCGAGAACTCATTAAGGCTTTGGACATGGCAGTCACTCACCTATTTCTAATGCCGATTGTTCACCCAACTTTGTTCTTTATTAGGGATTCTTTATTGTAATCCCTTGTTTTTGTTATATTTTTTTCATTCCCTAACTTTTGCCTGGACGACGTCTTTTGGATTTTTGGAGTCCAGCGGGATGCCCCATTTTTGCCTAAGTCTCCTTCATAGGTTTTGACTTAGCGGGCTATATTTTTATTTTATTTTTGTGAATGAGTCGTGTGACTCCTTTGAAAGGCTTGTGACTGCCCCACTCTTTTAGTATTAGAGGGATAATCATGGACTTCTAACTTCCTAAGATGTTAAGGATAGACTGGATCCTCGAAGGTTCGCTCCTCCTTTTGAGAGTCTGAGCGCTCAATCCATTTAACTGAAAACTACCCTGCCCCAGGTTAAAATGAGGGTTTTAATTTGGAAAAGAAGAAAACTCCTACTTCAAGGCTCAAAGGGGTTAAAGAGGGATTATCTGCCTTATATCTCCTGTGTTTAGGATTTGAAACAATGCCTTACATCATCATTAGGTTTCAATTGGAAGCCTACGACAAGAGATTTGATGTTTTTGGTTCATCATCCTCCTCCCAATTCTCTATCAAACAAGAGATCGGGTAAAATTGGCATTATAAGTTTATGAAAAATATTTTTAATGAGTGAAACGAATGGATTTATTCAAGACAAACATGCATTGCATCAATTATTCCAAAATAAACAAGTTCGTACATGATAATTATGCTTAATCAAAGAAAATAAACATATAAATAATCAAAATGTAATGTCTCAAAGTCCTTAAAGATGTGTTTATGAAGTTTTTGTGTCTGAGACTGGAATGGTAGTGGTTTCCTCTAGCGGAGCCTCACGGGAAGGAGTCGTCTTGCTTGCCCCAGCTACGTCTGTCATTACTTCATTGTCGGTCTTCAAATCTTCACTCAGAATAACTCTCCCAGATTCTCTGTTGATCGGGGTCGCATCATCTGGAGGATCGCTGAAATGAAAAGGACTAGGCATCTGAAGAACTACCGGCTTCGGCTGATTCACCGTATGCGTCACTGGCTGAGATCTGTTGAAAACAGGCTTTGCAGAGCTTGATTCTTGCCCCTGGGACGCCTTGAGAGGAGTCTTGACTTTCGGCTGAGGATCGTCAAAAGACAGGACCTTCTTTTCTAGCAAATCTCTGACAATATTCTTAAGCGCGTAACATCCTTCCAAATCGTGACCAGGCGCACCCTCATGAAATAAACAATGAGCGGCGGCATTGTAATTGATAGGTACCGGATTGGGAGGTGGACCCAAAGTTCGGGTAACAACCAGACCTTGTTGCACTAAGAAAGGATACAACTCAGTGAACGTCATTGGAATCGGAGGACAAGGTTTATACTGCCTCTTACTCGGACCATTCTGTCGGGGTGCTCGCTCCTCTGATGATTGGCATACAGGACTGTTGGGCACTCGTTGACAGTTGATAGGAGCTTGTGCGGTCTGATAAACAGGAGGTTGTTGATAAATCGGATGCTGATAGACCGGAGCCGATTGCACAGGCTGATAGGTAGGAAATTGAGGATTGACAGGAGTTGCGACAGTAGCCACATAGGGTTGGGGAGCATGCTGAACCGGATAACCTTGAACATAAATCTGCTGATGTTGATGAGCAGCCATCAAGCGATTCCTCGGACGTGTAGCTCTTTTATGGTGGTCAGAGCTCGGAGTTTTGCACTTCGGAGGAGTAACTCGTCGAACTGCTTGAGCGATGGTAGGATGCACCAAACTGGATTGAAAACCATGAGGAGGTACATTCGCAACAGTAACGGATGGTTGAGGATCCACAACAGTATGGGTGATCTCAGAAACAACAGTGGGCTGAGAATCCAGCTTTGCATTAAGAGCTTGTAGCATCTCCATAATCTTCCCCACACTTCCTCGAAGATCTTCGAGTTCATGGCTGACACGGTCTATCTCTTGAGCTTGTTCTTCCATCCTTTTTCGAGCTTGGGCTCTAGTATTGTACTGATGCGGAGGACCCAGGGTGACGAAACTGACAGGCGAGAGAACCGAGAATAAGAAACCGGGAGACACATGTGATGCAAAAATATGATGCAAAAATGCGAAACGCGAATGGAATGATTTCATGGAATTCAAATATTTACGAATATTGCAGAATAACAAAGAGATTTTATTTATTAATTAAAAATGGATTACAAATAATATTTTTAGAAAAGTCTTGGCATAATAGCTAAATAAAAGCTAATAATGACCCCAAGGAAGCTTCATGTTCTGCCCCTTGCTCTGCTCTTCTAGTTGGGCCTTTTTGAGGATGAGCCTATCTTCAAGAGGTAGATCTAGAGTTAGAGAAAAATAAATCCTTCATCAAAACCAAACAAGGGTATGTTGGAAAAGTCTTCACAATTGTTAGTGATCATATTGCCCTTGATATCGGATACCTTCAATCATATGGCTTTAGCAACAGTCTTGTTCTTTAGGGTCCCTCTCCAAGAAAGGGAACAGAGTCTTATCTGAAATAGACAACCCTACGAGCTGAGAATATTCTTCCAAAGTAGGTAATAGCTGATAACCGGGGAATGTGAAGCAATGGTAGTCGGGATCATAGAATTGTAGCAAAATCGAAAGAAGTTCTCCGTTCATTTTTTATTCCAACAGAGATAACAATCTTCCATACCGGTTACAGAATCCTTCTTGATCTTTGATTAAAGATCCTAGCTTCCTTATGTCATCTAGCTTAAGACTTTTAAAAGTATATTTCAAAGTTTTCCCTCAATTGTAATCCATAATCTTGCAATATTCATAAACAAAATTTGAATTCCATGAAATATAATGCAATGTGATGCTTTAATGGATGCAATGCACATATATTCACAAGTCCTAGGTTAAAGGTATGTGCAAGGAGTTAGGGTCTACCCATCCCCATAAGGTATGTACTATGGTTAGTTGTACCTGTAGAACAAGGGTTCTAAAGAAGTGCCCAAAGTCATCAGTCCATCCTTCGGATATTATCAACTTTCCAACTGACTCGGAGGTCAATAATATTCTTAAGAGAACCTCTTTTGAGTGTAGTATCGCAAGCCAAAATCGCAAAACCACCGCGAACCGCTTCGAACCCTTAACGAGGTGAGCAGTTTTTTTATCAATAACAAAGTTTGTCTGTTGTTTTCAGGTGGAACAAACCGAAGAAGAATGAAAGAAATCATTTCCGACCATGCAAGAATGAAGCGAAGCTCCAAAGAGCTCCAAGGTGCGCCACCGCCAGTATGGGAAGAAGAAGGAAAATGAAAACCCAAATGGGTTTCTCCTACATTCATCGTTAAATCCCCTTCCCTAATTTACCTTTATTTTTTATTTCCTATTTCTTTTATTTATAAATTATTATTATTAAGTTATTGTTATTGTTTTTAATGCTGTAATATAATTAGATAGTGTAAACAAGAAAAGGAAAAAATATTATTACCATTTAATTTTGAAACTAAAATTTAATGTAGATTAAATTTCTCATTAAAACTTAACTTAATTCAAGGTTTTTAAAAACTTAATGTAAATTAATTTTCTCATTAAAACTTACTGTAAATCAAGTTTTTTCATTAAAACTTAATGTAAATTTTTTTATTTAAACTGAATGTAAATTAAAGCTTTTTATTAAAATTGAATGTAAATCAAATTTTTTTATTTAAACTGAATGTAAATCAAATTCTTTATTAAAACTTAATTTAAAACAAATTTATTTTAGTAAAGTTTAACTTGAATCAGAATTTTATTTAAATTTAATGTAAAACTCCTTTTATTAAAATTTAATTAAAAAACTTAAAACTTTTTTTAAACTAAAAATTTTTCTAAATTAAAACTCTTTCTAAATTAAAATTTTCTAAATTAAAACCTTTTTTAAAATTAAAACTCATCTTTAAAACTTAAAATTTAAAATCACTTCTAAAATTAAAACCCTTTTTATTTAAAATTAACCCAAAATAACCTTTTTTTTTAAAAGCATAAAATTTATAATTAAAAACCATTTTTTATAACTTATAATTAGTTTTTTTTTAACAACTTAAAATTATTATTTTTTTGATAACTAATAATTAAAAACATTTTAATAATTTCTAGTTAGTAAAATTTTTTATAACTTATAGTTAGTTTTTTCTTTTTTTTATCACTTATAGTTAGTTTTTTTAATTCGAAATTGAAATTAATTGTTTTAATAAAAATTCAAAAGTAAAGAGTTCCTAGCCTGACCGTTTAATTTTCGTCTGACCGCTATTTTATTTGTCTTTGTTTACTAATTTGAGATTTTTTTTTATATTTCACCTTTTTGTTGTAATTATGTGAGGCTATCGTCGCTTTATTTTCGCATTTTTCATGGTTGTAGTTTATGCAAGTGATCGTCGCTTTGCACTTTTTTATTGCTTTCATATTTTCCTATATTTCAATTCTGCCATGTAATAATTTATTTTTTGCACCATTTACCGTTAATTCTCCTCCGAAGGATTAGGTCTAGCAGTTTGACCGCCGAGTCAATAACCCTAACCTTCGACTTTTTCAAACCCTAATTTACCTAGGCGTCTCGCCGTGGACGAAAATACCATTTACCCTAGCATTAGGTCAAGGAGTCGCGTACTCCGTTTTAGGGTTCCCGTCGTGGAATACCTAGCTAACCCTAATTTCAATTCAAACTATTTCAACGTAGAAATAAGAGTCTCTGAACTCCACATAAGCGCTTCCCTAAGAAACGTTTACCCCCCATTGAAACCTTGACCATAGTTGTTGCGGTGGAAATAGGATACCAAACTATTAATTAGTTTGAATCACAATTCTTAATTCACAACCGCTCTTTGATTTATCCGAAGGAAAAGGTCAAAAGAGGGAAAACATATTTTTGCATCGTAAACACAATGCGGGGAGAGACCTAGGTAAGGGGTTGGTTAAATTTAGGGAAGGTACTAGCACCCTAAACTTCTGTAGTACTCTACAGGAACCTTTTGTTTACTGTATGCTTTTTATTTTTATTTATTATCTGCTTTAATATATATTGAGCTAAGGGATAGAGTGACCTAAAAGACCTAAGGGTTAGTCCTAAGTTTACTCGGCAAGACATCGCATCTTGTGCCTACATATCCTAACGGGAATGGAATCAGAGTAACTGTAGTTCCCCTCGAAAGGGAGGTTAGAAACTTCTTGACTCTGGTCAAGGTTTCAAAGGGGAGTAAACATATCTTAAGGACACGCTTACGTGGAGTCTTAAAACTCCTATTTCTACGTTGAATTTGTTATTGAAATTTAGGGTTAAATTAGGGATTCCACGGCGGGAAACCCTAAACAGAGCTCGGCGGCTCTTTAACCTAAAAGCTAGGGTAAAGTGCGTTTTCGTCCACGGCGGGACACCTAGGCTAAATAGGGTTTGAAATGGTCCAAAGGGTTAAGACTATTGACTCGGCGGTCAAACAGCTAGACCTAATTCCTTCGGAGGGTGAATTAACGGTAAATATGCAAACAGATAACATATTGTATAGCATAATTTAAAATACAGAAAAGTAAAGAAAGCATCGCGGCCGTTCGCGTAAATTACAAACCCCATAGGGCCAAAAAAAAATAATGCAATGCAAAATAAAATAAAATAAAATAAAACAAACCAAACCGCGACCAAAGCCTCGCGTAACTTACATCCATGGAAAACAATGCGAAATAACTGACGGAACATAAACGCGACGATAGCCTCGCATAAGGTTACACCCAAAACAATAAGCAAGAATATAGATGGTGACAACGTCCTCGTCTAACTACAACCGGAAAATAAAGCGGGATGTGAAGCGTAACATAAATGAGAACAAAATGTGCGGTCAACGGTACTACCGAGCACAATCGATGGCAAGGCATAAGGGTTTAATTAAAAAACAATTTTATTTCAAAAGTGCTTTGGTTTTAAAAATGGTTATTTAAATAAATCCTTTCCCCTTTTTTTTGTAACTTGAACTTCTAATAAAATAAAATATAAAATAAGGTTTAATATTCACCTAACAAATAGAAAGGAAATGGATTTTTTATTTACAAAATAACTAACTATGGCCTATTACGAATCACCTGAGCTACTAATTAAAGAAAACACTTACTAATTCTACATGATAACACAGTTACTAACTTAACTCTTTTAAATATTAATTATAAACTAACATAGCAGTAAACAAAACCAACACAAATAATTATGATGATAGAAAATAAGGAAAATAATGAAATAAGGAGGGGGAGTCCCGATGCTGCTTTTAAAAAATGTTGGATTCATTTAAAAAACATTGCTTTTATTTTTACTAAGAGGCAATAGATTACTTAATTATAATTTTTTCGGTCAATATAAGTTTCTTAGCTATAAGTTACAGAATTAAATAAGATAATGAAAAAATGATTAAAAAAGAAATAGAGAGTAATAAAAGGAAGGGAGAGGAACGGTTGTGTATATTGTGTCATTAGGTTTTTTAAAAACCCCTTTTCCTTCTTCATAACAGCCGCCGGTAACGTAACTAGCCATGGAAGCTCCAACTGAGCTTTTCCACTTCTTTATCACTTTGCATGTTCATATCTACCTGCAACAAAACACTAATCGAAATCGAAACCATTAGCATTATACCCTTACCCTTTTCTGTTTCGAGTGGCGAGATTGCGATGATGATTTCACGGTGGTAGCGAGAACGTCGTTTGTGCGGTCGGCGATGATGGTGACGCCGCGGATGAAAAGATGATGGCTTTTGTTGTTGACGGTTGCCTCGTCGCGGGATGACGGTCTGTGGTGGTAGGGAGGCCTTTGAAAGCTTCACGGCCGCCGCTGACTCGTCGGTGATGAACGGTAGCAGTAAATATTTTCCTCAGCTTCTTTCGAGGTGATGATGAGGATCCGTGAGGTTCTCTGAACCTCTTGATTCGCCGCCGTTTGTGTTCTTAGGGTTTGTATTCCTGAGACTCTTTTTTTTTCTTTTTAAGAACCTCTTTATGTGATATTTATACTTCTGTGATGTCTTTGATGGGCAGATTTTTGTTGCGATTCTTAAGGTGATGAAAGAATATTGTTGTTGCTTCCTTTGTTGACGGTGAGATTTTGAGAATCTTAATGAAGTTCGCGTGGGCTTTGGCTGAAAACTAGGACTGTTTGACCGAGTTAGCTGGGATTTTCTCTCGACTTATTCAGTGACCCGTTTTCCACTTGTTTGATTTGATTTTCCTCTGAATTGTTCTAAACTTGTTTGAACTGGTTTATCCGAACTGTTCTAAACTGGTTTGAACTGGTTTAGCTGAACTTGTTGGAATTGCCTTTTTCCGAACTTGTTAGCTTTGCAATTCTGAACTTGTTTGGAATGAGTTCGGAAAGGTTGGCGTTATGGTCCAATTTCGGGAAAACCGCCTTTTCGAAACAAACCACTTCTCGAACCAATTCTTCAAACTACTTTCCTCTTCATCTTTCGGTAATATCGGTAAGAACAGACCGTTGCCGGATAGGTCATTGGCCGAGGAAGGACACCTGGTGATGACACCGTTCTGAGGGTGTCGAACTAACCATTAAAATTTGTCTCTTTGTCTTGTTTTGCAGGTACGAATGAGGTCGGAAACTCGTAGCTGGATAATCGAAAGAACATGAGAAGCTTTAGAATTTTTTTTTATATTTTATGCAAAAATGTAACTTTACAATATTTTATTAATTTTTTTGTAATTTTATATATATATATTTTTTTTTTGTAATTTTAATTATTATTAATAAAATATTTAGTTTATTTATTCTTTATTCATTTATTCATTTATTCATTTAGTTTAAGATTTGTTATTAGTTCTAATAAAATCCTTAATTATACATTGTAAAATCAATCATTATTAAAAACTAACTTTGGTTAAAAGAAAAGAAATATATTAAAGTGAACAAGTTTTAAATTGGAATAAAATTAATTTTAATGAAATAAGATTATGAAACAATGCACTAATGACCGATTAACTTTTTTTAAAAAGAGGCATGTGATAGATTTAAATTGACATGAAATTAATAACATGAAAACAAACTGACAGAAAGGAAAGGAACTATTTTTGTTCTTTTGATTTTTAAAATGAAATAAAATGCGATGCAAATGATTCAAACGAAATAAAAGCTACATATTTCTATTAATCTCTGGTTCTTCCAACTTATCCGACTAATCTCATTTCCGACACAAATTTCGACTGAACTTCATCAACCAGATCAAAATGGCCCCAAATTTCCTGCCCAATTTAAATTGTGCCTGGTGATAGAAGCGGTACCGGCCTTGAATGAAGCAGTGAAATCCAATTACGGCAAAACAGAGTTGACCGCGGTACTGAAAAATTCAACATGTCTCTCTGATAACGAGATCCCATGTCCTGAACTAATTCGGCCCAAGATCATGATTAAATAGGTATATTAACTCTAGACTTGAGTCAGAATAAATTCACTGCTTCCCTTTTAAAATTTGAATGGCAGGTAGCAGAAGAAACAGAGAAATAAATGTCTGTTGAAACCAAATTCCGCATAGCAGATCCTTGCATTTAACTTGAACCAAACCAAATTAATATCTCAACATAATCCAACCCACATGACAAACTAACTGTCTCAGGAATCCACTGACGACAGGGTCTCAGCCCGTTGAATTGATTACTGTATTTCAAACATCCTGATGCCCAAAATTACCGTGAATTGCTGTTCACTTTCAAAGAAAATAAGGAATTCGGAGACAGAGGCTCTATTCATTCCATAAATCTCCGACGACAGCTCATCTTCAAAAATAGTCAGCAAACAACATGAAAATGACCATTTTGCCCTTTAACAGCTAAAGTGTACCAGACACGGTTCCTGCAAAACGAAAACAAGCTACGTAACCTGTTAATAGTTAGCTGATGCAAAAAATGAGATGACATGTGACATGAATCGACTAATCTGAGGGTAAAATTTGGGGTATTACAATAGTCAGGAAGTTTCTAACCTCCCTTTCGAGGGGAACTACGATTACTCTGATTTCATTCCCTACCCAGGATACGTAGGCACAGTATGCGAATCTTGCCAAGTAAACTTAGGACTAACCCTTAGGTTTTTCAGTCACTCTTAACCCTCAGCTCAGTATATATCTTCAAGCAAATAATTAAAGCAAATAGTAAACAATAAACAAAAGGTTTTTGTAGAGTACTACAAAAGTTTAGGGTACTAATACATTCCCTAAGTTTAACCAACCTCTTACCTAGATCTCTCCCCGCATTGTGTTTACGATGCAAAATTAGATTTTCCTTCTTTTGACCTTCTCCTTCGGATAAATCAAAGATCGGTTGTGAATCAAAGATAGTGATTCAGGTTAATTCAATAGCTTGATATCCTATTCTCACCGCAACAAACACAATACCAATTACCTCATTATTTCCTTCATCTTTCGACAAGCACAACCAACAGCTCTGAATCAATTGTGGGTAATCGTTTCGGATCCAAATGTATTTTCGAATGTTATTACATAACAACTATTGTGGTCTTACGAATATAATAATACTTGTCGTTGTCGTTTCGATTATGTGTTGTTTCGAATTTTGGTATGACTTATGTTGGATATTTCATTAAGCATTGTAAATTTTGAACGTCGGCATTCCGTATTTTCGATGCTGCTGCGATTTGTAGCTCGAAAGTGTGTGTGCTTGCTTTTCTTTTCGACTTCATTAACATTTTTCTGAATTTATGTTTGAGTTTACGTTGTTTATTTGAAACTGACGATTCGATTTCGCACGGATACTGTCTGTTTCATACTTCTGTTATCCATGTTTTGTAATGGATTTGACTTACTTGCTGCATGTTGTTATTTTTGTGTGTTGTTATGTCTTCATAGTATCTCCATTGTTGTTTTAATTTTAAATGATTGAGAATCCATGATGGGATCTGTTATCACATTTCATTTTGTTTTCTTTTCAATTTATTTGCCACTAAAATCAGAGTTAATAAAGGAGCAAAGTTTGAATTGTGCCAAAAAAATTTATTGAAAACTGTAAATAAATTTTGAGAGAAATCATAAATGTATTCTCAAAGATGTTAAATTTTGTGAAAAAGTTTGGAATTTCTTTTGTTAAAATGCATTTGGAGAGTAATTCTTTTGAATCTTGATGTCTGTAGTAATAAACAATACATTACCTCATGTCTTTTTATAATTTTGTTGAATCTTGAAGTTATGAACAAGATATACCCTTTTATTTTTATGTATCATTTGTATTTTTTTTCTTAGTATTATAATATTAATATTTAAAAGAGTGTGTATGATTAATTTATTTTTTCTGTTCTCATCGCACGTGATCTTTTTATTTGTTTAGAAAAAAAATTCAATTTTTGTTTTAGTTTTTACTTTATTCATTTATTTATTCACTATTATTCCTATTATAAGTTATTATTATAAATTTGTTTTAAGTTGAGTAATGTTTTGTTTATTCCTTTATTTTAGATTCATTAACTAGTTATCATCTTTCATATGTATTGGTAATTATCTTTGTGTTGTTGTAAATAGTTTACAATTGCCTCCTAGTTTTCAAGTAGTGTGTACATGTTGTTTTTTTATAAAAATGGGACACCTCGATTGAATATTAGAATGAGTTCTTCTAAACATATTCAAGTTATTTTAAAAAAACCATTAATTTTTCAATTAGAATTATTTTCTCAACTTGGTTGATTTATAAATTGCTATTTGTTTGTATTTTGTAAATAATATTTGTGCATGCTTGTGCTCTGAGTTAACCATTTTGGTTTGTTTGGAATATTTTTTTATTTTGAATAAATTGCCTCTTGTAAAAGAGGGATTATAGTTTTAGGTTGTTAAGCTTTAATATTCTCTCCACGTGAATGTATAAGTTTTCTCACGATGCTTTGCCGTGATTTTTTATAGACTTTATTCGTGATGTTTTGTCGCGTATCTCTGTTTATTTACTACGTGATGCTTTTTCGCGTACCTGTTATTTGTTACTCGCGATACTTTGTCGCGTACCTTTGTATTCTGATTACATGATGCTTTTCGGTGTATTTCTGTTGACTTTTTCACTGTCTGATTACCATGATATTTTTTCATGCGTACTGTGTGCTATTTCGTCTGTCTGACCATGCATGATGCTTTTCCGTGTATTGTGTCTGTGTATTTCTGCTTGTCATTTACATGATGTTTTTCCATGTATATGTTGCTTTATTTCTATTCCTTTTTGACCTAATCCAAGAGAAGGGACTGTATGTTGACTTATTGTCATTGTACATGTCCCTCGTATGTTCTTTATTTGTCTTTATTGTTTTTGGTTCTTAGAACCTAACAACTCATAGTTTTACGAACTACGGACGCTCTGATTTCTCATTTATCAATGAGAATACGTAGGCACGAGAAGCGATGTCTTGGCGAGCTCACTAACACTTATCCCCCTCATTTTGATCTGGTTAGAATCAATTGGTCTTACAACTTAGAATTAGGTGTAGAGTTGGTAAACTCTATGTGAGTATCATGGTTATTGATACTCACTTTTCCCTTTGACTTTGGTTAAAGTCAACTTTAGTTAGATTTTCAACTTAGATTTAGAGAGTTGGTTAACTCTGTGTAAGTATCATGGTTATGGATGCTTACCTCCCTTTTGGAACCTTGATCGTTATCAAGAGTTCCTCATCCTTAGTTGGCCGAACTACGGAGGCTCTGATTCCCCTTCCCTAGTCAGGATATGTAGGCACAAGATGCGATATCTTGTCGAGCCCTCTAACAACTAACACTTATCTCCCTCCTTTTGGTCTGGTTAGAACCAATTGATCTTGCAACTCAGAATTAGGTGTAGAAGTTGGTGAACTCTATGTGTGTATCATGGTTATGGATACTCACTTTCCCCTTTGGCTTTGGTTAGAAGTCAACCTTAGTTAGGTTAGTTTTCAACTTAGACTTAGAGAGTTGGTTAACTCTGTGTAAGTATCACGGTCATGAATACTTATCTCCCCTTGGAACCTTGATCGTTATCAAGAGTTCCTCCCCCCTAGTTAGGTGAACTATAGTTGTTCTAATTTCATCCTAGTTAGGATACGTAGGCACAAGATGCGATGTCTTGGCGAGCGTACTTTGTTTATACCCTAGGTGTTTACCTTAGCACCTTTTCCTTAGCAAGCAAAATTTAGCATAACACAAATGCTAACAAGAGGTTCCTGTAGAGTACTACAGATACTTAGGATGTTAACACCTTCCCTAGGTATAACCAACCCCCGAACCTTGGATCTCTAGCTTCGTTGTTACGTAGCGCACTTAGGATTTTCTTCGATCTTTACCCTTTCCTTTGGATAAATCAAAGCTCGATGGTGAACTTCATGATTTGTAATTCAAGTTAACTAATAGCTTGATATCTGATTCTCACTGCAACAGAAATGGCGACTTCACTGGGGAAACTCCCCTAAGAGGGTTAAGCCCACCTTATTTGTATTTGTGTTGGTGTTATATGTTTGCTTGCTTGTATATCTGTATATTTGTAAATATCTGTATATATATCTGCCTAGGAAAATTCGTCAGGCGAGCCACATAATTCGCCTGGTGAATCCCTTTAGTATAACCACGTGACATCAACGGTGTAAAGAAGCTAAAAGAAAATATCTGGATTCGCTAGGCGAAATACAACTTCATCGGGCGAATTCCTTTCGCCTCTCCTTCGTTAGGCAAATCAGCCAGTGAACCAATTCTAGTAGCTACTAGAATTTCAATCTTCTTTTGCCTGGTCCTTCGTCAGGCCTTCGCTGGGCGAAACTCCCTTTTCGCCTCTCCTTCTCCAGGCAAAGATTTTGAAGTCTTAAACACGCGACTTTCTTCGTTTCTTTGCTTTTTCTTCCGATTTTTGTTGTGCCCTTTTTACAAAAAATGCTACAAAATTAACAAATCTATTAAAAATACCAAATATATACATTGATGCAAGAATCACTTATAAATTAAGCTGTTTCGAAATCACAAGTATGGAAAAGAGCTTAAAAATGCTATAAATTGATACGAAAACCATTCTAAACTTGACACCTATTAGTGTACGACATACTTTGTGCACCTTTAGGTAATCTATTCTTTGGCGGGGAAGCCATAAGCTTAGACAACCAAGGATCTGTATATGGAGCTTACTCTGCTAGAAACATATCATAAAATTTGAATTTTGTTCTTGACAAGTCAAAGGAAAAATTTGAACCGATCTTTTTGACAATTTGAACTCCAAACATCAAATAAATACTCCACCAAATTTCAACGAAAACCAACTTGGATAACCTGATCTTTAATCAACATAGCTCGAACATCATAAAATAAGACAACCCTGGTCTTTTTGAGATGTACACTGAGACTGTTAAGAAATCTTGAGGCAAACAACCAGTAGAAAACCCTGGGATCTTTTGAATCAGAATCTGGCTGTCACGCCTTGAAACCAATTTTCCTGCACAAACCTGTTAGTAAAAAAGCATGCAAATATACTAGATGATGCACAAAGAGGTTAGATCTTAAGGTTAAAAATTAGGGTATGATAGATGCCTCTATTTAAGTTTCTTCTATTTGGAGATATGGAGATTGAAATCATCGTCTCGACGTGATAGGAGAGACTTGAATACAAACATGCATACTTTTTGGCCCTAAGATGTCACAAGATGCACATGATATGACATGAATAATATGAAATGAAGTGAATGTAAGACAGGGATCTTGTGGGGAAAAGATGCCGCAGGGGAAAAGTGTTACAGTCATCAGAGGTTTTGTCAGAAATGCATTGAACAAAACTCTAGGAAAGTACAACAACAACCATCAAAGACATTCAGGAGAGCATTGAAAGAACTTTGGAATATAAACAGACATCCATAAGAGATATTCGGAGTAGCATTGAATAAGTTCCACTAGGGAATCAACAGTTATCATCCATAAATGGAACTGGATGGAAAAGAGTCACAACTTTCAGAAGATCATTGAATGAGGTGAGGAGAATTTAGCAAACATCAGAGACATTCAAAAGAGGGTTGAATAAACTCTGGAACCCATTAGAGATATTCAGAAAGCATCGAATAAACTTTGAAACACATCCAGAAAAGCATTAAATGGAAAATAAAAACAGACTTGAAAACATCAACAGTTGTTAACCACATTCAGAAATAAATTGAAGACATCTAGAATAGTATTAGATGAAGACAATAATTCTGAAGATACATCCAAATCATTTAGAAAAACATTAAATGTATGGGAAAAGGTTTTGAAGACATATCTGGAAGAGCATCAGATAAGCAACATCATATCTGGAAGAACATCAGATAAACAAGGTCGTATCTAGAAGAACGTTAGATAAATACAAAAGGAGGTCTAGAAAAACATCAGAAGCAAAGTCATATCTAGAAGAATGTCAGATAGACACAGAGGTGTTCTAAGAAAACATCAGAACAACAGACACGTCTGGAAAATCATCAGACGGTAAAACCAACAACATTCTGGAAAAGCATCAGAACTGAAAAGGTATATATCTGGAAACTCACTGGGGAAAAAAATTCTGGAAAGGTATCAGAATCACAACGGAAATATCTGGAAAAACATCAGATAAGTTTTGGAAGAACATCAGAAGAAAAGACTCAAATTGGAAAAACATCAAAGAGATAAACATATTCGACAAAACTTTAGATAGGTTTTGGAAAAGCATCATAATCAAAGGGAATATCTGAAAAACATCATATAGGTTCTGGAAAAATGTCAAAATAAAATACTCAATTTGGTAAAACATCAGAACAAAAGACTCAATTTGGTAAAACATTAGAGAGACAGACACATGTGACATCAAAGAATGGAATTGGATGCAAAAGAAAAACAGGCATATTTGAAAAAATAATCGGATAAGAAAGGTTATATCTGGAAGAACGTCAGATAGACACGACAATATATGTTCGGTAGGTGCCAAGTAAGTTGGAATTTGACCACAAGGTAAGATGTGGATAACAACACAGCCTATGGAGAATGAAAATGAGGATGAAACACTCTTGATATGAATGTGTATATGAATTATGCGCAATGATATATGATCAAATGCAAACATCGATGACATGGCTTGACTCATCTAGGGAGAAGATAAGACTGGAAGACTGATTTCTCAACACAGAGATCATCGTCATTCTGTTTGAGGACTATGGATGCTACTATTGAACACATCTCTGCCACAATGGTAAATTGTACCAAGTTGATGGTCCTTGGAGGAAGGATGAAGAGTTTCTTGGGATTTTTCAAGTAAAATGCCCCATATTGGTTGATTATTGTAGATGAACTGATCATTGCTTTGGCTTGTCTGATTCTGTAAATGACTGCTCTACTATGTGCTTGGAAAGCTTGCCACAGTCTGAGCCTTGAAAAATCTTATGTATAAACCAGTTCTGAGAAGGACTTGCACTGAACCACAAATCTTGAACTGATTCTCGACAGGATCTGGAAAGAACTTGCCCCTGATAGGATCATTGGCCAAGTTTCTCAACTATTTGAAAATTCCTTGAGTGGAAAGCTAGCTTGCAAACAAAAGTATTCGTATAAACATTGTAAATGCAGAGTTCATGCAACTTTTGAAATTAAAATCATTCTTTTGAAAGATGCAAAGCAAATGAGTCATTGGTCAGAACGCGACGGTTCAAGACATTTAAAAGTGAAAGGTAAGCACAGGTATGATGCCAAAACAACATGATCTGCAAAGATCTTTTTGGAATCAGTTCACGCAACCTTGCTATAGTATGTTTTCAAAATAACCTTGCTTCAGTTAGATCTTTTAAGGGTTGTAACGTCGCCTGGTTCACAGTTTAAGAAACAAAGGATAAAGGCTCAAAATTTATTTGTACCCACCTAATCTTCGTGATGATCTTCACTCCTACGCTCAGTTAACTTAAACTATGCACTCAGGTAACCAAAGGTTGTAAATGGCACTGATGATAGTAATGATGATGATTCATAAGCCAAAGGACTCTTGAGATGGCAGACACTGCTTCCTTACAATATTTGGTCGTTGTTGTCATTGAGGATTTTTAGGGTAAGTGTCGCTACTCGAAAAATACGCGCAACGACGGGGAAGGCGAAAAGAAAAAGGACAGAAGAGTCGCCACCGAATTTTATTTATCCCATGAGGGGAAAGGAAAATATCGAGAAAACCTCAAGAAAAGAACGGATAAGATGGTCTCGCAACCAAGAACGGGTTCGGAAGCCGGTTATGCAAGGGGAAGGTATTAGCACCCCTCACATCCATCGTACTCGATGGGAACCATTTGTTTGTCGTGTGTGATTTATTTGCTAAAAGATTATGCTGTAAAAGTGTGTTCCTAGGAAGAGAGAAGGAGGGATAACGGGGAAGAAAAGAAAGAAAATACTCGGTAGGACTTCGCGGTCCTAGGCCTACGTATTCTCAATGGATATGAGAAAATCAGAGTCGACGTAGTTCGGGGAACTACAGATATAAGAGGGAATGTGCTCGACAAGGATTGTGGCCCTTGTGCCTACGTATCTTTACTTTAAAAGAAGTAAAGAATCAGAGCAGCCGTAGTTCGGCCTACGATTTGTTGATGTTTTTATGGATGATGCTATCGTACGCATTCTAGCAGTTAGGTGTATTGCTGCTCGCTCGTTAGAGACTTAGGCATTACCTGTTTGCGGTAGAACGGACGTATCATATCCTTTTCGAAAGATAAGTTTTCGCCATGCGAGGCAAGATGTCACATTTGATTTGTTGAATTGTTTTTTTTAAGGGGCGAGATAGGTCCTCGGATAGTAACCCCTATGGGTAGTACCCAATTCTTTATCTCAAAGGTTTTGTTATGAAAGGGTGTGGCGAACATAGCGTCTTCGTATTGAAAGACGAGTATCAAAACCACCCACACTACAGTGAGCATCTCGACACTCGGAGAGGAAGAAGTCTACACTTAATCCTCTCTTTTTAGTTCAATACAAAGAGAACTTCATTCTCTTATTAAAGTGTTTTTGGTTTCGAATGGTAAGTGCTTTTGCGACAGAGAACCCTACGGTAAACGTCAGCACTCTAGATAGAAGAAGGCCTACGCCTAACCATTCCACGACCATTCAAGTTTTTGTTATGAAAAGAGTTTAAAAATGCGCTCGGTACGGGACCGAGGTTTTTAGGTGACAAAGGTTACGAAAAGAAGTTGTAGAGGGAGATAGGTGGCGGATAAAGTCACGTCTTCGTATTGAAAGACGAGTATCGAGACCACCCACACTACAATGAATATCCCAACACTCAGAGAGGAAGAAGTCTACACTCAATCCTCTCTCTTTAGTTTAATACAAAGAGAATCGATTTATTTATTGTAAGTGTTTTGAAAATGAACTCGGTACGGGGCCGAGGGTTTTTTAGGAGAAAAAAGGTGTGGACGACAACATCTTCATATTGAAAGACGAGTGTCAAAACCAACCACACTACATTGAGCGTCTCGACACTCGGAGAGGAAGAAGTCTACACTTAATCCCCTCTCTTTAGCTCAATACAAAGTGAACTTTATCCTTTTGTTGAATATGGTGAGTTGGCTTAACAATCGTTTGAGAAAATCCACTTGACGTTGGATCAAGGGTTTAATTGCTTAACAAGGTTTGAGGTGAAGCGAGCAAGGTCGATGGCGACGCACAAGGCAATCAGCTTACAAGGTCAAAAATGGCTTGATGAGAATCGAGAGTTTGTTTTCTTGAAAACAATTTTTAGAACCAAAGGTAAAAACAATGACCAACAATAAATATGCACAAAAACCATACCAAACACAACGGGTTAATCGGCTAAAAAAAACGAAACACAAAAAAAACGGCGAACTCCTTGAAAAAAAATTTTGAGGTAAAAAAGTCGAAAAAACGTGAAAAACAGGGGTCTGACACGGGTGGTCGTGTTGTGTGACACGGCCCGTGTCACAGTTCTAAGAAACTTAGGGTTTTTGAGGCAAACAGAAGTGTGACACGGGTGGCCGTGTTGTGTGACACGGCCCGTGTCACAAGGTCTGGGAGAAAAATGATTTTTTAGGGCAAACAGAAGTGTGACACGACCCTGTCATACCCTAAATTTGTCCTACCCTTTTGTATATATTTTCGCATTTATTATTTCATGCCGTTTAGACACGTATCCACCCGTAATTGAGCATTTTTTTAAATTTATTCTTTTTCACCCAATTAAGGTGTGACACGTGGCCTAAAAACCTTTTTGGTGAATTTTTTTTTTAATTTCTTAAGTTTTTCCTTTTGAAAAAATATATTACTAAAAAATAATAATTTTTTGTACATATATTTTGTTTTGTTAATATTGCCTTTTATTGAATACAAATTCTGATTTGTTTGCTTATATTGTTACTATTAAATTATTATGGTCAAGTTAATATAGTTTAGATTGTGTTAATAGTTTATTAATTGTATTATGTATGATGATTAAGAAGAGGGAAGGGCCAGACTTGGGCCCAAGTGGATTGATTGCCCATAATCGGATACTATAAGTGAGAGGGAGGAAAATCATTGAAGGAACCCTAGGTACTGTTCATCACGAAGAGGGGCACCCCAATTCCCTCTGAAACCCTAAAAGCTTCGGCTCTTACAAACCCTAATCGGCGCTGCTTCGTCCCCAATTCACCCCAAAACCCTATCCCTCATCTTCCCCCACCGCGAAATCCCTTCATCATCATCCTCCCTCACCTCCACCTTCTATTTCAATGCACCCTTACCACGATCATCACCATTAAATCAAACCTTCAAATCGCTGCGAATCACCAATCGGGGATATCAAATCCTTTCACTCAGTTTCAGAAGTGACGAAAAGCTCCGTTTGAGAAGTTTTGGTCTTCGTGATGATGCCACGAGTTCCCTCCGGGTTCCTTTTCTGGACACTTTGATTAGTTCGTTCCCAGTTCAACGATTCGCCGGCGCGTTTCAACAGCTTGCAACACTTAGTCCGACGACATTGATTTGAGCGGCACCATCTCAGCTAGCGCATACCGGACCTGAGCACGGCAACCGAGAGTTTGACGTAAGGGTGGGTTGTTGTCCTTTCTTCTATCTCGATTCTGGTACTTGGTAATCATGTTTTGTTGTTGTTTATTATCCATAGCATGCTTTTTCATGTTCTTAATCGATTATTTAAAGCCAGACTGACATGTTGTTCATTTAATCTTCATTGTTGTTTTTACTCTAACGGTTATCAAGTGTTGGTTGTTGATTCAATTTGAGGGTGAATGTACATGTCAGGAAGATGAAGAACGGTTTTTTACTCTAACGGTTGTTTATTCTCCCAAATTCGGTTGTGATAATTTTTTACGAAAAGTTTACCGAACTTATGTTTTGAGTTTGTTGTAGGATCTGTTGAGTTGCAGTTTAATACGAATCAAGCTTATCACAATGGATGGAGGATTTTCGAATCAAAAGCAAATGTGTTGTTGAAGCTTTAATTTAGATGTTTGTTGTATTAACTGTTTTTTGACAGGAGGTTTTGTACAGGTTGCAACCCTGTCGAATAGCAGCAACAAATCCATGGATTCAATGACAACGATTGGGAGTTGTCGTTATGGAAGCATTAAAAGGGTTTAAAGCCTTCGTCGATCGAACTTAATGTTGGTCGCAATGCAGTTTGATAACAACCACACTACAACAACTATAACTCTGCACTTACAGTGCATAAATCCATCTCAGTTACGGCTTCACTGAATGTTGATTGCGCAAAAACGAATATGGAGTCGAATGACACGCAACAACAGTTGATCCCTGCAGCATTCATGACAGGAACCGAGTAACAATGGCCTAAGGCACAGCAGTCATATTGAATTAGTTTAATCTGTTTGTAAAATTTTAGTTGGTGTTGTTGTTTTGATAACTTGGAATCTTTTAATGTCACACGAGATAGCTTGTATTTGTTTGTGATTGACTTGTAACAGGTTTGAGGTTGAGTCTGAGGTTCAGACTCCAATTTGGTGATTGTTGCAGTTTCGTATCAGAGAGGTCGCGACTTCGAATGTCGGTAGCAGAAGCATGGATCCAAAGTGTACAACAAGTTCAAGGCACCAATTCACCGAAGCTTGTCATGACACCTTGATACGATTCTCATTATTTTGTGGTATCGAATCTGATGCAAGGTTTGGTTTTTATAAATAACAACAACTTCTGCGACAACTGCGGCGAGCTGGTGTCGGTTTATGGAGATAAAGACGAGCGAGAACGGGTTATGCTAAGCTTAACTTTTTCTTCTTTGCTTTCATGTTTTTGTATGGTTTCCTATTCTGTTTGGGTTGTGTTTCTATCCATCACAGGTTTGAGTGTGGCAGAAGCGACTGTAAAGTCGAGCTAATTCTGAATCACGATGTCAGCTCGTCTCATAAGTTTGCAGTTGAAAGCTCACCTGATACGACGCTGACGACGAATATGCGCTAGCTGTTGATGTTGCCATTACTCTGCGTGCTGCTGCTACAGACTTAAATTGAATAATATGTGGATTTGGTTTTACCATTTTTTTTAGTGCAGGATTTTGGTTTGACGGTAGCCGCAATATTAACATTGCCGGAAGCATTGATAACTTGGAAGAAAGCAACGTCAAGCGCAAATTGCAAGTTTCACGAACTCGACAACGTCACAATGACAATATTCGACAACAACAGTGAAACCTTCGTGTAATAAAACACTTCAGGAACTGAAACACTGGATGAAGTCTGAAAAAGAAGCTTGACAGGAGTAGCAACCGTTGTGGTCTCGATAAATCATCAAAGCCATTCAATCACCCGTGCACATCACGGCTCATGGATGTCGTCACCTGTCCGGGTTCGTCATTTTGCCCAGACCTTATCAACCTCGCAGCGAGATCCAAGCAATGGCGATGTAGCGACAATGATGATGCCGACAACACTTTGACTTGACGCAACTCAACGCAATAGCCACCAGCTCAACGGCTCTTCAGCTCGCGACAATGACTCTGCAACAACACAGCAATAACGTAAGCTTGGGTTTCTTTGTAATGGTTCCAACGGCAAGGCATTTGGCGTCTCGGTAACATACTTCTTGTTGTACTTTGATAACTTTGATTCAGATTGAATATGTTCTATTTGGGTTAGGAATTAGTTCAATTTCTTTTTTTTCTGAAAGATATTCTGCTATTTGTAAGATATGGCTGTATACCTTAAAGTCTGGCATGAACTTTTGTAGACCATAAAACATATCATTTTCAAAAAAGCGTTTTGAATTAAGTCGTGTTTTTTTTTGGGATAATAGTTTGTTTTCGCCAGATTTGCCTTGAATTTTTTTTGTATACAAGAGCTGTGGGAAGGTTGTACTACCTTTGCCTATCTTTTGTGTCGAAATACTTTGTCGATTTCGGTTCTGTTTTAAACCTCGTGTTGCTTAACTGGGAGTTAGTGTTTAAATAAGTTTATGTCCTTTGTAAAAGTCATATTTTTGTGCTGTCGCTACTCGAAAAATGCGTAGCGCAACGACGGGAAGGCGAAAAAGATAGACAGAAGAGTCGCCACCGAACTTTATTTATCCCATGAGGGGAAGGGAAAATATCGAGAAAATCTTAAGAAACGAACGGATAAGATGGTCTCGCAACCAAGAACAGGTTCGGAAGCCGGTTATGCGAAGGGAAGGTATTAGCACCCCTCGCATCCATCGTACTCGATGGGAACCTTTTGTTTGTCGATGCGTGAATTTATTTGCTAAAATATTATGCTTAAAAGAGTGTTCCAAAGGATAAAGAGAAGGGTTAGAAACGGGGGGAAAGAGAGGTAACGAGGGAAGAAGAGAAAGGACGGACTCGATAGGACTTCGCGGTCCTAGGCCTACATATTCTCAATAGATGTGAGAAAGTCAGAGTCGACGTAGTTCGGGGCTACGGATATAGGAGGAATGTGCTCGGCAAGGATTGTGGCCCTTGTGCCTACGTATCTTTACTTAAAAGAAGTAAAGAATCAGAGCAGCCGTAGTTCGGCCTACGGTTTGCGGGGAAGTCTTGTTAGACGATGCTATCATGCGCATTCTAGCAGTTAGATGTATTGTTGCTCGCTCGTTGGAGACTTAGGCGTTACCTGTTTGCGGTAGAAAGGACGTAGCATGCCCTTTGGAAGACTGGTTTTCGCCATGCGAGGCAAGGTGTCACGTTTGATTGGTTGAGATTGTTTTTGGGGCGAGATAGGTCCTTGGATAGTAACCCCTATAGGTAGTACCCAATTCTTTATCTCAAAGTTTTTGTTGTAAAAAAAAAAAGTGTGGCGAACGTAGCGTCTTCGTATTGAAAGACGAGTATCAAGACCACACACACTACAGTGAGTATCCTGACACTCGGAGAGGAAGAAGACTACACTCAATCCTCTCTCTTTAGTTCAACACAAAAAGAACTTCATTCTCTTATTAAAGTGTTTTTGGTTTTGAATGGTAAATGCTTTTTGCGACAGAGAACCCTACGGTAAACGTCAGCACTCGGGATAGGAGAAGGCCTACGCCTAACCACTCCACGACCATTTAAGTTTTTGTTATGAAAAGATTTGAAATGCACTCGGTGCGGGACCGAGGTTTTTAGGTGACAAGGGTTGCGGGATGAAGCTGTGAAAGTGAGATGGTGGAAGGAGTTGTGTCTTTATATTGAAAGACGAGTGTCTAAACCACCCACGCTACAGTGAGTATCTCGACCCTCGGAGAGGAAGAAAATCTACACTTAATCCCCTCTTTTAGTTCAATACAAAGAGAAGTTGATTCTTTATTGAAAGGGATTTTGAAAATGCATTCAGCGCGGGGCCGAGGTTTTAGGAGAAAAAATGGCTTGAAAATGTACTCGGTGCGAAGCCGAGGTTTTAGGAGAGAAGGATATGGATGAGTGCGAAGAATACGAGCGTCTTCACATTGAAAGACGAGTGTCAAAACCACCCACACTACAGTGAGCATCTCGACACTCGGAGAGGGAGAAAGTCTACACTTAATCCTCTTTTTTCAATTCAAAACGAATATAACTCGATTCCTTTATTGAAGATGGTTTGATAGCGTCAATGAATCAAATCGTGACAAGAAATGAAGAAAGAAAGGAGGTGGCCTCAGATCCAACGATACTTATCAATATATTGACTTAGCAATCGATTTATGGAACTTTCGTCATCGGCCAAAAAGTGGAACGGGATGTCCAATAAGAGACGAGATCCAACTTTTACGAGGAAATAAATTTTTTAAAACTTCAATATATCTTACAAAGCGCTAACAAAATAAAAAAAGAGAAATGTCATTCTAAATATATATAAGAAAACTTTTAAAAGAAATATGATAAGATTCTAAAACTTAAAAAAAAATATAAATAGAAAATTAAATATGTAAAGTATTTCTAAAGATTATATAAGAAAACTTAAAGTAATATATATACACAGTATTTACAAATAAATATTAAAATATTTACAATATATTAGAAGAATATTTATACAGCTATAAAACTTAAATTTACCAAAATAGAGTTATAAAACTCTAAAAATTTTATTTGAGATTCAATAAAATAATAAAACATAAAACAAAGTTAATAGATTTTGATGACCAAACAAAAAAAACAAACACGAATACGTTGGAGATATTAGAACACAAACAATGCACTTGCAAGCAACACACTCAGATTCCAACACCACCAGAATCAAAACAAAATTGCAAGCAAGAAAATGCAACGCATAAAGGTCAAACTACCTCAGATTCGGAACTCCCTTATTCTCGGGCTCGGTTTCGACTTCTCACTCTTCTCCTTCACTTCCGTTTCTGTGTTCTTTTGACGGTGCGGCGGTGGATGGTTAGTTATTGGAACAACGGCGGCTTGATTTTTGATGGTCTACAATCTCGCTCACCACATGTTCGATGAAAGTACTGTGATAGTTTGGATGGTTGTTGTAAAGTTCACAGTGAGTTATGATGAAGGTGGAGGTTGAGTTGGATTTGGGGTATTTTGTGTTGGAGTTGATAGCGGTATGAGCTGTTCGAAAACAGTGTCCAGAGGTGGGGGGAAATGAAACGAAGGTTAGTGTTACTGCAAGAATGGGAGAAAAAATGAGGATGAAATTGGTAAAGTTGGATTTTTCTGATGAGGGTTGAGTTGTTAGAGGTGGAGTTTTGGTTTTGGTTTTTTTGAAAGGGTTCAAGAGGATCTCTTGAGAATCTTCAGAAAAGGGAGAAGACTTAGCCTTTTTTCCTCTCCTCCGTTGGCTGAAGATTATCGGGTCTTTTTATCCCAATTTCTGAGGTTTTTTTCTCTGCTCTTGCTTTTCAAAGTCTCACAAGGTTGTCAATTTGTTGGGCTCCAAAATTGCCGTTTTTGCATATCCTCTGTCCATTGTGTAGGTTTGTGGTTACATCAATTTGGCATTGTGTGTTTTGGGTGTTTTTTGAAGCAGTGACAGCAGGTTGTGCAGAGTTGACAACAGGGAGCAGCAGGTCACAGTCCATAAGTTTTTAATTATGGTTGTACTAATAGAAGCAGGTCTGGTCTGGTGTGGGATATGGGTTGTGGTAACAGGGTTTGTCCTATTCTGCAGACTCACTGCTGGTACACTTTTACACATTTCTTATGGTGAGTGTAGGTTATTGATCTGGTAGGATTTTGGTGCAGATACAGCCGCTACCAAACAGGCTTCAAGACAAGCCATTTTCGTAATGAGCTCGAACTGTCATTGCGTGTTGTAGTTGTATCGCTGAAACGTTGAGCTGTTTGACGTTGTATGCACGGTTGTTGATGTCAAAATCGTTGAATCAATATTTTTTGACGCTGAATAAAGAAAGTCGCGGCTGAACCTGTGAATGGATTTATCAATGACAGTATCTTCATTGATGTTAACTCTATCCAACTACTGCCAATGCGTTAAAGGCACATTCGATGCTTCAAGTAATGACTTTTTAGAAGGATTGAGACAGTTCGACAAGCATACACTACGAGCATCGACAAGTTTAAACCGACTACTCTTCAATCCACTTTGATAAATAGGATTAGCGTTTAACCCCAACTTCAAGAAGTCATGCAATGAACTCACAGTACCGACTACTCTTCAATCCACTTTGATAAATAGGATTAGCGTTTAACCCCAACTTCAAGAAGTCATGCAATGAACTCACAGTATCAACCATATAGGAATACATTATGCCACTGGATTGCCGAGTCATTGTTGCCGCGAGTTGATGGAGCTAGAAGGCATCCATGAATTTACGATAACCACTACCGAATTCACCCTTTCACCAACCCATAGTGACTTGCATCCTAAAACTTGAAAATGGAATCATCGGCTGTTGTAATATAACAACCACACTGACTGACTTTAGCATTAGTCTTAAGTGACTTGATCTCAAGTGCTTCAACTATATGATTAGCTCTTACATCCCATAGCGAACCGCTACCGTTGCTGTTGGAAAGAAATGAAACTAAGTTTCAGCGTCGTCAATTGAAGAGGTTGAACACGAGTTGTTGTTGTACGCGGTATTTCATTGCGCACTAATAAGCCAGGATCAATAAGCAAGTCAAAACCGAGAATTTGATGTTAACAAAACCGATGGATGATTACGAGGTATTTAAACAATGCGAGTGAGATGAGCTGCTTTGTGGGCTATGAGAATGAGAAATAAGTGCCTCTAATGTGAACATAATAAAACGTGTTGCAGCACCCTCAAACGCGTGGACTTCCTATAGGTAATCAATCTCGCACCACTTCACGCCTCTCCAAATCGTTACATTCTATATCAAACGGATGAAACAAACTCTTTCTGCTTCTGTTTTCACTCAACAGTGAATAACAACTATAACATAGTTGTGGTTGCTGTCATCATCTGAAGTTTGGATTGAAGATATGATATTGCTATCGTTCAAGACCTTCCTCCATCACACGTTTTAACACGAACGACATGCTGCTATTGATGTTCAAGAACTCAACAAAAGTTTTGAAGAATCAATGGTGATGTGTTCTACCTTGTTGCTGCAAAGTAGTTTCGAAGACAAAGATTGTGGTTGCGAATTGTTCAAGGTTGCGGGAAGTTATTGCAGTTTGTTTCCGACATCTATGGTTGTATATGTTGTGTTTGAGAAGTTGCAGGGAAGTCTATCTTGTTCATAGCTCAAAAATCTAAGGCTACAATCAGGGAAACCCCAAGCAACATATTTGGTATATGTTCTTGGTTTAAGTAAATTATTGGTTCCTGCTATGAGAATTTTGTCATCGAGAGCGACGATTTGAGTGATAGGTGAAGAACTTTTGCGGATCTCAAGCGGAACAAGATGACTGGAATGTTTAAGGGAATGAGGAGGAAGTTCTCTCTCAATTTTCCTTTTCATGTGTGCTTTGAGAAACAGTTGTTTTGATGTCTGCCCAAAATGATTAGTTTGTGCTAAAATGGATGCTTTATGGCCGGATCTGTAACTGAGTCTATGTCTACATTCCTCTCATATGTATAATGATAGAACACATTGACTGATTCCTCGGCAGCCTATCAGGAATATACCATCATGTTTGTCGAGACCTATAACTCGTTCGCAGTTATATTTAACTCTTATTTTCTCCGAAGGTTCCAGAAAAGGTCTGATTAAGTATTCACCGTTATCATGCAGTTCTTTATCAGACCTATCACCGGCAATTTTAAGATCATCAACTTTCACAGAAAAAGATTGTCTTGGAGATCCCATATCAGATCTTCCTTGTGTGCTTTCTCCTATTGGAACTGACATTGTACTAGACTTAGCACCATGCTCAAGTGCAGAATGCAGACTTGCATTTCATGTTACTAGCTTTGTCTTCATTCCACTCAATCTTCTCAGGAACTGTATCTTTAACACTATCCACGTATCTTCAAAGAGAAGTTCAAACAGCTCACTGTCAGAGCTATTTTGTTTGGCACCATCAGTCAACAGTGAAAAATAAGGTTTTGAATCGGATGCATCAGGACCAACTTACAGCATTCAAGTTTTTTTTCGCATTCGATACGGACCTTCACTCGGACAAAGCTGCCATTCAGGCTTTTCGGACAAAGAGGATTTACTTAGTGAGAATATCCCTCGTTCATGCACAAGTTGCTGAAGATGGCATTACCACTCACTCTCAGCATGCAGAATCCATCCATACTTATCCTGCCTAACAACTCTCAACTCGGCGGACATTGTATCACAAACTAAATCCAGTGCATACCTTCACTCATTTACCTGCTCCCAGTGCCTTAAATTTAATTTTTGCAGCTTCTCGAATTTTTCATTTCCGTTAAGCTCTTTCGCCTCCCATTCTGTTCTGGTAGTGATTTGCATTTATACGGGTTCTGCTGCATAGATTGAAATACTCACTCCCCACTGCCACGACAATTAAATCACGACGAGGCCTTCAAGGATACAATTACAACTTTGAGTGTTATCTCCAAGGGCTCCCACTGTCAAATGCTTGTTCTAACACATCCTCCATTCGTTTTGCAAGCAGTATCTCCAAATTGGCTAACACTGATGGTGGCACTTCAATCAAGTCCTTTAAGTTTCTTTCAGGAAGGATGACTCTCTTAATACCATATCGATGTGCAGCTAGTATCTTATCCTTGATACTACCAATTGGTAACACTAGACCCTTCAACGTCATCTCACCAGTCATAGCGGTATCAGATCTCACTTTCCTCTGACTGAAAAATGAAACCAATGCTGTGACTAAAGTCACACCAGCTGAAGGCCCATCTTTAGGTACTGCACCTGCAGGGAAATGTATATGTATATCACGACCTTCCAGCAGATTAATGCCTTCTGCAGCAGCTAGTCTGAGATCAGCTGCTCTTGCCTTTACCCATGTTAGTGCAATTTGAGCTGATTCTTTGATCACCTCACCAAGTTGTCCAGTAGGATGCAATTCACCCTTCTCTGCCATCGTTGAAGCCTCCACAAACTGAACCACTCCACCAAAAGTAGTCCAAACCAGACCAACAGATATCCCCAGGGTCACATCATGTTCTGCTATTTCTCTTCCATCAAACTTTGTTTCTGCTCCAGAATAGATATAAGCTCTACGACAGTTGCTTTAAATTGGCGTGACAACATTATGAAATCTGGATCATGCTCCACCTGTTCCATCTCAGTCCTAGTCATCTCAAGGGAAGAGATTTTTGCAGTGTGGTATGTTCCTCTTGTGCTGAGTTCCTAAACACTAAATCTGCACAAACTTTCAAGAACAACTATGTATGTGACCCTCCCACTTGGCTTCTCCGGTGCAGTCAGTTTGACGCGGATCACCATTGGATTGAGCATCGTTGAAAGTTGAAATGACAGTTTGTTGTAAATGTGTTGCTAGGTTGTCTGCATGGAGGCCAGTGTATTTGTAGTGATTGAGGCGGTATCAACATGGTGGCATGGCAATTTTCTCATGATTTTTGTGTGATTTTTTTGTAATTTGTTTTATGTGAATGTGACTTGGAGGTGCTGCTAGGAAATGATAGAGAATGATGGCCGAAAAATTCATGTTGGCTTGCCGGTTTAAGGTTATTGAAGTTGGAATGTGGTTATGGTGTTTTGGTGGATTTGATTTTCACTCTCTTTTTTTTAATTTTGGGTTTAGACTTATGTAGCATAACCCATGTAATGAAAAAGGATACCACTTTGTATGCATATACGTATGAACTTGATTCTTATTCTAACAAGTTGTGGTAGTAATGGACTTATGGAAATGAAATTGGATTGGACTTTAAGAAAAACTATGGTTTATTTCCAAAATGCACGATGGGCCATACAAAAGAACTAGCTTTTATTTATTTATTATTTTTTTGAGATTTTTTGAATCAAATTGGACTTATGACTTGGGCTTTGGTAAACTTAGAATCAGAACGGAAATAGCTCATCACTTTTTGCCCCCTTCCAATTTTCTCGCACTTAAAACACGCTTTTCGAAACCTCGCTTGGGACTTGAGATGATCTGATAATCTAACCCATATGTTGGCAATCGCAGACACTCTTGACTTGATGAACTTCAGATGGAACTTGATTCAGTTCAATTCAACCTCATGATTGAAGCAGCATATATATATATATATATATATATATATATATATATATATATATATATATATATATATATATATATATATATATATATATATATATATATATATATATATATATATTTTGATTTTCCAGACAACAGTTGATGAGAGGATATACAAATGCAAGTTATATACAGGGTAGGACAAATTTGGGGTATGACAGATGCCCCTATCTAATCGGCTTAGACCGAATAAGATGAATGGCTATGGCGCTCATTCTCTCAAGGTAGAAGACAATTAGATATGAAGAAGACCCTGAATTTGTCCAAAAAGAAAAGGGATGCCCGAGAATTGAAATGCTGGATGCGATATACCTCTGAGTAAGCTGAAAATAACTGGACAAAGATCCCCGTCACCCAAGAGGATGATGGGATGAAATACGTACGGCTGCTACCACCAAAAGGGATGGGAGAGCAAAACACAATCGCATAATCTGACGTCAGACGAGATGACAGACCCCCCACCAACAGGATGACGAACTTATAATCAAATGGATGATGGTACACTCACACACATTGTTCTGATATTAAGAGAAAGTAAGGGATCCATTGCCAGAAGGATAGCGGGAAACATGCTAGTCATTACACCAAAAAGGATGTCAGACCCACCACCAAAGAGGATGATGGAGCGAAACAAAACCAAACCTAACACCAAAAAAGATGATAGGGGGGATCGGATAAGCTTCTCCCAAGAGATTGCCACTTATCGCTGAAGATGGATAAGCTTCTCTGAAGAGATTGCCACTTATCGCTGAAGATGGATAAGCTTCTCTGAAGAGATTGCCACTTATCGCTGAAGACGGATAAGCTTCTCTGAAGAGATTGCCACTTATCGCTGAAGATGGATAAGCTTCTCTGAAGAGATTGCCACTTATCGCTGAAGATGGATAAGCTTCTCTGAAGAGATTGCCACTTATCGCTGAAGATGGATAAGCTTCTCTGAAGAGATTGCCACTTATCGTTGAAGATGGATAAGCTTCTCTGAAGAGATTGCCACTTATCGCTGAAGATGGATAAGCTTCTCTGAAGAGATTGCCACTTATCGCTGAAGATAGATAAGCTTCTCTGAAGAGATTGCCACTTATCGCTGAAGATGGATAAGCTTCTCCGAAGAGATTGCCACTTATCAATGAAGATGGATAAGCTTCTCTGAAGAGATTGCCACTTATCGCTGAAGATGGATAAGCTTCTCTGAAGAGATTGCCACTTATCGTTGATGAAGGATAAGCTTCTCTGAAGAGATTGCCACTTATCACTGAAGATGGATAAGCTTCTCTGAAGAGATTGCCACTTATCGCTGAAGATGGATAAGCTTCTCTGAAGAGATTGCCACTTATCGCTGAAGATGGATAAGCTTCTCTGAAGAGATTGCCACTTATCGCTGAAGATGGATAAGCTTCTCTGAAGAGATTGCCACTTATCGCTGAAGATGGATAAGCTTCTCTGAAGAGATTGCCACTTATCGCTGAAGATGGATAAGCTTCTCTGAAGAGATTGCCACTTATCGCTGAAGATGGATAAGCTTCTCTGAAGAGATTGCCACTTATCGCTGAAGACGGATAAGCTTCTCTGAAGAGATTGCCACTTATCAATGAAGATGGATAAGCTTCTCTGAAGAGATTGCCATTTATCGCTGAAGATGGATAAGCTTCTCTGAAGAGATTGCCACTTATCGTTGATGAAGGATAAGCTTCTCTGAAGAGATTGCCACTTATCACTGAAGATGGATAAGCTTCTCTGAAGAGATTGCCACTTATCGCTGAAGATGGATAAGCTTCTCTGAAGAGATTGCCACTTATCGCTGAAGATGGATAAGCTTCTCTGAAGAGATTGCCACTTATCGCTGAAGATGGATAAGCTTCTCTGAAGAGATTTCCACTTATCGCTGAAGATGGATAAGCTTCTCTGAAGAGATTGCCACTTATCGCTGAAGATGGATAAGCTTCTCTGAAGAGATTGCCACTTATCGCTGAAGATGGATAAGCTTCTCTGAAGAGATTGCCACTTATCGCTGAAGACGGATAAGCTTCTCTGAAGAGATTGCCACTTATCGCTGAAGACGGATAAGCTTCTCTGAAGAGATTGCCACTTATCGCTGAAGATGGATAAGCTTCTCTGAAGAGATTGCCACTTATCGCTGAAGATGGATAAGCTTCTCTGAAGAGATTGCCACTTATCGCTGAAGATGGATAAGCTTCTCTGAAGAGATTGCCACTTATCGCTGAAGATGGATAAGCTTCTCTGAAGAGATTGCCACTTATCGCTGAAGATGGATAAGCTTCTCTGAAGAGATTGCCACTTATCGCTGAAGATGGATAAGCTTCTCTGAAGAGATTTCCACTTATCGCTGAAGATGGATAAGCTTCTCTGAAGAGATTGCCACTTATCGCTGAAGATGGATAAGCTTCTCTGAAGAGATTGCCACTTATCGCTGAAGATGGATAAGCTTCTCTGAAGAGATTGCCACTTATCGCTGAAGATGGATAAGCTTCTCTGAAGAGATTGCCACTTATCGCTGAAGATGGATAAGCTTCTCTGAAGAGATTGCCACTTATCGCTGAAGATGGATAAGCTTCTCTGAAGAGATTGCCACTTATCGCTGAAGATGGATAAGCTTCTCTGAAGAGATTGCCACTTATCGCTGAAGACGGATAAGCTTCTCTGAAGAGATTGCCACTTATCAATGAAGATGGATAAGCTTCTCTGAAGAGATTGCCATTTATCGCTGAAGATGGATAAGCTTCTCTGAAGAGATTGCCACTTATCGTTGATGAAGGATAAGCTTCTCTGAAGAGATTGCCACTTATCACTGAAGATGGATAAGCTTCTCTGAAGAGATTGCCACTTATCGCTGAAGATGGATAAGCTTCTCTGAAGAGATTGCCACTTATCGCTGAAGATGGATAAGCTTCTCTGAAGAGATTGCCACTTATCGCTGAAGATGGATAAGCTTCTCTGAAGAGATTTCCACTTATCGCTGAAGATGGATAAGCTTCTCTGAAGAGATTGCCACTTATCGCTGAAGATGGATAAGCTTCTCTGAAGAGATTGCCACTTATCGCTGAAGATGGATAAGCTTCTCTGAAGAGATTGCCACTTATCGCTGAAGACGGATAAGCTTCTCTGAAGAGATTGCCACTTATCGCTGAAGACGGATAAGCTTCTCTGAAGAGATTGCCACTTATCGCTGAAGATGGATAAGCTTCTCTGAAGAGATTGCCACTTATCGCTGAAGATGGATAAGCTTCTCTGAAGAGATTGCCACTTATCGCTGAAGATGGATAAGCTTCTCTGAAGAGATTGCCACTTATCGCTGAAGATGGATAAGCTTCTCTGAAGAGATTGCCACTTATCGCTGAAGATGGATAAGCTTCTCTGAAGAGATTGCCACTTATCGCTGAAGATAGATAAGCTTCTCTGAAGAGATTGCCACTTATCGCTGAAGATGGATAAGCTTCTCCGAAGAGATTGCCACTTATCAATGAAGATGGATAAGCTTCTCTGAAGAGATTGCCACTTATCGCTGAAGATGGATAAGCTTCTCTGAAGAGATTGCCACTTATCGTTGATGAAGGATAAGCTTCTCTGAAGAGATTGCCACTTATCACTGAAGATGGATAAGCTTCTCCCAAGAGATTGCCACTTATCGTTGAAGTCTGCTGGAGATAACTTACTGGGGAATGCCCATGAATTTACTGGAGATGCCCCTGTCTGGGCTGAATGTTGATTTGAAGATCTTGATTAACCACGAGGTTGAAATACATCACGCAATACTCCCATGGTCTTGAAAAGATGCCCCTGACTGGGCTGAATTTTGCTTTGATATGCTTGAACTTTGTGGGGTGACCCACGGCCTTTGCAGATAATGCCCCTGACCGGGCTGCTGTTCGCGTTGAAGCTCTTGAGTTTTGTGGGAGGACCCATGGTCTTTTACAGATAATGCCCCTGACTGGGCTGCTGATTGCATTGAAGTTCTTTGAATTTACCCAATAAACTTTGAACAAATTCGTGGGGAACGCCCACGGTCTTGCGGAAGATGCCCCTGACTGGGCTGATTATGATCTTGATATCCTCTGACTCTCGTGGGAGAAAACCACGATCTTGCAAGGGATGCCCCTGACTGGGCTGATGATGATCTTGGAAATCTTCGAAATTGATCTTGGATCTGAGCTCGCATATGCTAATGCTGGATGGTAAAGATGTTCCATAAATGGAAATGCAAATGCAAATGCTAATGTGCGGAGATGCAAGAGTTGGGGAAAGTATGATATGATTATGGATCTGCATATGATGCAAGATACTTATGAATTCGAATGCGATGCGTATGATGCATATGATGTGTATGATTGCAGATGGTGATGGAAATGCAGGTGCCGACATGGCGGACTTTGGTGGTTGCCAATGCAGATTGGACTTTAGCTTAGGTGGGAAAGTGAAGGACAAGCCTGACTTCCTGACATCGTCCTTTCTTGATGTATAAAGAACTTGGATGTGTTGAGATTTTCAACTCATTGTTAGTTTTGCTGGGCTTTGACAACCTTGCCAATCAAGTCCTTTTGAGATTTTAGAATGATGTTCCTGTGTACTCCTTAGAGTCATGGTCACCCTTTAGTTACCCTAAGAGGGTAAGCCATCCCTTAATCTAATTTACCATGATGTCATTATATGCAAAACCCATCATCAAATAAATGAAACTTGCAACCAAAGGGTAAATAAAAACAGAGAAAGCTTTGATGAAAGTGATTTTATTGATGAAAACCCATAAACGGGAAAATTACAAAAGGAGGCAATTCCTAAAAGAGGTAACTGCCTTTAAAAGAGAAAATAAAGACTAAGACAATGTTGAAAATGGTCCCTGCCAAGTTTCAAATCCGCTATGGCCCATATGTCTCTGAAGAGCCTTCACGCCTTGCTTTTGAGCGCCACGATCGAATTGATCTTTCTCAGTCGAGGGCTTGATGGTTATGGAGGATAATTCACACGTCTTTTCAGGATGCAGTTCTGCCTTTTCGAATCCCTAACTTTTGCCTAGGCCGCCCTTTCAGGTTTTCAGCCTATCAGGATACTCTTTTTTTTTTACTTCTAGTCCCTAATTTTGCCTGAACCATTTTTATGGTCCACCAGGACGCCCATTTTTGCGTGGATTTTTATTTTTGGGTCCACCGCGCTTATCTTTTAAGCATAATATTTTTTAACTGCATCTGCATTCACAGGGGATGAGAGATCGTCACCATCCATGGTTGACAGGATCAAGGCCCCTCCGGAGAAAACTTTCTTTACTATATACGGACCCTCATAGTTTGGTGCCCATTTTCCCCTTGGATCGACGTGAGTTGGCTGAATTTTCCTTAGTACCAAATCTCCTGCTTGGATGTGTCATGGGCGAACCTTCTTATCAAAGGCCCTCTTCAATCGTTTTTGGTATAACTGTCCATGACAGATGGCCGTCATGCGTTTCTCGTCAATGAGATTGAGTTGGTCGAGTCTGGCTTGTATCCATTCGGCCTCATCTAGCTTGACGTCTGCCAAAATCCTTAAGGAGGGGATCTCTACTTCAATGGGCAATACTGCTTCCATGCCATATACGATAGAAAACGGGGTTGCCCCTGTGGAAGTACGCACTAAGGTGCGGTAGCCATGCAACGCGAATGGAAACATCTCGTGCCAGTCTTTGTAAGTCTTCACCATCTTCTGGACGATTTTCTTAATGTTCTTATTTGCCGCCTCAACAACTCCGTTCATTTTAGGGCGATAAGGTGTTGAATTGTGGTGTTCAATTTTGAAGTTTTCACACAACTCTTTCATCATCTTATTGTTGAGGTTTGAACTGTTGTCTGTAATGATCTTGTTCGGGATTCCATATCGACAAATAATCTCTTTTTTGATGAAGCGAGTCACCACTTGCTTAGTGACGTTGGCATAGGACGCCGCTTCTACCCATTTGGTAAAGTAATCGATGGCCACTAAGATAAAACGGTGCCCATTTGAAGCGGTTGGCTCGATGCGTCCGATTACATCTATACCCCACATAGCGAAAGGCCAAGGCGAAGTCAAAACATTCAGAGGGAGTGGTGAAGTATGAACCTTGTCTGCGTAAATTTGGCACTTGTGGCATGACTGGACATGGAGACAACAATCCGTTTCCATCGTCATCCAATAGTATCCCGCCCTCAAAATCTTTTTAACCATAGTATGACCACTAGCATGTGTCCCAAAAGATCCTTCATGCATTTCATTTATGATACGTTCTGCTTCGTGTTTATCCACGCATCTGAGTAGAACCGAATCGTAATTCTGCTTGTATAACACGTTACCACTGAGGAAGAACTTTGAGGAGAGCTTTCTGAGATACTTCTTGTCAGTGATAGTTATGCCTTCTGGATATTCTTGTGTCTCTAGATATTGCTTGATATCATAGAACCAAGGACGATCATCAATTTTAGCTTCTTCCACATCGGTCGCTAGGCAATAAGCGGGTTCGTCCAAATATTCCAAACGGATGGATGGCGCCTCATTCTTCCACTTGACCTGAAACATAGATGCTAGTGTTGCTAGAGCGTCAGCCAACTGATTTTCTCCTCTGGGAATGTGATGAAAAGTGATCTCATCAAAGTACGGGATTAGCTTCAGGACATGATCTTTGTAAGGAATTAACTTGAGGTCCAGTGTTTCATACTCCCCTTTAATCTGGCATATGACGAGCGCGGAATCTCCATAGACTTCTAGAATCTTGATTCTATTATCAATGGCAGCTTCAATTCTGAAAATACAAGCTTCATATTCGGCCATGTTGTTAGTACATTTGAAGCATAATCTGGCGGTGAATGGCAAGTGAAAGCCAGTTGGAGAAGTGATGATTGCCCCGATTCCACAACCTTTGGCATTTGCGGCACCATCGAACACGAGCGTCCATCGCGATCCTGGTTCGGGTCCATCATCTGGGCCTGGCGTGGCATAATCTCTGGCAAACATGACGTCTTCGTCGAGGAAATCGAAGCGCATGGACTGGTAGTTGTCCATAGGTTGGTGTGCAAGGTATTCAGAGAGCACACTTCCTTTGATAGCTTTCTGCGTAACATACTGGATGTCATACTCTGTTAACACCATTTGCCAACGAGCTACTCGCCCGGTGAGAGCGGGCTTCTCGAATATGTATTTGACAGGATCCATCTTGGATATCAACAAAGTCGTATGGGTGAGCATATATTGTCTCAAGCGTTTTGCTGCCCAAGACAATGCGCAACATGTCTTCTCGAGCATTGAATATCTCGTTTCACAGTCATTAAACTTCTTGCTGAGGTAATAGATTGCATGCTCTTTCCTGCCGGTTTCATCATGTTGTCCCAACACGCATCCCATGGATCCCTCTAACACAGTCAGGTACATGATCAGGGGTCGTCCGGGCACTGGAGGCATCAAGATCGGCGGTTCTTGTAGGTATTCCTTTATCTTCTCAAAGGCTTTCTGACAATTATCGTTCCATACCACGGCTTGATCCTTTCGAAGTAATTTGAAGATGGGCTCACAAGTGGCCGTTAGATGAGATATGAACCTGGCGATATAGTTCAACCTCCCAAGGAACCCTCGGACTTCTTTTTCAGTTTTGGGTGCCGGCATCTCCTGGATTGCTTTGACCTTATCTAGATCGACTTCAATCCCTTTCTGGCTCACAATAAAACCTAGCAATTTACCAGATCTTACACCAAAAGTGCATTTGTTGGGATTTAGTCTCAGCTGGAATTTCCTTAACCGGGCGAATAGCTTTCCCAAGTGGATGAGGTGATCTTCCTCAGTCTGGGATTTCGCAATCATATCGTCTACATAACACTCAATCTCTTTATGTATCATGTCATGGAAAAGAGTGACCATTGCTCGCTGATATGTTGCGCCTGCGTTCTTAAGTCTAAATGGCATGACCTTGTAACAGAAAGTTCCCCATGGAGTGATGAAAGTCGTCTTTTCCATATCTTCGGGCGCCATCTTAATCTGGTTATATCCAGAAAAGCCATCCATAAATGAGAAGACAGAAAATTGGGCCGTGTTGTCTACTAGCACATCAATGTGTGGCAAAGGGAAGTCATCTTTCGGACTCGCTCTATTGAGGTCTCTATAATCTACACACATTCGCACCTTCCCATCCTTTTTAGGTACTGGGACAATATTCGCTATCCATTGTGGATAGTTGGATACTGCCAGAAAACCAGCGTCTAATTGCTTTTGCACTTCCTCTTTGATCTTGAAGGACATCTCGAGCTTTGTTCTCCTCAACTTTTGCTTCACCGGCGGGCAGCCTTCCTTGAGAGGTAATTTGTGCATCACAATCTCTTCATCTAGACCGGGCATATCTTTGTAAGACCAAGCAAATACATCAACATACTCTCGAAGCAATATTATCAGTTTTGACTTAATCTTTGACTCCAAAGCTGCGCCTATCTTGATTTCTTTGGCATCCTCTTCAGTTCCCATGTTGATGACTTCGACCTCTTCTTGGTAGGGATGAATGACCTTTGACTCCTGCTTCAATAGTCTAGCTAGCTCTTCTGGGAGATCACAATCTTCCTCGCAGTCTTCGTCGGCTTGGTAGATCGGGTTATCAAAGTCATATTGGACCATAACGGGGTCGTTATTGACAGGAGCAAGGGAAGATCTGCACGAATGGATGACTTCATGCTTTATTATTTTTTATTATTTTTAGAAAAGGTTGACAGAAAAAAGGAAAATAAAACAAAACATTGTCTTTCAAAGATAATTTTATGTGCAAAAAGTAAAAATGAAAGAAAGAGAGCGTAATTGGATGCGAAGGTTTATTTATTGATGATAAGTTATGCTTTAAAAGCAAAAGGCCCTACAACATGATCCATATGCCTTGGGCAGAGCATATGATTTTTTTTTAGATAAAATAAAAGGGAATTACTCGTCTACTAGAGTAACTTCGGGGATTTCAACGACTCTCCAATTGTTCAAAGTTTGATTAGGCGCCCTAGGATACACCATACACAGCTCTTCATGATCTTCGACTTCAGTTTCCAAAAACATGACTTGACCATCGACAAGGTGGCCTCCACTAGTAAAAACCAACGGAGTTGCAAGCTCTTTGCCCTTATCAGTTGCATTCTTCTGCTTGTAGCCTAGACCAGCTCCATTTTTGTTGACGGGCAATTCCAACACCCTGCCCCATCCTCGCGGATGTCCTTCCTCTATTACCGTCCTCGCGTCCTTCCAAGTCACTATTGAAGATGCCGGCTTTTCGTAAATCATTTCAACATTGATCACTTCAAAAGCTTGAAACGGTGTCTCATGCACTTCATTTCCTACTTCCACATAGCGGAAAGAAGCAAGATGGCTCACGAGAACATCTTCCTCACCCTCAATGATGACCATCTGATTGTTAATCATAAACTTGATCTTTTGATGCAAGGTTGAAGTTACAGCGCCTGCGGAATGAATCCACGGACGACCAAGAAGGCAACTGTAAGCAGGGTATATATCCATTACGTAAAATGTAATGATGAAAGTATGAGGTCCAATCTTGATCGGGAGATCAACCTCGCCTACCACAGTTCTCTTAGCTCCATCAAAAGCTTTTACAATAGTTTGACTTGGCTTCATCACAAGTCCTTCAATTGACAGCTTACACAACGAGCTTTTTGGTAACACATTCAACGATGATCCAGTGTCGACGAGCACCCTAGAGAAAACAACATCCACACATTCGATAGTAATGTGCAAGGCCTTGTTATGATTTTTACCTTCGGGAGGTAATTCACTATCATTAAAGCTCAAAATATGACCTGATGCAATATTTCCCACCACTTCTTCAAACTGTACTACTGATATCTCCTCTGGCACATGAGCTGCCTTCAAGAATTTTAGCAGTGCTTCTTGATGGGCCTTTGAACACATTAACAATGACAGCATGGATATCTTCGAGGGTGTCTGATTGAGCTGGTCAATCACTTTGTAATCGCTTTTTTGAATGATTCTTAGAAACTCCTCCGCTTCATCATTTGGGATGCCTTTCTGTTTAGATGACTGCCCCTGTTCATTGGTGCTTGGTATGACAGTACCTTTCCTTGTATTGTCACTGCCGTTGACAGGAGGTGCAGTCGGAGCGAAGATTCGACCACTTCTAGTGACGCCTCCGGTTCCCACGATGTTCTCTACAATCTTCTTTTCTTCCAATACGTCATCTTCTGCCACCTTCTGTCCGTTGAGAAAAACAGTTTCATCGTATAACCAAGGTACAACTTTGGTGCTCTTTGTACGGAAACAGAGATGGGGTCGAGATGACAAGCTGGTTCATTGATGGTGGAGACATAGGTATCTTAACTGGATCATACGGGATCTGCAGTGGGATAGAAGTATGTCCATACATGTTGTCCCATTCTTCCTCATCGCACGGTATGGTCAATGGTGTGCGGTTCGAATTGTCAACTGGGATCCAAAGCTCATATCCATCATCATATGGTATCTCCAATGTTTCGAACGGAATTTCAAGAGTAGCAACTTCCTCAATCTTTGATAGTTGTTCTGCTACTAATACACCCTGCTCAATCAGGCTTTGTATGCCCTTCTTCAGCTCAGCGCATCCTTGAGATCCGTCCATGCAAACATGGCAATTAGTTGGACATCCTGGGTAAATGTTTTTCAACAAGAGTTGCTTCTTAATAGTGGAAAGTGGGGTCCTCAATTTCTCAATATCCGAAATTAATCGGATCTCCTTAGAGCCTTCAATCATGTTTGTTGAGTGGTGAGGTGGCATTGGATTAGATTTGATGTTCGGAGTATTTCGGGTAAAGTTTATCGCTTTTGAATCGATAAGATTTTGCACAATGTATTTTAAAGCCTTACAATTCTCAATGCTATGGCCTGGGGCGCCAGAGTGGAATTCACATCTCGCATTTACATCGTAGCCGTAGGGGAGAACAGCCGGAGGATCTTTCATTTCCCTAAGTTGAACGAGACCTGCTTTCAACAAGAACGGAAGCAATTTGGCGTAAGTGGACGGAATTGGATCAAGCCTCCTTTTTGGCTTTCTCTGCCCTTGATACTGATTTTGTCTTGGTTGATAGGGTTGTTGTTGTCGATTTTGCTGAGGCACAGGCTGATTTGCCGGAATAGAAAGTGGTTGCTGTGGAGCAATGGCAGCAATGTGGTGATAACCTTGGTGAGTTCTCCCTCCATTGGTGAACACTGCACTAGCTTCGCCTTCCTTTTTCTTAACGAAACCCTGATAAGGCTTCTTGACCCCGCTTGCAGATCCGCCTGCATTCTGAATTTTTCCCGCCTTCATGAAACTCTCTAATCTCTCTCCAGCCATGACAAGTTCAGAAAACACTGTGGAGGTTGAGGATGCTAACCGCTCAAAGATCGGTCCTTGTAGCGTGCCCATGAATAGGTCTGTCAGTTCTTTCTCCATCAGCGGAGGTTGTACCCTTGCAGCTACTCCCCTCCATCTCTGCGCGAAGTCTTTAAAACACTCATTCGGCTTCTGAGTCAAATTCTGAAGCTGCATACGATTCGGAGCCATGTCAGTATTATACTGATAATGCTTCACGAAAGCGTCTGCTAACTCTTTCCAGCTTCTCACGTTGGATCGTTCAAGGTGCATATACCATTCTAGGGACGCCTCTGTTAAGCTATCTTGAAAGAAATGGATTAGTAGCTTCTCGTCATCAGAATAGGCGGCCATCTTCCTACAGTAAGACCTTATGTGGGTCTTAGGACAACTGTTACCCTTGTACTTCTCGAAGGTTGGAATTACAAACTTTGGAGGTATCTTAACTCCGGGTACAAGACATATTTCAGCAGCATCCAGTCCCAAAACATCGGGGTCTTGCAATGCCCTTACCACCTCTTGTAAGGCCTTGAACTTTTTCTCCAACTCAGCGGGTTGGGGTGCACATGCTTCAGCTGAATTCTCATAGAAGCCTTCATGTTCATCGTACTGGACTGGTATTGGGATCGCAGTGCCATGAGGTTGAGTAGTACCGACTGGCGGAGGGACGGTGTTGATAGGTACGGCGCCGGCAGAAGTAGGAATTGCCCCAACAGGGGTTGGGGTGGCCTCAACAGGAATTGGAATTGCACCACTTGCATTGGGAATTGCACCAGCCAAAGTCTGATTAGCGCTCCTCTCTGCTGCTTGCCTCATCTCCTCTTGACTCCTGGCCATGTTCTGAATCACCTCCATGAGTTGATTCATCTGCGTTTTCATGCCTAGCATCTCGCTCCTCATAGTAGCCTGGTCTTGCTCTATCTGATCCATGATTCTCTTCTGGCTATTCCTTGTGTTATACCGATGCCGTGAAGTCAGCTTGCTTTACTCTTTCTGAAAGGGGTAAGCGGCGTGTAAGGTCGGGTTGTAGGAAATGCAAAAAGAAAAATGCGCAAACGTATGCAAAATGCTCGAGAGACTTTCGAGGCTTGTGATTATCATTGGTATCATAGAATCATGACTGAATAATAAAGAAGTGCACAATTTAGACCAAAAAGCAATCTTTCATTAATTTTAGAAAAAATTCATACAGACAATTGCTGAATAAGCCGAAACTACAAGTCGTGCTACAAAAAATAACTGAATAACTAAAATTCTCTCTTTTGGAGACGTTCTTCAAGCTTCTTCGTCTCGAACATGAACCTCCTAACCATTTGGTCGCAGAGCTGGATAAAGTGGTGAACAGAAGGGGGGATATCATTTCCTTCCAAGTCTTGAATGGCGCTTTCCAGTCTCCATGGGATATCACGGATCATGAGGTTGCAATGCTCCACCAAATTGTTGTACCTAGCACGACACATATCTAGAGTTGACTGGTAATAACAAATAGAATCCACATGGGTGTCCAACAACTCATTGAGCTGAGCCTCTTTCTCGAGCCACTGCGCACTATCTCTTTGCAAAGCCTCGAAACGATTCCTCCACAGAAGGGCTGTTTCTTGGGCAGTTTCCAATTCTTGACATTTGTTATTCCACATGTCAGATGTGACATATGAATCTTTCAATGCCTCCTCTTTGAGTCTTCGTTCATTTTCCACTAGGGTCAAGGCATTTCTCAGTCGTTCTTCAAGATCCCCAATATCAGCCTCAAGATTCTCTCGTATTTCCTTCTTTTCGGCAGAGGCTATCTCAAAGAAGTGCCATGCCCTATCACAAGAAGCTTTGGTGTCCTTTAAGCGTTGTCGGAGAGTTGTTAATGATGCATCAGCCCCTTCGTAACCCTGCTGGTACCTGACTCTCAGATCTGTTTCTAATTTTAGCTTCTTGCTACTCTCAGCTGCTTGATCCTGTTCAAACTCCACCTTTCTTTTGTACTGACTGCTCTCCACATTTGCTTGGTGGACTTCATTCTGAAGGTCCTGGTTCTCCTTAGTCAATCTCTCCACTATTAGCTTCAGTTTTTCATATTCTTCTATGGATACATGAGTGGGAGCAGGAGGTGCTTCTCGCATAGAGGGCTCTAAGGGAAATGGTAACGACCTTTCAGCTACTCTAGCTAGTAACCACCGGTTGTATGGCTCCTTTGCCACACAATTCTTCGCTTTTAACTCCTTCCTCCCCTTTGTATGAATCTTGCCCCAAGCCTTAGCAATCTTCCTGACAAACGCAGGGTCCTCTGATGTGGCTAGCAAAAAGAAACTCTGAACCTTCTCTGCTTCGGGCTCGCCCTCCATAGCATAGCCCAACTGACGTAATGCCATGACTGGGTTATAGTTAATACAACCGGCCCTACCGATCAAGGGTACATTACTGAATTCTCCACAACTAAAAATGATTTCCACATCATAGTACTCAGGAGAGTACCAAGCAATATCACTAGCTTCCAGAGACATGATGCGCTGAGACCATTTTAATTCCTTCTTGTTTTCCATGAACGGCCCTTTCTTGGGCAAATGAGAAGCATACCACTTGTATAGTAGGTGAGAGCAGCATTGGATCATTCCCGCCTTCTTTTCACTCCTCCAATGAATAGAGTGATAGACATCGGCAAGGAGTGTAGGGATGGGATTCTTCTGCATGAAAAGAACGATGGCAGTGATGTCTATGAAATTGTCCATATTTGGAAAGAGGACAATCTCATAAATCATTAGAGCAACGCTTATTCCGAACTTTTCCCAATCTTCATCAACCTTGTATTGAGCAGCCTTTTCTAGCAGAAATTTTAATGGAAAACCCTGAACACCCCCTTTACTGGTTAGACCCTCTTTGACTTCCTCTTTGGTCATACGTAGAGTAAGAGCAATGGCAGGAGGTTTTGGTTCTTCTTCCAAGCCTGTGTATATAGGTTGATCCTTAATTTTGATGTTCAAAATGTGAGAATATTCCTCAAGAGTAGGGGCCAACTGATAGTTTTGAAAAGTGAAACATCTGAGAGGTGCATCATAGAACTGAGCCATAGCGAACAAAGCCCAAGTATCGACCCTAGAATGGAGGAGATCAAGCAATTTCCCATACCTCCCCTGAAAGTTGATCTTGATAGCCTTTGGTACGTCAATCAGAATGTCTTGAATTAGTTCCAACTTTGGTTCTCTGAACTTGATGGAATTTGTGCTTCTCTTTCTTTGGTCAGTCATTGTATTCACCAATACCTGAGATAATCACAGTCTCTTAAGTCCCTTGATATGCGAGAAATGATATGCAATGCAATGTATTATGAATGCACATGATAAAGAACACAAAGCGAGATCAAGATTACTGGTCTTGCAAAACAACATAAAAATATCTCTCCCATCGGGTGGGTTGTCTATTGGTTTAAAGGGGGCATCCCAAAGGCTTTTAAACAAAGTCCCATGCACTAGCCCTCAAAAGTTTTCCATCATAACGACTACTCGTAAGACGGTAATCCCTTCAAAGGATGAACACAGAGTCATGTCTTAGCAACCTTTGGAATAAGGTTCTACAAAGGTCCTCAGAATCACGGACTCCCACGTCGGAAATAAAGACGTCATTACGACTATACGTAAGACATAATCATTCCAACGGGGTCTCATCTGAGCGGTGGAATTCGATCCAACTCAACGAGTCCTAAGTCTCGCAAATCAGAAAGAACCCACCTCCTATCTTAGTATATACTTGAAAGCTTGGGTAGAAAGCTTTTATCCTTACAAACCATCCAAATAAACCCAACAGTTAGAGAATAAAGCATAAATAAATAAAACAAATAAAAACACAAACACGACAAACAAAATAGGCTTGGCTTGCTAGTGAGTTTTCCCCAGCAGAGTCGCCAGCTGTCGCTACTCGAAAAATGCGTCGCGCAACGACGGGAAGGCGAAAAAGATAGACAGAAGAGTCGCCACCGAACTTTATTTATCCCATGAGGGGAAGGGAAAATATCGAGAAAACCTTAAGAAACGAACAGATAAGATGGTCTCGCAACCAAGAACAGGTTCGGAAGCCAGTTATGCGAAGGGAAGGTATTAGCACCCCTCGTATCCATCGTACTCGATGGGAACCTTTTGTTTGTCGATGCGTGAATTTATTTGCTAAAATATTATGCTTAAAAGAGTGTTCCGAAGGATAAAGAGAAGGGTTAGAAACGGGGGGAAAGAGAGGTAACGAGGGAAGAAGAGAAAGGACAGACTCGATAGGACTTCGCGGTCCTAGGCCTACGTATTCTCAATAGATGTGAGAAAGTCAGAGTCGACGTAGTTCGGGGATACGGATATAGGAGGAATGTGCTCGGCAAGGATTGTGGCCCTTGTGCCTACGTATCTTTACTTAAAAGAAGTAAAGAATCAGAGCAGCCGTAGTTCGGCCTACGGTTTGCGGGGAAGTCTTGTTAGACGATGCTATCGTGCGCATTCTAGCAGTTAGATGTATTGCTGCTCGCTCGTTGGAGACTTAGGCATTACCTGTTTGCGGTAGAAAGGACGTAGCATGCCCTTTGGAAGACTGGTTTTCGCCATGCGAGGCAAGGTGTCACGTTTGATTGGTTGAGATTGTTTTTGGGGCGAGATAGGTCCTTGGATAGTAACCCGTACAGGTAGTACCCAATTCTTTATCTCAAAGTTTTTGTTGTAAAAAAAAATGTGTGGCGAACGTAGCGTCTTCGTATTGAAAGACGAGTATCAAGACCACACACACTACAGTGAGTATCCTGACACTCGGAGAGGAAGAAGACTACACTCAATCCTCTCTCTTTAGTTCAACACAAAAAGAACTTCATTCTCTTATTAAAGTGTTTTTGGTTTTGAATGGTAAATGCTTTTTACGACAGAGAACCCTACGGTAAACGTCAGCACTCGGGATAGGAGAAGGCCTACGCCTAACCACTCCACGACCATTCAAGTTTTTGTTATGAAAAGATTTGAAATGCACTCGGTGCGGGACCGAGGTTTTTAGGTGACAAGGGCTGCGGGATGAAGCTGTGAAAGTGAGATGGTGGAAGGAGTTGTGTCTTTGTATTGAAAGACGAGTGTCTAAACCACCCACGCTACAGTGAGTATCTCGACCCTCGGAGAGGAAGAAAATCTACACTTAATCCCCTCTTTTAGTTCAATACAAAGAGAAGTTGATTCTTTATTGAAAGGGATTTTGAAAATGCATTCGGCGCGGGGCCGATGTTTTAGGAGAAAAAATGGCTTGAAAATGTACTCGGTGTGAAGCCGAGGTTTTAGGAGAGAAGGATATGGATGAGTGCGAAGAATACGAGCGTCTTCGCATTGAAAGACGAGTGTCAAAACCACCCACATTACAGTGAGCATCTCGACACTCGGAGAGGGAGAAAGTCTACACTTAATCCTCTTTTTTCAATTCAAAACGAATATAACTCGATTCCTTTATTGAAGATGGTTTGATAGCGTCAATGAATCAAATCGTGACAAGAAATGAAGAAAGAAAGGAGGTGGTCTCAGATCCAACGATACTTATCAATATATTGACTTAGCAATCGATTTATGGAACTTTCGTCATCGGCCAAAAAGTGGAACGGGATGTCCAATAAGAGTCGAGATCCAACTTTTACGAGGAAATAAATTTTTTAAAACTTCAATATATCTTACAAAGCTCTAACAAAACAAAAAAAGAGAAATGTCATTCTAAATATATATAAGAAAACTTTTAAAAGAAATATGATAAGATTCTAAAACTTAAAAAAAAATATAAATAGAAAATTAAATATGTAAAGTATTTCTAAAGATTATATAAGAAAACTTAAAGTAATATATATACACAGTATTTACAAATAAATATTAAAATATTTACAATATATTAGAAGAATATTTATACAGCTATAAAACTTAAATTTACCAAAATAGAGTTATAAAACTCTAAAACTTTTATTTGAGATTCAATAAAATAATAAAACAGAAAACAAAGTTAATAGATTTTGATGACCAAACAAAAAAAAAACAAACACGAATACGTTGGAGATATTAGAACACAAACAATGCACTTGCAAGCAACACACTCAGATTCCAACACCACCAGAATCAAAACAAAATTGCAAGCAAGAAAACGCAACGCATAAAGGTCAAACTACCTCAGATTCAGAACTCCCTTATTCTCGGGCTCGGTTTCGACTTCTCACTCTTCTCCTTCACTTCCATTTCTGTGTTCTTTTGACGGTGCGGCGGTGGATGGTTAGTTATTGGAACAACGGCGGCTTGATTTTTGATGGTCTACAATCTCGCTCACCACATGTTCGATGAAAGTACTGTGATAGTTTGGATGGTTGTTGTAAAGTTCACAGTGAGTTATGATGAAGGTGGAGGTTGAGTTGGATTTGGGGTATTTTGTGTTGGAGTTGATAGCGGTATGAGCTGTTCGAAAACAGTGTCCAGAAGTGGGGGGAAATGAAACGAAGGTTAGTGTTACTGCAAGAATGGGAGAAAAAATAAGGATGAAATTGGTAAAGTTGGATTTTTCTGATGAGGGTTGAGTTGTTAGAGGTGGAGTTTTGGTTTTGGTTTTTTTGAAAGGGTTCAAGAGGATCTCTTGAGAATCTTCAGAAAAGGGAGAAGACTTAGCCTTTTTTCCTCTCCTCCGTTGGCTGAAGATTATCGGGTCTTTTTATCCCAATTTCTGAGGTTTTTTTCTCTGCTCTTGCTTTTCAAAGTCTCACAAGGTTGTCAATTTGTTGGGCTCCAAAATTGCCGTTTTTGCATATCCTCTGTCCATTGTGTAGGTTTGTGGTTACATCAATTTGGCATTGTGTGTTTTGGGTGTTTTTTGAAGCAGTGACAGCAGGTTGTGCAGAGTTGACAACAGGGAGCAGCAGGTCACAGTCCATAAGTTTTTAATTATGGTTGTACTAATAGAAGCATGTCTGGTCTGGTGTGGGATATGGGTTGTGGTAACAGGGTTTGTCCTATTCTGCAGACTCACTGCTGGTACACTTTTACACATTTCTTATGGTGAGTGTAGGTTATTGATCTGGTAGGATTTTGGTGCAGCTACAGCCGCTACCAAACAGGCTTCAAGACAAGCCATTTTCGTAATGAGCTCGAACTGTCATTGCGTGTTGTAGTTGTATCGCTGAAACGTTGAGCTGTTTGACGTTGTATGCACGGTTGTTGATGTCAAAATCGTTGAATCAATATTTTTTGACGCTGAATAAAGAAAGTTGCGGCTGAACCTGTGAATGGATTTATCAATGACAGTATCTTCATTGATGTTAACTCTATCCAACTACTGCCAATGCGTTAAAGGCACATTCGATGCTTCAAGTAATGACTTTTTAGAAGGATTGAGACAGTTCGACAAGCATACACTACGAGCATCGACAAGTTTAAACCGACTACTCTTCAATCCACTTTGATAAATAGGATTAGCGTTTAACCCCAACTTCAAGAAGTCATGCAATGAACTCACAGTACCGACTACTCTTCAATCCACTTTGATAAATAGGATTAGCATTTAACCCCAACTTCAAGAATTCATGCAATGAACTCACAGTATCAACCATATAGGAAATCATTATGCCACTGGATTGCCGAGTCATTGTTGCCGCGAGTTGATGGAGCTAGAAGGCATCCATGAATTTACGATAACCACTACCGAATTCGCCCTTTCACCAACCCATAGTGACTTGCATCCTAAAACTTGAAAATGGAATCATCGGCTGTTGTAATATAACGACCACACTGACTGACTTCAGCATTAGTCTTAAGTGACTTGATCTCAAGTGCTTCAACTATATGATTAGCTCTTACATCCCATAGCGAACCGCTACCGTTGCTGTTGGAAAGAAATGAAACTAAGTTTCAGCGTCGTCAATTGAAGAGGTTGAACACGAGTTGTTGTTGTACGCGGTATTTCATTGCGCACTAATAAGCCAGGATCAATAAGCAAGCCAAAACCGATAATTTGATGTTAACAAAACCGATGGATGATTACGAGGTATTTAAACAATGCGAGTGAGATGAGCTGCTTTGTGGGCTATGAGAATGAGAAATAAGTGCCTCTAATGTGAACATAATAAAACGTGCTGCAACACCCTCAAACGCGTGGACTTCCTATAGGTAATCAATCTCGCACCACTTCACGCCTCTCCAAATCGTTACATTCTATATCAAACGGATGAAACAAACTCTTTCTGCTTCTGTTTTCACTCAACAGTGAATAACAACTATAACATAGCTGTGGTTGCTGTCATCATCTGAAGTTTGGATTGAAGATATGATATTGCTATCGTTCAAGACCTTCCTCCATCACACGTTTTAACACGAACGACATGCTGCTATTGATGTTCAAGAACTCAACAAAAGTTTTGAAGAATCAATGGTGATGTGTTCTACCTTGTTGCTGCAAAGTAGTTTCGAAGACAAAGATTGTGGTTGCGAATTGTTCAAGGTTGCGGGAAGTTATTGCAGTTTGTTTCCGACATCTATGGTTGTATATGCTGTGTTTGAGAAGTTGCAGGGAAGTCTATCTTGTTCATAGCTCAAAAATCTAAGGCTACAATCAGGGAAACCCCAAGCAACATATTTGGTATATGTTCTTGGTTTAAGTAAATTATTGGTTCCTGCTATGAGAATTTTGTCATCGAGAGCGACGATTTGAGTGATAGGTGAAGAACTTTTGCGGATCTCAAGCGGAACAAGATGACTGGAATGTTTAAGGGAATGAGGAGGAAGTTCTCTCTCAATTTTCCTTTTCATGTGTGCTTTGAGAAACAGTTGTTTTGATGTCTGCCCAAAATGATTAATTTGTGCTAAAATGGATGCTTTATGGCCGGATCTGTAACTGAGTCTATGTCTACATTCCTCTCATATGTATAATGATAGAACACATTGACTGATTCCTCGGCAGCCTATCAGGAATATACCATCATGTTTGTCGAGACCTATAACTCGTTCGCAGTTATATTTAACTCTTATTTTCTCCGAAGGTTCCAGAAAAGGTCTGATTAAGTATTCACCGTTATCATGCAGTTCTTTATCAGACCTATCACCGGCAATTTTAAGATCATCAACTTTCACAGAAAAAGATTGTCTTGGAGATCCCATATCAGATCTTCCTTGTGTGCTTTCTCCTATTGGAACTGACATTGTACTAGACTTAGCACCATGCTCAAGTGCAGAATGCAGACTTGCATTTCATGTTACTAGCTTTGTCTTCATTCCACTCAATCTTCTCAGGAACTGTATCTTTAACACTATCCACGTATCTTCAAAGAGAAGTTCAAACAGCTCACTGTCAGAGCTATTTTGTTTGGCACCATCAGTCAACAGTGAAAAATAAGGTTTTGAATCGGATGCATCAGGACCAACTTACAGCATTCAAGTTTTTTTTCGTATTCGATACGGACCTTCACTCGGACAAAGCTGCCATTCAGGCTTTTCGGACAAAGAGGATTTACTTAGTGAGAATATCCCTCGTTCATGCACAAGTTGCTGAAGATGGCATTACCACTCACTCTCAGCATGCAGAATCCATCCATACTTATCCTGCCTAACAACTCTCAACTCGGCGGACATTGTATCACAAACTAAATCCAGTGCATACCTTCACTCATTTACCTGCTCCCAGTGCCTTAAATTTAATTTTTGCAGCTTCTCGAATTTTTCATTTCCGTTAAGCTCTTTCGCCTCCCATTCTGTTCTGGTAGTGATTTGCATTTATACGGGTTCTGCTGCATAGATTGAAATACTCACTCCCCACTGCCACGACAATTAAATCACGACGAGGCCTTCAAGGATACAATTACAACTTTGAGTGTTATCTCCAAGGGCTCCCACTGTCAAATGCTTGTTCTAACACATCCTCCATTCGTTTTGCAAGCAGTATCTCCAAATTGGCTAACACTGATGGTGGCACTTCAATCAAGTCCTTTAAGTTTCTTTCAGGAAGGATGACTCTCTTAATACCATATCGATGTGCAGCTAGTATCTTATCCTTGATACTACCAATTGGTAACACTAGACCCTTCAACGTCATCTCACCAGTCATAGCGGTATCAGATCTCACTTTCCTCTGACTGAAAAATGAAACCAATGCTGTGACTAAAGTCACACCAGCTGAAGGCCCATCTTTAGGTACTGCACCTGCAGGGAAATGTATATGTATATCACGACCTTCCAGCAGATTAATGCCTTCTGCAGCAGCTAGTCTGAGATCAGCTGCTCTTGCCTTTACCCATGTTAGTGCAATTTGAGCTGATTCTTTGATCACCTCACCAAGTTGTCCAGTAGGATGCAATTCACCCTTCTCTGCCATCGTTGAAGCCTCCACAAACTGAACCACTCCACCAAAAGTAGTCCAAACCAGACCAACAGATATCCCCAGGGTCACATCATGTTCTGCTATTTCTCTTCCATCAAACTTTGTTTCTGCTCCAGAATAGATATAAGCTCTACGACAGTTGCTTTAAATTGGCGTGACAACATTATGAAATCTGGATCATGCTCCACCTGTTCCATCTCAATCCTAGTCATCTCAAGGGAAGAGATTTTTGCAGTGTGGTATGTTCCTCTTGTGCTGAGTTCCTAAACACTAAATCTGCACAAACCTTCAAGAACAACTATGTATGTGACCCTCCCACTTGGCTTCTCCGGTGCAGTCAGTTTGACGCGGATCACCATTGGATTGAGCATCGTTGAAAGTTGAAATGACAGTTTGTTGTAAATGTGTTGCTAGGTTGTCTGCATGGAGGCCAGTGTATTTGTAGTGATTGAGGCGGTATCAACATGGTGGCATGGCAATTTTCTCATGATTTTTGTGTGATTTTTTTGTAATTTGTTTTATGTGAATGTGACTTGGAGGTGCTGCTAGGAAATGATAGAGAATGATGGCCGAAAAATTCATGTTGGCTTGCCGGTTTAAGGTTATTGAAGTTGGAATGTGGTTATGGCGTTTTGGTGGATTTGATTTTCACTCTCTTTTTTTTTAATTTTGGGTTTGGACTTATGTAGCATAACCCATGTAATGAAAAAGGATACCACTTTGTATGCATATACGTATGAACTTGATTCTTATTCTAACAAGTTGTGGTAGTAATGGACTTATGGAAATGAAATTGGATTGGACTTTAAGAAAAACTATGGTTTATTTCCAAAATGCACGATGGGCCATACAAAAGAACTAGCTTTTATTTATTTATTACTTTTTTGAGATTTTTTGAATCAAATTGGACTTATGACTTGGGCTTTGGTAAACTTAGAATCAGAACGGAAATAGCTCATCACTTTTTGCCCCCTTCCAATTTTCTCGCACTTAAAACACGCTTTTCGAAACCTCGCTTGGGACTTGAGATGATCTGATAATCTAACCCATATGTTGACAATCGCAGACACTCTTGACTTGATGAACTTCAGATGGAACTTGATTCAGTTCAATTCAACCTCATGATTGAAGCAGCATATATATATATATATATATATATATATATATATATATATATATATATATATATATATATATATATATATATATATATATATATATATATATATATATATATATATATATATATATATATATATATATATATATATATATATATATATTTTGATTTTCCAGACAACAGTTGATGAGAGGATATACAAATGCAAGTTATATACAGGGTAGGACAAATTTGGGGTATGACATGTGCTTTGTTTAATTTTAAGATTACGGTAATTTGATTATCTGGGTTGTCACTATTCTGCGATGTTAACCGAAATATTCGTAGAGTTGCAGTTAAATTTGCATAGTTTCGTTGGAAGTAAGCTGCTCCATGAATTGTTTGTATAGGATTTAATACATTAACAAATTTGAATGTTTACCTATGGGTTTACTAACTGTAGGACTATTAGTTTAGATTGTTTCCAATGATGCTAATAAATATTTGCTAAGTTCGATGGAATCAAGCCAATTGCTGAGTGTTAACTACCAAGATATTTAAGGTTTCCTTTTGATAATTTATTCCTTATTTATATCAAGAATTGTTAATACTTTCATCTGTGAGTACGTAAATGGTGCAAGGAAATTTTAAAGTTGCGAAGACAATTGGCAATGAATTCTGTGTCAATACAAATCCTTTGATTTGAAGTTCATACGTATCCTCCATTCCAAACATTGAACACTTCTCAAAGTCAAAAGCAGAAGGAACAATCCTAGGTAACATGCAGGAAATGAAGGTACCATGACAATGTGACAAGTTTTTTTTTACGAAACACTTCAAGAAAGAAAAAGAAATCGAAAATCTTAAGTCAATGTTGTTTGTGCACGCTTACATTTGGGTTATTTTATTCTCATTTGATATAATATGTCCCAACTCCCTTTAAATGTAATAGCTTCTTATAGCTTTCTTTTTCTCTTCATTATGCCTTAATAACTCAAATTTTTTTTTATAAACTCTCGATTTATCGAGTCATTTTTACCCGTGTAAGTCAAGTGCTTTAAAAGCCTCGCCATCAACCTCGACTCACCTTGAGTATTTTTTTTAAAGCAAATTAAATCTTTGAAGTCTAGCACTTTTTGGATTTTTGGACGAACATTATTGGGGTGTACACCTTAAATAATATGTCGTTCTACTATTCGTTTAGTACGCTATTTTGGACAAAGAAATATCATAGGAATCTAGCATTCTGTGTGATATTTCCGTTGTTCATCCAAACATTTTTCAAATAAAAATGGTGTTGTCGAGATCTAGCATCTCGATAATATTCCGATTATTTGGTTGTGAGGCTGACATAATTATCACTTCTCCTAAATTATTTTCAAATTCAAATTCATTTTTAAATTCAAATTCATATCCTTACCTCACACGCACAAATTCTTTTCATACCTCATTTCGCTTCAAAGCATTTTCAAAACACCTTTCTCAATTAAAACTTCGAAAGAAGGAAGTTCTTGGAATCTAGCATTCCTTGAATTTCCGAGTAAATAATTTTTGAGGCATGCTCTTGAGTTATTATTTACTCAACCTTTCAAATTATTTTCAAAACATCTCTCTTGATTAAAACTCCGAAAGAAGGAGATTCTTGGAATCTAGCATTCCTTGGATCTTCGAGTGAATAATTCTCGAGGTACGCTCTTGAGTTGTTATTCACTCAACCTTTCGACTTTTTCAAACTCAATCATTTTTCAATGTTCTCCTAAGTCGAATGCTCGTACGCATTCACAATCATCGACATTTCGCACACACTTCACAATTCCTCGTGGTTTCGATATTAGGGGCACCCTCAGGGACTAATATCGTTTCTCACAATCTTAACCTTTGACACGTCGTCAAGTCAGTTCCATTTTCAATCAAATCCTTGACACGTTGTCGAACTACTTCAAAACAACTTCATTTTGGCCTCGCATGCCATTTTTTCGATTCGATCCTTTCACAAACATTTTTTAAAAAAAACTTACGAAAGAGGGATATTCTCATAATCTAGCATTCTTTGAATATTCGAATGAGTAATGCTCGAGGTGCGCCCTTGAGTTGTTATTAGTTCATTCTTTCGATTTCAAAACATCCAACTCTTTATCTTCAACCTATTCAGTCAATTTTCGAAAGAACTGAGTTCTTGGGATCTCGCATTCTTTAAATTCTTGAGTGACAAGCTCTTGAGGCACGCTCTTGGGTTCCTTGTCAGTTACACTTTCGTCTCTTTCTCAACGTCAAACCAATTCAAACCTCATCTTTTCGTGGTTGTTACCACAAACTACGACTGCTCTGATTCTTTCATTCTCGTCCGAATGTAAGATACGTAGGCACAAGATTGCGATGATCTTGACGAGCACATTTCCCATTCTTTCCCCTATTCCACACTTCTATCTTCCTCCATTATTCCTTCCACACATTCCCAACCTTTCCCGTAGTCGAACTACGACGCTCTGATTTCTCATTCTCCTCCGAATGAGCATACGTAGGCACAAGGGCCCCAATCCTTGGCGAGCACCCTATCCTCTAACCACCCATCTCTCTTTTGCGTCTTTAACATTTTTAACCTACCAATTCTACCTTTAACAACAAGAAGAAAACAAGTAAACCTAGACAACACTCCCCACAATTACCTAAAGAGGTTCCCGTCGAGTACGACGGACGTGAGGGGTGCTAATACCTTCCCCTCACGTAACCGACTCCCGAACCCGGAACATGGTTGCGACAGCCCTGTTCCTATCCTTTCGTTTTAAGAGGTTTTCTCGATATTTTCCTCTCCCGTTGATTTGGGAAAAATAAAGTTCGGTGGCGACTCTGTCGAACCGCATTTCCGCGCCTTTCGCGCGAGGGTCGTTTCTCCGAAATGTCTCCATGATTTTTCGAGGTGCGACAGGCCCGTGTCATGTGTTCTGGGCATTTTGTACTTGGAAAAGTCACACAGAGATGCAACACGGCCGACCGTGTCGTGTGACACAGCCCGTGTTGGGCTACCAGAAGAAAAAAACCAAACTTTTCTCTTGTTTTTTGCTTCTTTTTGTGATTCTTTCAAAAGGGTTTCTTGGTCCCTTTTAGGACCTTACATGATATATACAGTACAACAACACACAAGAGAATAAATGAAATGAATATAAAAGCAAAAAGTAAAGGGAGAAAGGTTTGAAGAAATGGTTACCCAAGAGCTTTCTATTCTTCTTGCAAGTCCTCCTTGGTTCTGGTTGAATATGCTTCACCACTCCTCACCTTGTGTTATGAAGGTTTTGTTTCTCAATGATCCTCTTGGTTCTATCTCACCTTCTTCTTTTTCTGTTTTTTAGGGTTTTGTTTGCTCTCTCTATTTTTCTGGTTTTCTCCCTTACTCTTTGCTCTCAATATCTCTCAAAATGTTGTGAATGATAGTGAATGATAGTGAATCCCCTTTTCTGCAGCCTCCAAGCCTCCTTATCTCACTTTTTCTGCTGCATTTTCTGTTGTACCAAAACCACAACTCTTGCACACTTCTTCATTTTCAGAATTTCCATTCTTGGCAATATCTTTTACCACCTTTTGGTGCAGCCCCACTTTCCTTCCATTTCTAGTATGTTTTTGCTGCATTTTCTTCTGCAACACTCTACCTCTCTATTCACCCTTGTACCCATTGGTTGGTTGATTTTTTTGGACATACCCATGTAGTCAATACACTACCTTTTGGACATCATTTTCAAATTCTGATTTTTGATGTGTAGATGTATCAACATAAGCTTATAGCCTTGGTTTTGTGACATAAAATGATTTTGTAATATGATACACATTGGCACTTCTTGCATGGGGCTGTTTTGGACCATATTCAAATTGCCCATGAATGTATGCATAGCCTTGATCTTGAGATATTCCAATGTTGAATTAGCTCTTAAATATTTTCCTTGCATGTTTGTAGGCACAAAGAGGACCATGTGGACTTGATGAGGCATGGGGGATACCATGGCATGAAGTTATTTTTAGAAACTTGAATTAAGACTAGAAATAGCTTAATTTCCTAAGCATTACCAAGAGTTTGGATTTTGTAACAAATGTGACATTCTTGCAAATGTCATGAAATTTCCCTTTGTAATATTCTTGAATCTAGCCTTGAATTCATGAACCTTGAATTTGGAATGATGGGCCTCCCTTATGTCATTGAATTTGAAAGAAAAGAAGAAATGAGTCAAGCCTTGAAAGAGGGCAAATTTTGGGGTGCAACAGTAAGGATTTAAAGATCTCCTCTTTTATTTTCCCTAACTTTTGCCTGATCTGTTTCTTTTGAAGCTTACAGACAGCGAGATGCCCGAATTTTGCCTAAGTCTCCTTCATAGGTTTTGACTTAGCGGATTTTTTTTTCCTTTTTAAAAAAATATTCTTTTGAAAGAAGGTGATTGCCTGACTTAATAGTTACATTGAACCATCATCAGCTCTTTGGCTTGAAAAAATATCTCTGATGCTTGTTTGCTGTGTGAAGGAAAATTGTGAATGTAACCTTTATATGAAAGGTGTCTTGCATGAACATATAACCAAGTTAATTGAGAACTACCTATCCCAAGGTTAAGATTGTGAGCTTTTTATAAAAGAAGAAACTCCAACTTCTAGGCTCGAAAAGATTAACAAGGGATTATCTTCCTTATAGCTCTGGTGATTGGGAATTGAAACAACGCCTTACATCATCAGCAAAGTTTTAATTTGAAAGCATACCAACAACAGTTATGGGTATAAGTTTTCATCATCCTCCCTCCAATCTTTGCATAATCAAACGAAAGTGGACAAGAGATGTTTTTTTTTTTGTTGAAAGAGAAATCATAAAGATGTAAATAGCAAACATAAATAAATTGAATCCAAAAGTTACAATGCTCATTTCATTAATCACGAAGGTACAAACATAATTTAAAGGCAAACAACTAGTACAAAATAAAGGGAAATGCAAACAACAAGAAACATGGCCTAGTGACTAGTTAAACACAAGGATAAGTTGTCCTGTCTTTAGGAAGTAGCTGCTGAAGTCGAATGAAGCTTCACTTGGCATGCCCTGACAGAGGATTTGTCTGGACATTAGGATTGGTGTCATGAAAGCTAAGGATTCCAACCTTAATCAAATCACGCACTCTAGCTTTCAGTAAATAACAATTTTCCAGATCATGGACTGCAACACCTTCATGGAATGCACAATGGAGATTAGATATGAATCTAGCTGGAAGAGGATTTAAGGAGGAGGCAGAGTCCTTGTGGTGATCAAACCTTTCTGAACCAGACCATGATAAAGTTCAGTGTATGTCATATGAATAAAATCAAATTGATTCCTACTACGGTATTGGGTTCTACCCTACAGCCGAACATCGGGGAGCTTGAAACACTGGTCTGATAGTTTGACTAATCATAGCAGTAGATGCAAGAGGCAAAGAATAATTATGGGGTAAACCAAAATCTGTAAAGGTGGCACCTGAACATGCTAAGGATCAACATTTGAAACCTCCTAGATAATAGTCCTTTAGAGTTGCTCTCCTCTAGCAATCAAGACCTTGAGCATTTTAGTGAGCTTTGTCATGCTTGACTTAAGATCATCGATCTCCATTCGGATCTCTATGTTGTGTGCTTCTTGCTCTGACATTCTGCATCTGTAGTTAGCTTTAGTCTTGTACCGGTGTTGAGGAGTCATCTTGACGATTGACAGATGACACTGGAAGATAAAGACAGCTGAAGATGAGTTGTTGGACAAACAAATGTATGCAATGAATCATGCAAAGATGCAAATGATATGCAATGCGATACAAGACAAGATGCAAATCACACATAGCAGGATCAAAGGTTAAAGATCACAACATGGAGTCTGGGTGAAAAACCAACCATAGGGTATGTACTAGTGTTTATAGTGTACCTGTACAATGGGTTCTAACAAGTTCTCAAAGTCATCAATCCATCTTTTGGATATTATCAATTTCCTAATTACTCAGTGGTTAATAATATTCTCAAGAGAACCTCTTTTGAGTGTAGTATCGCGTATCAACTATTTTGGGACTACTCTTTCATAGTCATCGCATTACGTCCTAAGAAGGCCAAGTTGGGCTAAAGGTAACTAAAGGCCCTCATGTCACAGGCTCCTAGTGTCGCTGCTCGAAAAATGTATCGCGCAACAACGGGGAGGCGAAAAGGGATGGACAGAAGAGTCGCCACCGAACTTTATTTATCCCGTGAGGGGAAAGGAAAATATCGAGAGAACCTTAAGAAAAGAAAGGATAAGATGGTCTCGCAGCCAAGAACGGATTCGGAAGCCGGTTATGGGAGGGGAAGGTATTAGCACCCCTCGCATCCATCGTACTCGATGGGAACCATTTGCTTGTCAATGTGTGATTATATCTGCTCAAATTTTATGCTATAAGAGTGTTTTCCAAAGGGTAAAGAAAAAGGGTTTAGAAACTAAGAAAGGAGACAACGGGGAAGAAGAGAGAAAGAACAGACTCGGTAGGACTTCGCAGTCATATGCCTACGTATTCTCAATAGACGTGAGAAAGTCAGAGTCGAAGTAGTTCGGGGCTACGGATATGGGGGGAATGTGCTCGGCAAGGATTGTGGCCCTTGTGCCTACGTATCTTTACTTAAAAGAAGTAAAGAATCAGAGCAGCCGTAGTTCGGCCTACGGTTTGTTGATATTTTTATGGATGATGCTATCATGCGCATTCTAGCAGTTTAGGTGTTTTGATGCTCGCATGTGAGGAGACTTATGCGTTACCTGTTTGCGATAGAACGGACGTAACATATCCTTTTTGAAAGATTGATTAGTTTTCGCCATGCGAGGCAAGATGTCATGTTTGATTGGTTGAATTGTTTTTAGGGGTGAGATGAGTCCTTAGATAGTAACCCCTACGGGTAGTACCCAAATCTTTATCTTAATGTTTTTCTTATGAAAGGTGTGGCATACGTAGCATCTTCGTATTGAAAGACAAGTATCAAGATCTCCCACACTAAAGTGAATATCCTGACACTTGGAGAGGAAGGAGACTACACTCAATCCTCTCTCTTTAATTCAAATACAAAAAGAACTTCATTCTCTTATTAAAGTGTTTTGGTTTTGAATGGTGAGTGCTTTACGACTGTAAACCCTACGGTAAATGTCAGCACTCGGGATAGGAGAAGGCCTACGCCTAACCTCTCCACGACCAATCAAGTTTTGTTACGAAAATGAGTTTGAAAATGCACTCGGTGCGTGACCGAGGTTTTAGGTCATAAAGAGAGACGGTAGATAAAGATAGGTGACGGATAAAGTTACGCCTTCGTATTGAAAAATGAGTATCAAGACCACTCACACTACAATGAGTATCTTAACACTCAGAGAGGAAAAAGTCTACACTTAATCCTTTATTAATATAATTCAACACAAAGAGGAAACGATTCTTATGACTGAAGGTATTTATGAAAATGAATTCGGTACGGGACCAGGGTTTTTTATGAGGAAGATATGCAAGTTCATGGTGATAACCAAAAGAGAGTAAACCCTAGCATGTTAACTAACATGGGATGCAAAAATCTCACAAGAACATCAAGCGCATTCAAAAAGAAATCAACAGCAAGTAGGATAACTATCTCAATGAAGGAACAAATTTCCACATAGGCAAAAGGTATCACAATTAATAACCACATGTAATATTTCTACATTATATGAAAATAGACATTAAAACAAACATGTTGCAAAAAGAATGGACCAAAAAGGATGAAAAATAAGAAAGATATGCATTTTTTAAGTTTTGATGAATTAATGTGAAAATGAAACATGCCAAACAAAAGAATAAAATAAAATGCAAGGGGTGGGAGTTGAACCCACGCCCCTCAGCTCACACACGCGCGCAAGAAAAAAAAAGAAATAAAAGGGTTGATCCTCCTCAGGGATCAAACCCAGGTCTGACTGGTGAAAGGCATATTTATGAGTAAGTTGCTTACCACTGGGGTGGCTATACATCCGTTGATATAGCCACCCCTATAAATATATGAGGCGTGTTTTCATGAATTTATGGGCAAATATGAAGCAAAGACAAGGCATTTTTCACAAAAGGCGTTTTGATTCACAACTATATCAATTCTTAATGGATTCAGGTGAAATTTTAGTCAATCTTGATTGTTTTTAAACAAGGAATAAGATGGTGCAGTTGGTTTTTTGAAATGAGGCCTTGAAATAAAAACACGATGCAACTTGCAAATTGAACAATTGGTTTGCATTTTGAAAACCACAAACAACTATGAGCTTAAATTCATGTGAAAGGCAATGCATACAAGTTTCATATATCATGACAGAAGTGTGGCACATTTAAAACTCAAACATAACTCACAAAATTAGGAAATAGCATATGAGTTGCAAAAATGGGATGAGAATGCATTTTCAAAACCAATGACTAATCCAAACATGCTATAGTCAGAAAGAAGGTTCAAACATATTTCAAATATCATGTACATCAAGTTCACACACTCAAAAGGCTCACACATAGATCAAAACTCCAACTGTCATATGGAAATGAAGAGAAATTCATGACAGTGGCAAGGCCAAGGCATTTAGGGTACATTCTTAAAGCTGTGGTCCAACAGATACAACTAGAAACTAATTGATAGTATACACATACTCCACATAGGTTGACAATGAAGTTTAAGCAAAGACATGGCACAAACTCACACCAAATCAAAATGACCAAAATGCTACAAATGTTGAAATGACTTTGAAAACAGAACAACTTGTGCAATTTGAGTTTAAGCATGACTCATGGCATCATCACATATATATTACAAACACACAACAGAAAGTCTTCACTCAAACATGAATCAAGTGAAACAGGCAGCTAATCATGGATTGCAAGATTAATCATAAAAACTGCTGCCACTGCCAAGACAGAATGGGAAGATGAAATGCATATCATGATTGTCTCAAACAACACATAGGAAATGCAATGAGGGACAGCTTGTATAACCAATTATCAAACCAAACTTAAATGCAAAATGTGACTGTTGAGCCCTAGCAATTGAAATTGGAGAAAATTGCAATGTGGAAACCAAAATTAAGTAGCAGCCAGAATTGGAATGAATAGACATATCAAACATCTTCAAAATATCATATGAAAAGTGTCTAAACCTAAAAAATGTTCACAAACAAAATGAAAATGAAAAACACAGGCCAACCGCTCAACACTTAATAAAAAAGGCAAATTTGGATCTAAACTGGTTTAGAACAGTGGGAGGTTAGGAAAATGTCATACACAAGCTTTTAAACATGGTTGTGAATGAGTCTATCATTTAAAATTGTCATGAGATGCACAAAACAAGGAGATGATCATCAAAATGCAATTGTGCCAAACATGTGGAATGGGACTGTCATAATAGGATAAAAATGCATTTTCAAGATCAATGATCAAACCAATCATGCTATAATCAGGAATAGGGTTCAAACACATCTCAAATATCATGTATATCAAGTTCATACATTCAAACAGCCCATACATAAGTCAAAACTTCAATTATCATATAAGAATGAGAGAAAATTCAAGACATGTGGCAAGTATGATAGGTAAATCAAGAAACAGGCCCAATTGAAATGAATGAACCATACATACATCCTCAAAACATCACATAAGGTGTGTCTATACCTTGCAATTGTTCATAATCAACATGGAAATGAAAATCTTATGTCAACTGCTCAAACATTCAATAAAATGCACACTTTGGATCAAAAATGATATGGGACAGTTTGAGGTCAGAAAAGAGTCATACACAAGTTCAAAATAGGATAACAAATGAGTCTAGCACCTAAGGTTGTCATGAAAGGCATACAACAAGAATATGACCAACAAAATGCAGTTTCAAACATGATGAAGCCAGGCTATTATGACAGAGCCATTAGGCATACAGAAATGATGGATTCATGAATGTACAAGTCTCATATGTTATTAAAGGTCCAATGCTATGTGAATTAACTTAGAACAAATCAAGCAAAGCAAAGTGAGGTGTGTGACTGTGATTTTCAAAACAGCTGCAGCAGCAGGGCATAAACATGGTTTAGTTGTGAATCAAAGGTTTCATGTTGATAAACATCACACATACACCTCATAAATGCAGGGAGGAATGAGTTACAACTCAGAAATTGATCATACTGCTAGCAAACAAGGTTTTGGCATGTTCATGGTAGGTTTTGGCTTAAAAGAGCTGTTTGAGGGTGAGATGCAAATGTAGGTAAACATTGACCAAAACAATCATCTACACACATTATACATATGATTATGAATGAGTTACAACTCAAAGATCAAACAAATTGCAAGCAAACAAGAATTTTGGTATGTTGTGGCTTATTCTAGCATGAAATGCAATTGGAAGTGAATTTGATGTTGCAGGTAAGAATAGATCAAATGAACAATGTGCACATATCATTATCATGGTAAGGAATGAATTTTAACTTCAAGAATGAGCATATGACAATTAGAACGAAAATTAGCATAATGGTGTGAATTGTGAAAAAACTGTCTTGGCAAGTACTTGGCACAAAGAGGCATTTTTCAAATTGTGAAGTTTTATGTCAAAATAAGAACATACATATATCATAGATATATTAAGGAAAGAGTTCATGCATTGAAATCAAACTCAAAACAGTTAGAGCAAGATTTTGGTATGTTATGGGAATGAGAAACAATTTTTAGTGAACTAATGTAGCAGCAGGTGGTATTCATGACAGTTGGAAAAATTTGCTAGCACACACAAGTTTCAAATCAATAGGGCAGTGATTCCTTCAACATAAATCAAGTAGAAACCCAATGAAACAGAATATGATGTGTTGGTGGTATCATGATATTTTGAAAAATGCAAATGAGGCAATGACGAGGCAGTTTGAACATTTAAGAAGATTTTGAGCATAAAAGCACCATACACAAATTTCAAATATGCAATCTAATGATCATAGGCCCTAGAATCATTCAAAACCAAACTGTCATGGAAGTTGGTACGTTCATGGTATATTCTTTCAACACAACATCTCAAAAATGCCAAACATAAAAATGTGATGTAAAGTGAGAAGTTTATAGACTACATACCTCTTGTAGACTATGTTGAGCAAGTTAGAACACAAAGAAAACCAGAGATCTTGTTTTTGGCACAAAATTGAAGTTTGCTTCCTCTTGAAGCAATATGCAAACCTTAGGACAAATTGAGAAATGAGCTTCACCACTGATCTTCAATGCCTTGGACAGTTGCAATATGATATATGTAAGGTGTATGGATGGTTAGAACAACAAGAATGGGCCTAGACAAGGATTTGGCAGATTTTAAGCATAGTGGTCAAACTTGCTTGGTGTGAAAGTTGACTTTTTGGAAAATGAGATTTTTGAGTGGTTTGAATGTATGGACACCTTCTACACAATGTTTAGGGATTGCGTGGTGGTTTTGAGTGACTTAGAAATGGTAGAACTGATCTTGAGCAGAGTTTTGCTCAAGACAGCTTTTTGGTGAAAAATGGAGATTTGAAACTTTGAAATTCTTAAGGAAGTGAGAGGGAATTGAGAGCTGTTGTTTCTCTGGTTTTTTTGAGATTTTTCTGGTGTGTAAATGACATAGAGGGAGTGCCTATTTATAGGAGAATGCAAGGTGAGGGCAGATTTGTAAACTTGGCATTTTGGAGGGATTTTTGAAAAGGAAACCCTTGGCTTGGGGTTTGGTACAACTGCAAGCTTCAAAGCCTTGCCTCAACTGATGAATTAGTCAAGTGAAAATTAATGACATGAGATGATTAGAGTGCTAGGCAAATAGGGAACTGCAGCTGCAAGTGCAAGTGGCAAAAGTTTCTCTTTCCATTTTATGAGTATTATATTGCCAACTTGCCTCCAAGTTGCCAAGTCTATCAATTTCTTCTTTCTTCTGGTTTTCTCTTCATCTAGGCCTCAAGTTATCAGAATAAAACATGATCCAATGGTTGGGGATGACCCAAGTTGTTAAAATTTGAGTTTGTGAAGAATTGTCAATGTGGGACTCAAGTGTTAAAAGTCCATCTTGCCAAATTCATAACTCTCAGCTCATAAGGGCTATGGAAGAGTTCTACCACAATTTAGAAATCCCTTAAGTAGCTCCACAACTTTCATGTTTTGGGGATTTCCAAATTTTTAATGGAACTAGGTTGAAAAACCCTTCCAAGTTGCTGAAAAAACCACTTAAAAAGCCTAAATAACTTAGAATTTCTCTAAGTTATTTCCCTTCTTAAAATGAATCTTGTCATAACTCCAATTCTATGCATTTTTTGATCATGGACCACTTTGAGGATTTTGTAGTATTTGTCAAGAGCTTTCCAATGAGCATTGAACCACTTCATTTGGATGTGTGGTTGAGGAGTTATGGTCTTGCCCCTTTCAAAACCCTAATTCCCGATTTTTGCAATTACTTCCTAACCCTTGATCCAATGGCCATGAAATTTTATGGGGAGGTGTAATATGACATAAGGAACATTTTTGATTCACATCTTGAAGTCAAATTCCTTATGGTTGGAGAGTTGACTTTTCGGTCAACCGTTCGATCAATCGGTGACTACCGAGTCGACTGTTGACGATCCGGGTGTCTTGAGGCCTTGAATCTTCTTGAATGGACTTCAATAAGCCATATAAACCCTATGAATTAAGATTGTATAATTAGAACACCTTTCATATCAAAAGTCAAACTACAATTGACTTTTCCTGATCGAAAAACCCTAATCGGGCCTGAGTTGCATTGTCTTCAATATTTGGGTGCCAACCTCAAGTTGAATTCATATTTGAAGCAATGTAGCATCCTTGACCCTATTTCATTGGAAATCAAATCAAGACGTCGACTGATCAAACCATTGAAACCTCGACTTTTAGCTGTGCGAAAACCCTAATTTCCCCTTTTTGCTTGGATACTGTGTAGATGACCTGGATGATCATTCCAACCCCACTATGACTTTTAAGATACTCAACAGGATTCTCCTTTCTTTTTCTCATGCTCCTGATGACTTGTATCAATGCTTTTGATCAAAAAAAGGCGGGCAAATTTAGGGTATGACAGATGCCCCTATCTAATCGGCTTAAACCTAGTAAGACGAAATGCCACAACATTCATTCTTTCGAGGTAGAAGATGATTAGATATAGAAGACCCTGAATTTGTCTGGGAAAGTAAATACTTGGGAATAGGATACTGGATATTTTGCAAAGGTTGCTAACACCAAAAGGATGCTAACAGAGAAAACTTGACACCAAAAGGATGACAAGCCTATCACCAAAAGGATGATAGTATACTCATAACGCTGTTATCAAATCAAAAGAAAGTGAGGGTCCTACTGCCAAAAGGACAGTGGAAATCATGCTAGTCATGACACCAAAAGGATGCCAGACCCATCACCGCAAGGATGATGGAGCGGAAATAAGATCATCCCTAACACCAAAAGGATGTAGAGAATCCATTACCAAAAGGATAATGGAACATACGCTAGTCATGACATCAAAAGGATATCAGACCCATCATCAAAAGGATGATGGAGCGGAAACAAGATCATCTATAACACCAAAAGGATGTAAAGAATCCATTACCAAAAGGATAATGGAACATACGCTAGTCATGATATCAAAAGGATATCAGACCCATCATCAAAAGGATGATGGAGCGAAAACAAGATCATCCCTAACACCAAAAGGATGTAAAGAATCCATTACCAAAAGGATAATGGAACATACGCTAGTCATCATATTAAAAGGATATCAGACCCATCACCAAAAGGATGATGGAGCGGAAATAAGATCATCCCTAACACCAAAAGGATGTAGAGAATCGATTACTAAAAGGATAATGGAACATACGCTAGTCATGATATCAAAAGGATATCAGACCCATCACCAAAAGGATGATGGAGCGAAACAAAATCAACCCTATCACAAAAAGGATGTAGAGAATCCATTACCAAAAGGATAATGGAACATACGCTAGTCATGATATCAAAAGGATATCAGACCCATCATCAAAAGGATGATGGAGCGGGAACAAGATCATCCCTAACACCAAAAGGATGTAGAGAATCCATTATCAAAAGGATAATGGAACATACGCTAGTCATGATATCAAAAGGATATCAGTCTCATCACCAAAAGGATGATAGAGCGAAACAAAATCAACCCTATTACCAAAAGGATGTAGAGAATCCATTACCAAAAGGATAATGGAACATACGCTAGTCATGATATCAAAAGGATATCAGACCCATCATCAAAAAGATGATGGAGCGGAAACAAGATCATCCCTAACACCAAAAGGATGTAGAGAATCGATTACCAAAAGGATAATGGAACATATGGTAGTCATGATATCAAAAGGATATCAGACCCATCACCAAAAGGATGATGGAGCGGAAACAAGATTAACTCTAACACCAAAAGGATGTAGGGAATCCATTACCAAAAGGATAATGGAACATACGCTAGTCATGATATCAAAAGGATATCAGACCCATCATCAAAAGGATGATGGAGCGGAAACAAGATCATCCCTAACACCAAAAGGATGTAGAGAATCCATTACCAAAAGGATAATGGAACATACGCTAGTCATGATATCAAAAGGATATCATACCCATCACCAAAAGGATGATGGAGCGAAACAAAATCAACCCTATCACCAAAAGGATGTAGAGAATCCATTACCAAAAGGATAATGGAACATACGCTAGTCATGATATCAAAAGGATATCAGACCCATCATCAAAAGGATGATGGATCGGAAACAAGATCATCCCTAACACCAAAAGGATGTAGAGAATCCATTACCAAAAGGATAATGGAACATACGCTAGTCATGATATCAAAAGGATATCAGTCCCATCACCAAAAGGATGATGGAGCGAAACAAAATCAACCCTATCACCAAAAGGATGTAGAGAATCCATTACCAAAAGGATAATGGAACATATGCTAGTCATGATATCAAAAGGATATCAGACCCATCATCAAAAGGATGATGGAGCGGAAACAAGATCATCCCTAACACCAAAAGGATGTAGAGAATCCATTACCAAAAGGATAATGGAACATACGCTAGTCATGACATCAAAAGGATATCAGACCCATCATCAAAAGGATGATGGAACGGAAACAAGATTATCCCTAACAAGAAAAGGATGTAGGGAATCCATTACCAAAAGGATAATGGAAAATACGTTGCGAGCTACTACCATAGAGAAGGATGATAATAATTCCCACGAGGAACGCTAATGACTCTGAATGATACGCCTCTGACTGGGCTGAATTTTGTCTTGATATCTTTTGAATCTTGTGAGAGAAACCCTCAGTCAGATAATGCCCCTGACTGGGTAGATGATCACTTCGAATCTCTGGAATTTGTCCAACAAAAGACTGCACAACTTCGTGGGGAACACCCACAGTTTTGCGGAAAATGCCCATGCCTGGGCGGATTAAGATCTTGGAAATCTTCGAGGTTGATCCTGGACCTGAACTCGCATATGTGAATGCTTGATGATAATGACGTTCCGTAATGAATGAAAATGCAAATGCAAATGCTAAAACACGGAGATGTAAGAGCTAGGGAGATATGATATGATTCTGGGTATATGATACAACATGCTTATGAAGTTGAACGCGGTGCGTATGATTCATATGATTGCAAACAGGTGATTGGAAATGCAGATGCCAACGTGGTGGACTTTTGGTAGTTGCCAATGCAGATTGGACTTTGGGTAGGAAGGTGAAGGTACGACTCCCCAACACTCGTCTTGAACTCAACAGTTGCTGACGAAAATGAACTTGCTTGAGTAACTTGCCCCAGTGTAGTTCAAACTTGCCCTAGTATGATCTTTGGGAAAGTTCATCTTAAAAAGATGGTAACTTGCCATGAGACGACCTCGAGATGACTTGCCTCAGAATTTGTATCATGAAAGGATTCATCCTTGATCAACCGACTCTTGGTGATTGATGAATGTTGGGTGATGAATTATATGATTGGTGTATTTACTACCTTTATTTCATGTATTATATTACCGATAATTTTGATCATGTTTTCTCACCCCTTTGTTGTTGTTGTGGTCTTTGCTTCCTTGAAAGTACAGATAATCCAGGTACTTAGCTAGCTTGGATATGAAGTGTGTGAGTCGAGTCTTAGGATGCTCTGATACGTAGCACGGGACATGGGTGTTTTAATGTTTTTATGTCGAACTTGTTGAAATCCTGTGACGTATCATATTTTGGTGAAAACTTTTTAATAAATGTTTTGTGTAATTGGCGGATGGCCAAGGATGATGAATTAAAGATTATTCCGCTGCTTTATTTTGAAAAATGATCAATAAAGTATTTTGGAGAATTTTGTGATGTGATATCCCACTGTTTTGGTGAAAACTCCGATGTTTATTTATAATGTTTATATTTTATTCAATTTGGGAAGTGGGGTGTTACAAACTGAACCCACCGTTCCTCAATCACCTTCGCTCAGCTAAATGTTGTAGAGACGATTCGTACCAAAAAAACCCCCAAATTCGATGAATCTTGGAGGACAAAACCTTCAAGGTTTTATTCAAGAAAAACCTGCCCCAAACTCAACCCGTACCGGATTCCCTAATCGACGGCTTCGAACGTTATCATCTTGAACAAACCACAATGCACAACAAGAATTGTTATGTTGTGAAATGTTGAGGATGAAGATGATGAAAACTAGGGAACCTATTTCACTTTTCTTGTTCTCTTGCAATTGACTTAATGTTTCAATTGTTGTTGAAGAAATTAACCAAACTTCTATTTATAGTAACTCAAAAACCAACAGACATAACAACTTTTCAAACTAAGTGAAAGTCTTCAACGTATGCAAAAAAAAGCAGCGAGCGGTCGACCATAGCAGGACTATGCATCGACGCATAACCTGCAGTTTTAGACAGATTCAAAATCTTAACAGCATGCGTCGACCATAAGTCAGTGTGCGCCGACCCGTGGGAATTCAACCTTTTCCATGCGTTGACCATACGTCAACCTCTGGTCGACTCAAAACTTGTAATTTTGCAAAAATGCTTATTTTTGTGAATTCTATGCTTCTAGACATAACCAATGATCTACCAAATACATTGGACTCCATATGGCAAGTTTGCTAGACATGACATGCACACAAGAGAGATATGAGAAGTGTGATATGCATTTTGCCTTGTGGTGGTAGAGCCGAAAACTCGATTCTTTCATGATTACGTTTTGACATCATCGAAACACAAGTACTTATGGTATATGAGAATTTGCCCTCACAGTCTCCCATTTCAAAGAATAGACATAGAGAAGATAATTGCACAATACATGATCATCTTTATAGTAATAAGAGGAAACTTATTTTGCTTCAAACAGAATTCTAAATAATCCTAATTAATATGTTCATAAGTCTTTTCAAGATCTATTTTGAACACCATGCCAGCTTTTTTTTAGATCTACTCATAGAATGAATTTCTTCTTGGAGGATAATGACACAATTTGTTAACCATAATCTTCGTAATAAGCTTGTAAATAGTGTTGCACAAGCTAATGAGATTGCATTCCTTAATTTTTTTTTGGGGGGAGGGGTGCAGTCTACCTTAGGAATTAATGTGATACGAGTCTCAGAATGAAAGAAGTGAAATCTACCTATCACAAAAGCATCTAGTATAAGTTAGACAACACCATCTCTAACTATATGCCAAAACTATTTAAAGAAAATATCATTGAATCTATTGTTCCCAGGCGCCTTAAAAGGGTGTGTTTGATTCAGTGCACAAGTAACTTCTTCCCTCATCACTTGTCAAGTCAAAAAGTGTTGGGCTTATTTAGTGAGGATATGAGCCACTGTTGAGCCATCCATACTACCAGGGAGTATAGAAGATGCAGGGCAAAAAAAACATTTAAAAAAAGCCATTGCTCCTTCTCTGAGTAGAATGTCATCATTCTACCAAACACTGCTAGGAAAGTGAAGGCCATGGATTTTATTTAACTTCCACATGATTATTGTCTTGGTATGAAAATTTTTGGTTTTATGATCTTCCAATTTAATCCAATAATCTCTAGCCTTTTGATACCAATGAATCTCCTCATGTGCAAGGATTTCATCATACTCTTGTTGAAGCTCTTGTTGGAGATAAACTAGTCTTTCCGAATTTATTCTCTCCAAAGAGTGTTGGATACCCCTGTGTTTCTTATTAAAATATATAGAATTGTACTACATATTTTGGAGACAAGTTACAATGTCATCTAAGGATTTCCCCTAAGCAATTTAGATTATATTGGAGTATTCTGGGTGAGTGATCCAAGTTGCCTTAAACCTAAAAGGACATGGCCAATGGTCTTGGAAGGGAATGTCACACCTAAGGAAAATGGGGTTGTGATCAGAGTGAAATTTACATAACACCTCAACATATCCATAAGGGAAAGCCATGCGCCAAGCAAAGTCAATTAGTGCCCTATCCAGCTTGTGATAAACCATTCAATTACTAGTACAAGGCCTATTCCAAGTGAATTTCTCACCAGTAATGTCTACTTAAACTAAATTACATTTATCAATGAAATTCAACAAAGTAGATGTCATATAATGATTAAAATTACCTCTTTTTTTGTTCACTTGGATGAATGATGTTATTAAACTCTCTAATCAGCATCCAAGGACCATCAACAATGTTCCTCCAGTCAATGAGGTGGAGCCACATGCCAAGATGATAAGTGTACACAAGACTAGCATAAATTCCAGTTACATACCAAGAGGACGTTCCCAATGATAAGTTGATAGTAATTGTCTCCATAGAGACATAATGCACGACAATTGCAATGTTACTACCATTATGCTTTAATACCCAAATGTCCCCGGGTTGACCACACACATTCACATAATGCACATTCATATATCCAACTTTATCCTAGAAGGATTTGGTCTTATGAAAACTAATGTGTGTTTCCATAATGACTAAAAGCATTGGAGAATGTGTTCTAATCAATTCCGTCATATGTCTTTTAGCATTATTATTAGAGGCTCCCCATATATTTCAGGAGGGCACCATGACTCTTTTTTGAAACCTAACATAACTACTCAAGTTGATGGAGGTGATAAAGCAAGTCTCGGGCACAAGACAGTTTATATAGCTAACTCCCATTCAATAGGAGTTTCACGAACAACTTTCTCTTATTGAGTAACACCCTCATCCATTGCGCATTGGTTATTTTCATCTGCCTGACTTGTCATATGTTCAAAATGCAGAATGATGTATCGTGTGGTGGTTTCCAAATCCAAATTTACTTTAGGAAGGATATATGTGTATTCAACAGTGTTATGCACAACCTTTTGTGTTGAGTAGGAATTAAAAGTTGGCATAATTTTGTGCGAAGAACCACTTATGGCAAAATGTGGTTCCAAGATGGCAGACTTGGCCTTGACGCATGAGTCCCCTCTGTATGTTAGCCGACGCGTTTTGGGGCTGATCCACTCTTTTTAAGCCGTCCTTTCTTGGAATCCGCGCCAAGTTGATTGAGTCTAATGGTTTTGCTGTCGGCGCTTATTCCGTTTAAGGAAACATCAATCCCCTTGATTTTAGAGCTCCTGAATGCGCATTATTGGATAAAGAATTTCTTTGACCATAATTAGCTCTTTTGTTGTGTTTTTTTCCCCTCTGCACCACCAACCAATCACCATGAACTACATTTATTTTCTCTAGATTCTTTTACTACAATTTCGGCACTATCATCACCCTTTTCCTAACAACATCATTTTCGGTGGACACTTAATTAAGTCATTAGTAATGAGTATATTTGATAGAGATTTAAAAGAGTTTTTAATTTTTTTTTATAAAATTTAAAAAATTTTGCAACATTTAATTAAGACAACAACTTTTTTTTTTATGACATTGTTAGAACTTATAATTCATTTAAAATTTAAAAATATAGAGACTTTGTTGGATTCTCTTGAAAAATGATTTTTTTAGTTAACAATACATTTACTAACAGATTCAGTCAAATCTTTAAAAAATTCTTTAAAAAAAAATCTATCATAATGTTTCAATCTGTGCTATATAAATTTAAATAATTTAATATGTGTTATAAATCATTTGAAATCAAACTAAAATATCTATATCGTAAATAGATATATTTTTAATTTCTTTAAAATTTAAATAATAAAAAAATCTTTAAAAAAAATCAAAAAAATCATTTAAAATCTAAAAAAAAATAAAAAAAATCATTTAATATCTTAAAAAAAAAATCAAAAAAATCATTTAAAATCTCAATCTTTCAGATAGTTTTTTCCACCAACGGGATTTTCACATGTTCCAGACCCTAGTCATGTGACCGAATTTGAAAAACAGGATTAGATCACGTGCCACCCTGATTTGAACCAATTCCAACATAAAAAAAAATAAAAAAAATAAAAAAATCGAGAAACCCAAAAAAACCCCAACTAGTGTGTTTCGATTTTGAGTTCAGTTCTTCCCCTTCTTCTCCCTCTTCCTCTCTTTCTTCAAAATTCGAAAACCGAAAAACCAACTTTTGGTAGCTAAATAACACCATGGAATCGATTCTCATTGATTCCGTTCAGAAAAGTCTGCATCACTTCATGCACTCCAACGCTATCTTCATCTCGCAACGTCTCTGCGCTCAGTTCCCCTCCGAGGTTCTTCTTCACTCTCACTCCGCTACTTTTTTTTTTGTTCATTCCCAAAACCTAATTGAAAATTCAATTCAGTTTCTGTACTGTACGAGCTCAATGAACTTCGTTTTTTGTTTTGTCTTGTTTTGTTTTTGCTTCTTAGTGTGCTAGTTTGTTACGTTACTGTGCATCGAGATCGGTTGTTTCTTGTTAGGTTATAAGAATTAAGAACCTGTTTGACTCAATTAATTTGCGGAAGTTTCTAGATTGAGGTTAGAGTGTTGGTAGCGTTTAATAGATTTGGATTCGGTTTTATTTTAGCTTTATTTTAGCTTTATTTTAATATATTGTGGTTAAATTGGGATTTGAATTTTTCTTTAGATTTAATTTTTTGTATATTCATGTTTACCTATGTTTGTTTGTAAAGTAGCCTTAAATAGAGGGATTGTAGTGTAGTAGAATTTGAACAATGGATGATTATTGTTTTACTATGCACTATTTAAGTATAAAATGTAGTCAAATAGTGGCTGTAGCGGCACCGTATCACTTTTTAATGGTAGAATTTAAAAAATGGTTATTGTCTGCCATTCGCTCCTGACAAAACTGATGTGAACTGTGAAGTTATGATGGAAAACGGTAGATGGTGATTTTCCCTCCCTTTCTTTTGATATTTGAAGTTGCTTGAGGAGTAAAACTGAAAGGGGTTTGTTTATGTGCTTTTGAGAGATATTGGTTGTTTGTTTCTACAGCCACTGTTTTCACTGGCGGATTGCATAAGATATTGGTTTGTTTAAATTTCGCCGCGCTGCAGTAGCACTACTGTAGTAGCTATTTGACAACACATTGTACTTTAATCGCGTAACCCAAACTATAGCGGTTTGTGAAAATTCTGCAATGCTATAGCGTTGGCTGCTATTTGACAATATTGTTTGTAGCCGGTTCCAGAAATTTTGGTATGCTTGTAAAAGATTGTTTGGTAATACATGAAGATATTTTATTGCAGATTTTTTAGGTTAAGGATTGGAGGATATTTTGTGCTATTAGTTTTGTTGCCTGAGAACGTATTGGAACCCCATATTAATAGGTCGGATCTGTTAGCTAAAATGTGAACTAGGTATATAAATTGGAGATCAGAATTTTAAAATGCCTGATCAAGTGGAATCCAGATTCCTTGTTGGCGTATATTCAAAGATTTGCTTCCGTCAGCAATCTGGAACAGTTAAATTGAATTGAGATCAAATGACTTATACTTCAAGTTCTTGTTTTGAATCCGATTTACCGCAGTACGAGTGTTAGTCTTTCTGATTTGTTGACTGCAACGAATACTTGAATATATACAGCAGTAGTATAGAGAATCTGGTAGCATATCAAGTGTGAGTTTCACTTGTAATGTATAATATTAATTATAAACGTGAGTTTCACTTGAATGTGTAATATTAACTATAAGTTTGAGTTTCACTTGTAATGTATAATATTGAATATAATTATTAATCAATAATTTTAGCAGTTCAATGTGCTTATTGGAGAGTTTTTTTTTTTTATCTTTGTAGCGCTGTTCAATTATTAATTAATTCTAGTTTGTGGAATTTGTCCTGGCCCTTTATTGATGTATATATAAAGTCCATATTATTTGCTGAAGTACTTTTTTTGCACACTCTAAGCTAGTGTTTGGTAATTATTTTTGGTTTGTGCAGACAAATTTGCAATTATTAGCTGCCTGTTACTTGCAGAGTAATCAAGCTTATTCTGCATACCATATTTTAAAGGGTACGTTTCTCAGAATAGTTAGCTGTTAATTTCTTGATTAAATTTGGAGTTGCATTCTGATTCATAATAATATTAATGATTATTACTAACGTGCGGCGGTGCATTGGGGCTGGGGCAAGCTATGAAGTCCAGATACTTAATACGACATTGGCAGGATACAACTAACTATAACTTGATACGAGGGAACTCATAAAAATTCAAGATATGTTATTGCTACATCCTGTTAAAAACTATTCTGCCATGAACATGTTACAGAAAGCATCATTATTTCTCTCTATTCGTCTTTTGAGGCTATTTGGAATAATTTTATCTCTCCCATTCCTCTCATCTAAATTAGCATTGCTTTTAGTTACTCTTCTTCAAGAGACAACTCTTCCAATTCAAGAAGAGGGGACCACTGAACAAGTGTTACAATTTACAAAAGAGAAGAACTGAGAGAAAGAGATAGAGAGGAGTACAGAACTAAATCAGGAGGGGCGAATTGAGAGACCAAAAAAATAGGGAAATACGGTACCAAAAAAGAGTAAAGGATAGTGCAGTTAGCCACAGACAGGACATGGTTAAGAAAACTATGGTCACTGGATATGTGCAAGTAAGAGATGAAAGAGATATGTACCAGTAAGCTTGGTGCACATTATGTTCTTGTATTTAAAATAGATTAAGCCTGTGTGCACCCACTCTCTTGCAAAATTGATCTTGATTTTAGTCCTATTTCTTCTGCCATCATTGAGATGCCTGCCACCTTCCATGTAAAATCAACCACACAATGCCCTCTAAATTGCATTTTGCCTCAAACCTGCCTCGTCATGCTGCCACGAGACAACATTAGTTGCTATTATTGTCCGATATAACTGTTCCTTTTATGCTTCTTTAATTAACTTTCAATGAAATGCTTTCTTTCCTTTGTTTGCTATTGTTTTTTAAGTGTGCTCTTATTATTTGTCATAATTTTTTTTTCTCTATTGTTTGAAGGAACAAAAATGCCTCAATCCCGGTACTTGTTTGCGATGTCATGCTTTCATTTGGATCTTCTTAGCGAAGCTGAAGCAGCATTGTGCCCTGCTAACGAATCTGGTGCAGAGGTACAAATTCATAGTTCAATTATGTACTTTAAATTGATGATTTTGACCCTATTATTAATTTATTAATGATTTTAATTTATAAAGAATTATGTAGGTGACAATGTTTTGTTTCCCAAACAATCTTGTTCCTTTTATTTTTTTAATGTTTCATTTTATTGTTCAGTTTGCTATTAGTTATTCACTTAAACACAAAATTTTACACAAACTACAGCAAGGATGCTGTAGCAGAGCTGCGAAGCTCCTGCCGTGAACGAAGTGTATCCAAATCTTAATTACCAAGCACACACCATAATCTCTCCTAACGCCATACTTTACAATTACACCATATATTTGGAATACATTACTTTTATTTTCTGACTTATGCTAATTGTCAATGTCATACGTAATTTGATACATAGTTGGTAGATGATTCTCCTGCACAATTAAATACACACGAGCTACATATCTATCATACTGCGCCCCCTTATGGAGTACATTTTTACCTTCCAAGTATGTGAGGGTTATTGGACTTTCGGGTCCCATAACATGCCCACATGTTAGGTTTTTTTTTTGTTATAATTTGTCGGTGCAAGTTCTTTTTTTGTTATAATTTGTTGGTGCATTGTGGGACGAGGTCAATAACTTGATTTTGTTTATTTTTTTTCCTTTGTAGGTTCCAAATGGCGCACCTGGTCATTATCTATTAGGGCAGGTTTACAGGTTTCAGTCTTCTTATTATCCTACTAAAAATCCCTTTGAATTTTCTTTGTTAATTTAGTGATATAGCCTGGCTAAATCACATCATACATGCTTGTATACAATATATTGATGCTACGCAGCCTAAGCTTAAAAACTAAAAATTACTTCGATTGTTGTAGTTGCTTAACATTATGAATTGTAGATAGTCTCTTTTTGAATCCCTTATGTATTCATCTGCATCCCTTCCTGATAAGTTTGATTATTATTTGGTGTTGATAGTTTTCGGTATTGTGCTTTATATAATGCGAAGATTTGGTCCTTGTGTTCTTGCCTTCTTAGGACTGATTTTCTTTGAATTATTTTTATATATTTTTCTTGCTCTAACTTGTACTTTTCTTAATGCTATTTTCATATGATGTTCACCCTTCTACACTCCATTTAATTACTATTCTGCCTTTCCAGGTACACTGACAGAAAGAAAAATGCCATTAATCATTTTAAACAGGCACTATCAATGGATCCTCTAATGTGGGCTGCATATGAGGAGTTGTGCATATTAGGTCTGTGAAACAAACTTGATCCCCAAAGCTCGTTGTGCATATCTGATTAACCTATTGGGGAAATTTTGTAGTTTAGAGGGCTGCTTAGAGTTCTGTATTTCCCTTTTGGACTAGGTCACATGGTTATTTTTAGCTTTGATCAAATAAGTAAACTGCTTAGAGCAAAGCAAACATATTAAACTTTGTAGGGTGTATTAACATAATGCAAAAAACGGTTTAAACCTTTTGTTTCGGCGACTAAGTATCAGTCGCGAGTTTACTGTTGTTTGCCCGTACCTGATATTAGACGGGAGAAGAAATCAGAACCACCAAATTTCCTATTGTTCCACTAAGAGTGTGTTTGGATACGCATTTGCAAAGTCAATCGCACGTTTGAGGACTGTTCCACCATGAAAAAGAGAAGCTACAAAGTGTAGCTTCTGGTCCAAACGCACGTCCACTATTTTTCCACCGCTAATCTAAACATGCCATAAATATTGGAATCGATAATACAAGCAGAAATTTTCCAGGAAAGTAGTTTGAATCTAGACTTAGACACTAGGTGTTATTAGATGCTTGTTTAGTATTTTAAAAACACATCTAGTTATCTAAGTGATATTCTTTACTTTCATGCATTATATTGTTTTCATTATTATTATTAGTATTGTTTGAATCAAAGAATCAAAGAATCAAATCTTAATATTTATTATTAGGATTAGAATTACAAACTATGTCAATTAGTATGTATTGTATTTGTTCTATATACTATTATAAATAGAGATAAGTGAAGTCTGATTTTGAAAAAATCACAAATTCAACATGGTATCAGAGCATGTATGCTCTGATCATGTGACTAAGAGGGGTGTCACGCAATTGCTGGCGGCAAGTTGCCGTCACCGAAAAAGTATTCCGGCTTGTTTCTATATTTTCCAGCACTTTTGTATCTTGGTTTTATGAGCCTCCTAAACAGTATTATTTCTTCTCAACAATCCTTTCCCCTTTTTTTTTTTGTTTTCCAATGAGACATCTTCTCTCCTGTGGACCCTTCTCCAGCATGTATCTTCAGTCACAGCCGGCACCACCATAATCATACTTATGTCACCAGTCCAGCCACCTGAACTACACCGTCATCAATGCAGCCACATGTCAGCCAATTCTTCACAGCCGTGTCATTCTTTTGACATGTCTTCAAATTATCTGCCGTGTTCAGAATTTCTTCTGCCGTCGTCCATTCTCAACTGGTTGTCATTTTTGTCCTGCTTCTATCATGTTGCTCACTTCCACTGTGCTTCATCCAGTGCTTCTTTTTCTATTAGTGTCTATTTCTCCGTATCCAGCTAATCCAACCAAGCCTTCTCTTGTGAGACTCATTCCTGAAAACCAACATTACCTCCTTCAGAATTCTCAGACGAGCACAATTGTCTTTGCTGCAATCACCTCTGGTTATCATTTTTGTCCTGCTTCTGTCATGTTGTTCACCTCTACTGTGCTTCGTCCACTGCTTCTTTTTCCCATTAGTGTTTTTTTTCTCAGCATCCAGCTATGATTCAACCAGTTATGCCTTCTCTTGTGAAACTCATTCCTGAAAACCAACATAACCACCTTCAGAATTCTCTGATGAGCACATTTGTCTTTGCTACAATCACCTCTGGTCGCTCTACACTTTTTTGGCTACAGTTCTGAAGTTTCTATTTTCTCTACAATACATCCACCCTTTGTAACAAGTGTAAACTTAATAAGATTTAGCTTGGGAGGCAGTGTTAGAAGAGAAATCAAATCTTAATATTTATTACTCCCTCCGTCCCACAATGAGTGACCCGGTTGACTATTTCACACAGATTAAAAAAAAGGAATAAATGAAGAGAGAGAACGATATTTTTACTAATGTACCCTTATCATGTATTGGGAATGATGAAAGTAATATTAATTAAAGGGTAAAATTGAAAAATATGCATTGAAAATTGAAATGGGTCATTCATTTTGGGACACTCTTTTATTCTAAATGGGTCACTCATTGTGGGGCGGAGGGAGTATTTAGATTAGAATTGTCAAATGATATCAATTAGTATTTACTGTATATATCCTATATGCTACTATAAATAGAGGTGAATGTAGTCTGATTTAGACAGAATCACAAATTCAACTTCTACTCTAATTATTAATTATTATTATTATTTTTTTAATTTTTTAATAATATATATATATATTTTTTTTAATATTCAGACTGTACTGTTTCCTGTTAATTTAGGTGCTGCTGAAGAAGCTACTGTAGTTTTTGGTGAAGCAGCTTCATTTTGCCTACAAAAGCAATATATAAATTGCGCAACCTCCCCAAATTTGTCAGATGAAAATTGTAATGTTAATGCAATTGGACAGAGTGTCTCCGAAGACGTGAGTCCAAGGAAACTAAGACACGCACAAGGTCTAAAGGATATTGCTGTAAACCCTCACGGATCATCTATAACAGGGGGAACTGCTGGTCAACTCACCAGTAGCAGTTCATCTAACATGTCATTTTATAACACCCCGTCTCCAATGGCCACACAGGTAACTGCTTGTAGTTTTGTTTTTTGTAAGCCTATTGATGTTTATTAAAACAATTTTGGAAAGCTAAACTATGTCAAGTTATAGTTTCCACAAATTTGATTATGATCAGCAGGACTCAAATAAATGCAAAGCTGTCTTATTTTTCTTCAAATGAGAATGCAGGCTCCTTGTTCATGTAGATTTGTATTTGATGTTCAATTTATTTCCTGAACAAATAACATGTTACACTGTCCTCTTTTGCAGTTGTCAGCTGTTGCTCCACCCCCTTTGTGTAGGAATGTGATGCCAAATGGCCTAAATCTGAGCACACTTAATTCTGACAATTCTAAGTCAACAGTTAACCCTATTATTCAAGCCCCTCGAAGAAAGTTTGTGGGTGAAGGAAAATTACGAAAGGTTGGTTCAAATGTTCTGCCTCCATTTGCATTAATAAATAAATACATCAATATATGAGGCGTTTTATATGTAATGGACATTGATTTAATCACGCGGCTAAATCTGAAGATCACCATAGCAATGTTTGATACATTTTTCTTTTGGCAGTAGTGTGATAAATTCGGTTGGATAAACAATTTATACACTGCATATTCTAATTCTCTTTGCAATATATTTATAAAGAGAATGATGAAAACAAATAAGAGTTCCCTAGGAATTCAAGAGCCTAATCTCTTATAACCTACTAATCCCAATAATAACCGAGTGCCCCTCCTATTACCTCAAAATCTTAATTTATTAAATACTCCTGTTAACACTTCCTACAGCAGTTACTAAAAATACAGCAGTTACTAATAAATAAATAAAACTGCCCACTAATAACATATCTTCTGCCCCAAGCCTAACTGTATTTTAAGCTTTAGGTCCTCGTGATTGGAGGTCTGTTACTAACATAGTGATGCATTATTGTTAATGTCAAAACTGACAATCTTAAATCAAGCTCTGAACAAGAATTCCCTTTTGTTATAGGAATGTCACACTTTAAGACAGCATTATTGTACATCAATTTTGTTTCCATCTAATCACGACTTAATGACATCTGTATTTACTTTTTCAACTCATGTCAACATTCTTTCTCATTTAGATGGTTGTGAATTAGTTTTCAATATCTCCTTCACATCTCAGTCAACTGTAATTTATTTTCTACTCTGGTCTTTCTAGATTTTAATTTACTCTGAAGCATTTATAGTGCATGCATTGTAAGTTGAGCTTTTAAGTGTATTTTCCATACTATAATATTAATCAATTGACCATTTATTTTTATGTATTTTAACTGTTTTTGGCATGATTGAGATGATATGTACTTTTGGCTTTATGCTTGGAGTTATAGTGTAAAGACTGTATGATGTTATATTCTCTCATTTTTCTCGACAATTAAATTCACAAAAAATATTCTCTCATTTTATCATTCCGTTTTCCCCTCTAAATATGTATATTTATTGTGCCAGATTTCGGGTAGGTTATTTTCTGATTCTGGTCCTCGACGTAGTTCAAGACTCTCTAGTGAAGCAAGTGTAAGTTCAAATGCTAATGCAACAGTTGTATCTGGAAACGTAACCAGTAACTCTCATAAAGGAGGGTCAAAGCCTGCCCCTGTGACATTTCGTACCATGACAATTCGAAAGGGGCAGTCATGGGCCAATGAAAACATTGATGGAGGTGATAATTGTTATATATCTGACTACTTATTATATAAATTTAATTCCTGTATTTGCAAATGCCTTCTTAAGTAGTATTGGTGTAATGTTAATTAAGCCATTCATTCAATTTAGCGAGTTGCTTCCCAGATGACAAATTGCTTTGTTCACATACTAGTGAAGCAAATTCAAATCATTGATGACTGTGCTGATGCCTTTGATATCCGTTGATATAATTTGGTGATGCCAGATTGAACTATAAATTTGTGGCCACGTGCCAACCTAATATGTTGAACTCTAATTAGCTGAATTGTTTTTGTTTCCTTTTCCAATTGTGATTTACGGATATTCTATCTTAAGGTAGTTGCTGTCTAAAATTTCGTTTATTTCAAATAATGATTCACATTCCTTTATTTTAGGGATTCATAATGATGTTTTGGATGTTGCTCGTTTAAATATTGCATCAACAACTTCTTGTTCATCTGCTGCCACTGAGGCAAAATCTTATGAACAAGATGCAACAACTCTTCAAGTTAGCGGGCAAGTAACAAGTGATTCTAAATTCATCACCGGTACAACAGAAATATTGACCCTTCTAAGAGTTCTTGGTGAAGGCTATAGGCTTGCCTGCTTGTATAAGTGCCAGGTATGAATCAAACATTTGTTGAGTAAATCTAGATATCATTTATATAAACTATTATTATTTAGAGTACCTCGCTATATGCCTGAGATATAACCTAAAAAGGGTTTATAAGTGGGAGGTATCCCATAGGGTTGAGTTAATCTCAACCCAAATTCTAATAACTATAACTATTTATTAAATAAGTTAAATTAGAAATATGAAAAAGGAAAAACAAAATCAGGAAAATACCTTGTCCTCAATTGCATATGTTTTCTTAATATTTGTTTATGGTGTAGGAAGCACTGGATACCTATCTGAAACTTCCACAGAGTCACTACAATACTGGATGGGTTCTTTCTCAGGTAATTTCAGTGGCTTGACTCTCATGAAAAATATCTCATAACATCTTACTTGTATCTTAGAATAATTAAGGTAAATTAGATTCTATTAGAATTGGTTTGTTGTATATATTTACTGGATTACGAGTATCATCTATTAATATAAATAAAGGATTAATGCCCATCTTTTGAAATAATATGCTATATCACTACTTTGAGGAATTTTTTAACTGCCATTGATTGTGTGTGTGTGGGGTAAATGGTTATTGGTTAATTTGATTCATTTTACTCCATTGGTGAGAAAGTTTGGTTGGTTGTTGTTGTAAAAGCTAGTTCGTTTTATATGCCACTGGATTCTTTGATGTTTCTAGTATTGGAGATTCTTAGAAGTGCACTATGCCAATTACTTGACATGTTACTTTGAATATGTTTTGATACAGGTTGGGAAGGCATACTATGAGTTAGTTGATAATTTAGAAGCCGATCGAGTCTTTAGTCTAGCCCGTCAAATTGCACCATATAGTTTGGAAGGGATGGATATTTACTCAACAGTTCTTTATGTGAGTTGACATACATTTTCTTTATAAAAAGTAAACCTGTCTGTCTCTGTTGCATTTGAGACTCACATTTTTGGTTGCTGCAACTAGCAAAGTATTGCCTTAATCAACAATGTTTTTAATGTCCTTGTATAAGGCTGCTTGCCGAAAATTGCTCCTCTGGAATATGTTTGAGGCTACTATTAATTTGATGCCGCACGACTATTTATGTAAAAAAAGGATCCTTGATTGACGATTGTCTAGTACAAATTACAAAAAGAGCCTGAACGTTGATAATGATATTAACTATAACTTTTTAACAATACATCCTTGTATTTCTTTAGCTTCCTTCCTGCACCCACTTTAAATTTAGAATTTTGCATGCATACCTGCATATTTATTGCTTGACCAAAAAACTTATCTCTGGTTCAGCATTTAAAGGAAGATATGAAGCTAAGCTACCTGGCCCAGGAACTGATTTCAACTGATCGGTTAGCTCCTCAATCTTGGTAGGTACACATAGAACTTTCTATTTTATTTTATTTTTTTATCAAATGGAACTTTTATTATTTGGTATACTACCTTATATATATATTTGACTGAAATCGCTTCCCTTGAAGACTATAAATACCCACTATGGTCCTTCCTTGTTTTTCTAATTTTTTTTAAAAAACTGCATCTTCTGACTTCTCATGTGTATGTGCACGCGAGCGTGCATTTTCACCAATCTCGTCTGCCTTGTTTTTGATAAAAAAAACTTGCTTTTGGCTGTGTTACCACTTATCGGAGATATCGGTGCCTACTATCTATGAAGTAGAGGATTTTCCATAATACACCCGTGTGAATTTTTGCTAACTTGATATATCTGCATGTGGAGCCTTTCTATAAATATGCTGTTGATAATATTAATTATCCTTTTCTCCTATTCAGTTTTGTTGTATTTCACTGATCTTTTCAAACTCAACATTTATCCATGTCTCTTATTTTGTTAAATGCTTGGGCAGGTGTGCCATGGGAAATTGCTACAGCCTGCAGAAAGATCATGAAACTGCACTGAAAAATTTTCAACGAGCTGTTCAATTGAATCCAAGATTTGCATATGCACACACCCTTTGTGGTCACGAGTAAGAACCTTGTCCTTTTCTTTATGATACACTTGCCCACATGCTGTCATGTAATTCATTGCGACTTGTAGGTATGTTGCACAAGAAGATTATGAAAATGGGATTAAGAGCTATCAGAGTGCACTCATGGTTGACGCAAGGCACTATAACGCGTGGTATGGACTCGGAATGCTATATCTCCGCCAAGAGAAATTTGAGTTCTCAGAACATCATTTCCGTATGGCTTACCGAATCAACCCAGAATCTTCTGTGATATTGTCATACCTAGGAACTGCTTTGCATTCTTTGAAGGTTAATCTCTAGCTGAACTTAATGTGGTAGAACAATCTAGACGCGTTTGTCTTTTACTTGCTGAACTTATGCTTTCTATGATTTTTCAGAGAAGTGAGGAAGGGTTGGCTGTGATGGAGAAAGCTATTTTAGCAGATAAGAAAAATCTACTCCCCATGTATCAAAAGGCCAACATACTAATGGGCCTGGAAAGGTTTGACGAGGCTCTGGAAGTCCTAGAGGAGCTTAAAGAGTACGCTCCTTACGAAAGTAGTGTCTTTGCTTTGATGGGCAATATTTATAGACGGCGTAACATGAATGAAAGAGCAATGTTTCATTATGGTATTGCTTTGGATTTGAAACCATCAGCAACAGATGCTGCCACCATTAAGGTGATTAATTAGCTTACAATAGCTATTTCCCAATTCACTAAATTTTCTGCTCTCTGATTGTTTTGATAAACTTTGATTTAGGATCACTCTAGAGCACTTGAAACTTCTGATTATTGTCATTTTTCATTTATTTTCCTTTGTCACCTGAAGCTTCTTATTCTGTTCAAACAGGCTGCCATTGAGAAATTGCATCTCCCTGATGAGTTGGAAGACAACTTGTAGCTCAAAAAGTGCAAGATTTGAACTATATATCCCGCTTTTTGGTCAATTGTGTATAAATAGCATCACAAATGCTGGAGGAGCATTCATTCATGCAACCGCCACTCCCATGTAATTTCCGGATCACAAGGCCCGACTTCAGTTTTGTAGGACATTCACATAGGATTTGAGCCTATAATGTAATCTAATAGGGTTACCGAGAAGCTCCAATATTTTTGTACAAAATTGTTGTATCAGTGAGAAATCCATGCATGGTTAGTAGCTTATCCATAATTCAACGCCCGCACTGGTTAACATTAGTGTCTAATGGCTCATTCCTTGCTATTTATTTATTTTTTGTTATTTATTTTTAACTTGAAATGTTTAAATGATTTGTACTTGGGCAATGTTGTGACTTATGCATGTCTGAGAGTTATTTACAAATATATCTTCGTCTTCTACCCTTTTTCCATGGCAAAGAAATCCAGGAGCTCACCCTCCTTGAAACTAATTGCTTCAGTCTCTGAAAATAGAGAATAATGCACTAATTCACCTTCTTAGGGTTATTGCAAAGTCTTGCATCATCTTATGATCATGATGTTTTTGTGGAAGCTGCTTAGTCCTCTGAGATCTCCTGCATGGTTGTTATTGTAATGGCATAACTACATGATCAAGAAACATTTGTTGTATTAATTCCAACTCTTGAAATGGGCCAAATAAAAGGCAAACTAAAAAAGAGATTTATAATTGATACAAAAAAGTAAAATAATTAATGACAACTCAAGGAGATTAAAATATGTAAATGAAGTGTTATAAAAATATGTGAATTATCATTCAAAAATTAATAATTATGATGAAGAAATTCTATAATAAAAAATTAAGGCAAAATACCAATTTTGTCCTTTAACTTTATTTTGGAGTCTATTTTGATCTTTTAATTAAATAAAAAAAGTCAAATTGATCATTTAATTGTTCAAATAATGTTATAAAAGAGTCTGTATCTGCTCCATTTAATTATCAATCCAATTTTTAAGTTCAATGCTCAGATGATTGACATGTGTTGCATAAATTTTAACGGCTAAGATTTAATTATATAAAGTTACTTTTTTTTCTCACTTTTATTTAAAAAAGACAGAGTAAGCGTGTTTCAGTTTCAGTTTTATTGTTGTTATCATTGTAATGTCTTTCCATAGCAATGCTTATGGAAGGAAAAACGTGTGGCTCTCATTGCAAATGTAAATGTTAAAATCAATTCTAATTTTTCTCCAACTAGCAGGAAAAAGGTTCAATAAAACAATAAAACAGTAAGAACATAACATAAGGGGAAAAAGTAGTAATCTCATAATAGATTTTAAACGAAAAAAAGAAAGAAAAGGAAATAACAATTCCAGAAAACCGGCATGGCATGACGGACGCCACCACCAAGGGAATACGGTGAGGCAATACGACGCGATGATATGATAGGAATTTGGGTTTACTAAAGAATAAGAGTTGTGCTTCAATCATTCGATGGCGTGCAAGAGTTGTCGAAGGACTAAGCGGCGAGATGGCATGGCATATTGAAGCGACAAGACAATATACATAAATGGGTATTGTGAGTTCACGAGAAAGAGAGAATGAAACACACACACAGTCTCAATAAATTAAAAATTAAAAAAATGATTTTAGTATTAATCTTAGGCGTTAAAATGTTATGCAACACGTGTCAATCATCGGTAAATTGAATCGGGGAACTGGATTAATTAGAAAATGGAACAGATACCAACTCGCTATAAAAGTCCTTTCCGTCCATTTGGCTTAGACGACATTTGTTTATGTATGCGTGACAGCTGACATGACTTTGATAGGTCATCTTCTTCGTTCCATCATGATGTTTCATCTTCTTCCTCCCTTTCCTGTTAGGTTTTTTGTCAAATCGATTTAGGGTTCCTCATTTGGCAGAGGTCTCTACTGAAATTGGTCGTGGAAATTGAAGTAACCATCAACAATGAATTCTTGGCGTTGTTCAAACCAATCTAATTAGAAGAGTTCTGAAAGTTTTGATTCCAATGTATACTATCGCAGTGAGAATCATATATCAAACTATTAAATTAACTTGAATCACAAATCAAAATTCACCACCGATCTTTAATTTATCCAATGGAAGGGAAAAAGAACGAATAACTCAAAATATGCAATGCAAAACAAAGCAAAAGAGAATCTAAGGTTCGGGGGTTGGTTATACCTTGAGAATGTGCTAGCATCCTAAGTATCTCTAGTACTCTACAGGAACCTCTTGTTTTATTGTGTTATTTTTTATTTTGTCTGCTAAAGAGTGAAAAGGTAAAGGGAGACCTAAGTGTTAGAACACAGATTGGTTCTTAATAATAACTCTTTGTTTTGATGATAACTGTTAGGAAATTTATATTTAAGAATTATATACTCTAAAATTTGTTTGAGAGTTTTACTGCAGATTGAAATTATATTAACTCTCTAGAAGCAAATCTGCCTTGAATACAAGAAGCCTTGAATACAAGAAGTTATTCTGACTCTGAAGCGCCAGATGCACCTTACAGAAGAATCTGTTTTCTCTTTACAGAAGATCCTGAGCGTAGTCTCCAGAAGGATCTGAAGCAAGAAGCTCCAGAACATTCTGAGTCAGAAGCATCTGAAGATAATCAGAAGCATCTGAAGTATAGAAGAATATTGATTGAAGAGTTTCTCAAAGCATTAGTCTACAGAAGTTTCTGAAAGTACCTACGCTGCCAAGTACTGAAGTTCTGTGTCAAAAATGCTCTGATGATAAACACGCTGAAAGCACACATGCTGCAGAAGACTCTGATACAACATAGTTCTGAATCTCATTAGAAGACTCTGATCCAGTCAGACTCTGAAGAACTTGCTGAAAACTGAAGAAATATTTTCAAGAATATATCCGTTGGAGTTATTCAACGTCTCTTTCCTTATTTGTGCTAGACACACTTACACAGACAAAAAGGATTTATCTGTGCCATAAAGGTCACTTGATGTGAAGACAAAAGGCTCAAACCTTTTTGGGACTCCCTTTCCAACGTTCAGCATCCTTGGATCAGCTGCCTATAAAAGGAGAACTTCACCATACTCTTCAGTGACGCTTGACAATACACTTTGCTGAAAAGAAATCAATATATTCTTAAGCTTTCATTCTTATTCTTCTTAGAATCTTATTGTACTTAAACTTAAGAGAAAAATCACTGTTGTGATAAAAAGCTTTTTAGAAGCATTAATACTCTTGTAATTATTTTACATTGATTGTAAAGGATATTCCTTAAGAGGATTCAGTTAGAATCAGTAGCTCTTGAGAAGACTAAGAACTGTTGTTCTTAGGTGATACTATTGTAATCAGTTTGATTTAATAGTGGATTAAGTCCTTGTTGAGAAAGGCAAATCACTCTAGGAAGGGTGGACTGGAGTAGTTGTTAAACGAACCAGGATAAAAATAATTGTGTGATTATTTTTTAAGTCTTAATTTATCATACTTATTCAACCCCCCCTTCTAAGTATTATCTCACCTTCAGTTGGCATCAGAGCTCCGGTTCTGTGTGTGCTACCACTTAACAGTGTCAGTAAAGATCCAGAGAGATATACTTTGATATTTATATTTATTTGTTATCATGGCTGATAATTCAATGTCAAATATTAACAATAAATATGAAGAGAGGGATAGGATCAGCACCAAACCCCCTATGTTTGATGGGGAGAAATTTGACTACTGGAAAGACAGAATTGAGAGTTTTTTCCTAGGATATGATGCTGATCTATGGGATCTTGTCATAGATGGATATGTACATCCTACAGATGAGGATGGCAAAAAGATTGACAAAAAATCTATGACAGATGCTCAGAAGAAAGACTTCAGAAATCACCATAAAGCCAGAACTATATTACTGAATGCTATCTCACATACAGAGTATGAGAAAATTACAAACAGGGAGACTGCTTTTGATATGTTTGAATCCCTTAAAATGACTCATGAGGGAAATTCTCAAGTTAAGGAGACAAAAGCTCTGGCTCTGATCCAGAAGTATGAGGCTTTCAAAATGGAAGACTCTGAATCTGTTGAAGCCATGTTCTCCAGATTCTAGATACTCACTGCTGGGCTGAAAGTTCTGGACAAGGGATATTCCACGTCAGATCATGTAAAGAAAATCATCAGAAGTCTGCCTATCAGATGGAGACCAATGGTGACTGCCCTGAAGATGGCCAAAGATCTGAACAAGATCTCTCTAGAAGAACTCATCAGCTCACTGAGGATCCATGAGATTGAGCTTGAGGAAGATGAACCTCAGAAGAAAGATAAAGGTAAATCTGTAGCATTAAAATCTAACAAAACTGCTAAATCTTTGCAGGTCATTCAAGAAAGCTTTGAAGAATCTTCTTCTGAAGAAGAAGATGAGTTATCCATGCTGTCCAGAAGGATTAACAAACTCTGGAAGCACAAAGGGAAGAAGTTCAACAACTTCAGAAGATCTGACAACAGAAAGGAATCTTCTAGTCACAGAAGATCTGCCAAGAAAGAAGTTGTGTGCTATGAGTGCAAAGAACCTGGGCACTACAAGAATGATTGCCCCAAACTTCTGAAAGAAAAACCTAAGAAGAAGTTTAACAAAAAGAAGAAGGTTCTGATGGCAACATGGGATGACTCAGATGAGTGTGAGTCATCTTCTGAATCAGAAGAAGAATGTGCAAACGTTGCACTGATGGCCAGGACAGAGGATCAAGAGGAAGGTACCTCAGGATATGAATCTGAATCTGAATCTGATGATGATGCAGAAGAGGTAATGGCTAAACTTACCAAAGAAGAACTCATTAAAGTTTTAACAGAAGTTCTTAAATGTTATAACAACATCAAACTCAAATACAAGAAGCTGAAAAGCAATCTTGAATCTGAGATTGATCTTCTGAAAACAGAACTTGTTGAGCAAAAAGAAATAAATTTGAAAATCAAAAATGACTTTGAAATAACTCAACAAGAATCTGAATCTGAGACTAAGTCATGTGAAAATATTTTAGAAAAATATGACTCCAGTTTTCAGAGATTTCTCACTAAGAGCATAGACAGAAGCAAGATGGCTTCCATGATTTATGGTGTTAGTGGAAACAACAGAAGAGGCATTGGATATGAATCTTCATCTGGAAGCAATCCAAAACCTGTTGACAAACTTTTCATCAGGAAGACACCTCTGTATTCTCAATTCAAATTTGGGCATTTGAATGTGTTGCACCCTAAAATTTGACCAACCAATTCTCCTATCTGACTCATGGTTTAAATTCATATTCACAGCTCAGATGTATGATTTTTGTGCACAAGCAGGGGATATCAGAGTTTACAGCTTGATTTTTGTCTATCAGATATGGCAGACCCAGTCCAGATTATCGGGGTTTTATTTTCGGGAAATTGTGCGCTCCTCGGTGATTTTTCAGTGATTTTGGGGATATTCTGATGCCCGGGGATCTCCGTTCGATTCGATCTGGTCTCTATGGCTTTTTTGTCCAGGAATTACTCAGCATGTCCAAAAAAATAGTCCAAGTCTTCCACCAGCTTTCCAGCTTCTTCTAGAATACTCCAGAAAGCTCCAGCGAAAACTCAGCAATAAAAGCCAAGCAACACGTGTCCCCAGAAGGAGGACCCACCTTTCCGTTTCCCAGAGCGCCACGCGCAACCCCACTAACTCCTCTCTCTCTGCCACATGCTCCCACCATCTCCCTCCACCCTCAGCCACCACGTGTAAGCCCTAGAAGCTTCGCCGGAAATCGCCACCGGCCGCCTTGCATGTACTCCGGCCACCTGAACCAACTCCGGCCACCGTCCTTTCCGCCGGAGCTACCAAAAACCCAGAAAATCATCTTCTTTCTCCGATCCCCTTCCCAGAACCTTCATCACCTTCATCAAGATTTTCCAGAATAACGTCAAACTTGCATCAATGTTTTTCCAGAAACTAAACCTTCATCCTCATCCATAATCTCCAGAAATCACCTCCAACTAAAACCTTCATCGTCTCCATCAAAGATTTCCAGAAATCATATCAGAGTTCATCCTCCTCCATCAATTTTTCAGAACTTTCATTCTTTTAACAACATCAAGATCTTCATGCGTTTTCCAGAATCGTCGAGCAAGATCTTCACTTCTCATCGCAAATGAGCTTCGATTATCATCAATAATCATCAAATCAACGCCCTCAAACACTTTTAAGTCTTCATCCGCGAACGACATTCGTAGATCTCCACCTTCGTTCGTCAATCCTTCAAGATCGTCGCGCTCTGAGATCAGCGATCTTCAACGAACGGATCAACGTGAAGTAGATCTTCGCCAGCTTCAAGAACTCCCTCGATTCGTCCTTGCTTCATCTCCAGGTACACGTTCACGAAGATCTTTCGCCTTTTCTTCTGATTATTAGTGGGTTTAGGATTGTTAGGGTTTCGTTGGGTGAGAATTTGAGAGAAGAGGGTTTCAGAGAGGGATCTGGGTGAGGGTTCATGGTGGTTGTGTTTCGTTTGCTGGTGAGTTGTTTGAGAGGGTGAGAGTTTCTGAGTGAGAGGGAGAGAAGGGATGGAAAGGTGGAGCGGCGCAACGAGAAGGGGAATGTGAACAGTGGCGCAATTTTTGGGAGAAAGTAGGCTTTAATACTTAGGGTTTAGGATCTGAGTTGGGTTGGGCTTTGACCATGCTGAGACACACTCCCTTCGCTCATCTCACCTTTTTTTTTTGTAAGAGGTGCTGAAAATAAAAACATAGAGATTGGGCTTTGGTTGATTGCTGCGCGCACCCCCCATCCCTGGGCCCAATCCTGAAATAACTAGGTTTATGCTGTTTGCACCCCCTCTGCTTTGTTTTTTATTTTAATTGTTTTTAATTGTTTTGTTCATACATAATAGAAAATTCATAAAAAATGGTAGAATTAGTCGAATAATTCCGTTCTTTTTTCTGTAGACTCGTAATTCAGTGTAGAATTTTATAGCATAAAAATATTAGCTTAATCATGCATTGTCATTTTTATTGCATTTTTTCACTGTTATGGCTGTTGAATAAATTGGTCTGTTGATATATCTGTGTTGCTGATTTTAATTCTTTCATCTGGTGTTGAATTTTGTTCTGATTTTTTAGTATGTTGCCCTAGAGCCATGTAGGTCTCCCCATAGAATTTGATAGATTTTTGTAGGGTGTTCTGATAGGATTTGTCTGAGCCTGAAGATAGGGGAAGTCTTGATGACTTCTTACTTTGGAGTTCAACTGTGGTTGAACTTCAGAGATAGTCTTTTGTAGTTTGTTGGCCTGTGGGTTCTTCTTGAAGATGGGAGCTGATTGAAGTCCTGTTGGAGCTTGCAAGGTTGCATGGGATTGAGGCTTAGTCTAGGAGCTTGTTGTCTGTTTGTGAGGTTCGAGATCCTGAAGTTTGAAGGGAGTTTATGGTACTTTCCTGAGGAAGGCACTATGAATGACTTTCATTCTTTCTTCTCACCTCTTTCGTAAGTATCCAATGATGTCGGAGCCGACTTGTGAGTTTAATTTCTCCTGAGGAGGAATATAAACTGATCACATGTTGTTGAGCCACATGGGATACGATTCCTAAGTGGAAGCCCCCTAGCACTTTCCTGAGGAAGGTCCTATGGGTCTATTCACTTAGTTCCAGTAGTTTATCTAGGATTTCTCAAGTATCCAGTGATGTTGGAGCCAACTTGTGAGTTTAATTCCTCCTGAGGAGGAATGTAAACTGATCACAGTTGTTGAGCCACGTAGGATGCGATTCCTAAGTGTCAGCCTCTTAGTACTTTCCTGAGGAAGGTCCTATGAGTCTGTTCACTTAGTTCCCTTAGTGCATATAGGTTCTTTCCCAAATGTCCAGTGACGCCGGAGCCTTCATGTGAGTTTAATCTCTCCTGAGGAGGGATGTAAACTGATCACAGTTGTCGAGCCGCATAGGATATGATTCCTGAGTAGTAACCTCCTGGTACTTTCCTGAGGAAGATACCATGAGCTTGTCTGCTTAGCTTCCTTTCTCTGGTAAGCTTGTTCTGAAGCTTGGAGACTGGGATTGATTCCTCTTGCCTAGGAGTTTGTTTAGATCCTTGCTTAGGGTTTTGATTAGGGTTGTTGCTTAGATCCCTGCTTAGGGTATTGTATAGAGTTCTGTTTAGAGCTAGGTTAGGAGATTGTTTCAGGTTTGTTTGAAGCCCTGCTTAGGGTTAGTCTCTTTGTGTTGTTTGACTTGTGTGATATTGTGTTGCATTAGACTTAGGTTCATCTAGATAGTTGCTGAGTAGGTGCATCTTAGAAGTAGACTGTGTGTGCATAAGAAGTTGAGGTGGTCCTCCTTCTGCTTGTTTGTTATTGCGTGGCTTTGCTTGTTGGTATTTGGTAGAGCTGAGCTCCCTTGCCTCTGTGCCTTGTTTGTCTAGTTGTTGCATTCATGCATATTTTCAGTATTCCTTTGCATTGCAGTTTCCTATTTGTAGTTTAGTCCTGTTGCCATGATCCCTTAGGAGCTCTGACTTCTCCGCTGCGGAGTTGTCATGATAGACATTAGGATGGTCAACCAGGTGTGATAGCAGTAGGTAGATTCCCCTGTTTCTCAGCTATAGTTCTAGGGTTTCCCTTTCCTTTCTGTAGGAGCTTTTGAGTAGCTTGATCCGTAGTTAGCTGAACTACAGCTGCTCTGATTCTTCGTTCCAGACGAAGATATGTAGGCATAGGATGCGATATCCTAGCGAGCACGCTAACGACTAACCTTTGTTCTCTCGCGGCTGTGCGATCGAGACTTTCCCGCTAACGACTAATTGTTATCCTTTTCTCTTGCCCGAGCGCATTTGAGACCAGATCGTATTTGTAGGTTCCAGAGCCTTAGAGACCAGTTTGTTTTCTCACTGTTGCGTGAGAGCCCCTGTTTACCCGTAGTTAGCCGAACTACGTTTGCTCTGATCTTTCATTTCAGATGAAAGTACGTAGGCACAGGACGCGATGTCCTGGCGAGCAACCTTTCCCCGTTTAGACGTAGGCAGTCGAACTACGTTGACTCTGACTTTCCCATTGCACGAGGGAATACGTAGGCCCAGAACACCGTCTGTTCTGTCGAGTCCTGTCCTTTTATTTTCTTTTCAGACCAGCCGTTAGCGTAGATAGATAACACACCCTTTTACCTATAAACACCAAGCGTGGATCCCATCGAGTACGATGGACGTGAGGGGTGCTAATACCTTCCCCTTGCGTAACCGACTCCCGAATCCAGGTTTTGGTTGCGACGACCATACCTTTTCCCGTCTTTGCGAGGTTTACTTCGAGCGTTTCCTTTCCCGCTCTGAGGGATAAATAACGCACGGTGGCGACTCTCCTGTCAAGCCGGCGCCGATTTTCGCAGTAGCGACAGCTGGCGACTCTGCTGGGGATCTATAGCATCTAGGGACTTTTCCCATCCCTTATGCTGGGACCGTTTCCCATCCCCTACGCGAGTCAATCCTAGCGCTTGGGTGTTTATTGGTCGGGTGTTGTGCATATTGTATTTTACTTTTCTGCACTTTACTTTTCTGTACCTTTACCTTTCCGCATTTATTTTCCAGCATTATATTATCATGATTATTGCTGTGGGCGAAGGGAGGTTACTGTGAGTGAGAAGCCGGACCTGGGCTTGAGTACACACCTAGATATAGTTGCGGAGAAGTAGTAGACGAACCTGTCTGCTGAGCAGGCACAGTTCCCTACGAAAATCTGCGCTCAGACGAGATTCTTGCAGAGGTGCTCCTTTCCGGTCCTGAGGATCTGAGGGGAGTCCAGACGTGAGGATTGTCGACTCTGGGGACCGATCATTTGGAAGTCAGCTGAGTGAGGCCTCTTCATGACTTGATGATGCCACTCCTTCTGGGAATCGTATCGTCACTCATGAAAGTCTGTGACGCTGACAACCGCATAGGATGCCGTACCTTTGTCCGTGGATTAGGTCTATCCTACCTGTGAGAGGGACTGGGCTATTGCAGGAAAACTGGCCTTCAGAAACCATGATTCAGTATCTTTATCAGATGGTGTTCTTGATTCATCTCCAGGTGTGTTGTCTGGGTCAGATGGGTTTCTTATCTGAGGTTGAGGCTATTGTCAGATGGTATTCGCGTCAGATACAGAGGTTCAGATGGTTTTCTTACCAGGGGATCGATATTTTGAGTATCAGATGGTAGTTAGTGGCATGAGGCTCTGATGACCGTGTTGGTTTTCTGTTCTTGATCACAGAGATATTCCTCTTCAGGCTACAGCATAGCCCTATGTTCGCAGATTGCATTATTTATCATATTGCATCATTGCATTACCATCTGCATTTAACTAACGTGTGTGTATTGCAGGTACATATTTTCCCTTCCAGTCCTGGTGTTTGTTCCTAGCAAGACATGGAAAACCTGAAGAGAGTATTGCCCTATAAGTTTCCGTCGCCGAATATCAGTCTATTGTTAGAATTGATGGCTATTGCTAAGAAGAGAGGAATGGGTGACTTCAGAAAGAGATATGGGAGGATTCTGACCTACGTTTATCAGCCATCTGCCTACGAGACCAGCGGCATCTATACTCTGTTACAGTTCTATGATGCGGAGCTCAGGTGTTTTGTATTTCCCGACTTCGTTTTGGCTCCTACCCTGGAGGAGTACTCTGCACTTCTGGATATACCGATCCGTGAGCAGATGCCTTTCTATCGTCCGGACGCTGAGCCTAAGCTGGCTGAGCTTTCTGCCATCCTGTGTTTGAAAGAGTCTGAGTTGTCTGGGAAGATGATCAGAAGAGGAGACGTATGGGGATTTCCATTGGATGTCTTAGTGGATAAGGCTCGAGAGTATGCCCAGAAAGGTAAATGGGATGTTTTTGATGTTATCCTTGCTGTATGTGTGTATGGCATCGTGTTATTCCCGAATATTCCTGATTTCGTTGATTCAGATGCCTTCTATATTTTGGCTGCGGGAAACCCAGTTCCTACTTTACTGGGAGATATCCACCATTCAACTCATTATCAGAATGAAAAGCGACGAGGAAGGAATGTGTCTTGTTGTGTCCCTCTCTTATGCAGGTGGTTCACCAGTCATTTGCCTAAGTCAGGCCCGTTTGTCACATCTATCAATTCTCTAGGATGGCCCGAGCGCTTAATGGGATTAACTGCTGAGAACGTGGTATGGACCAATAAAGAGGTATTTGGAGCTGAAGTCATACTCAAAGGCGAAGGATTCCCGAATGTTCCGTTAATAGGAAGGAAAGGTTGTGTCAACTATAACCCTTCTTTATTGATCAAGCAATTTGGGTACATACCTCAAGGAGCGCCAAAGCCCGAGGAGATACAGGAATCTCTGTATCTCACCGGGGCAATAGGGAAAGAGATGCTGTCTAAACTTGAGAAAGCCTGGAAAAACTTGCACAAGAGAGGGAAGCTTTCAGGTAGCAGAGGGGATACTCGAGGTCCTAGCCCATATGAAGAATGGATTCGTGAGCGAGCTGTGAAGTTCCTTATGCCGTATCCAGCAGTTCAGCCATTGCATCCTCCTCCGGTAGAGGAGCCTACCACCGTGGACATTCAGGTTTACAAGCAGCTGATGGCGGAGAAAGAAGAGCTGGCAAAGGCTAAAGAGGCTTTAGAGCGGGAGAATGCCCAGCTTCGGCATGAAAATAATGAAACAGGATATATTTCTAAGCAACAGGCTGAAACTCTGAAACATCTGAAGGCTACGCTATTGGAATTGACTGAAACCAAGAAGCGTCTGGAGTTAGATGTAGACTCAGTTAGTAGTGTGTTGTCCACCAAGAAGCAAGAGCTGGAAAGGGCCTACACCAAGCTAGCCAAGTTCAGAGAACACTGGGATCTCACTATGACCAAGCGCAAGGAGCGAGAAGGAGAGCTGAAGACACAGATTGCTCAGTTAGAAGAACAGGTCAAAGTGAAGAACGAAGAGCTTGAAGAAGAAGCCTGTCGCCGATACGAAGCCGAGCGTAAGCTGATAGATGCCATGAAGAATTTGGAAGATCTCCAGCATAGAGCAGATGCCAAGAGACCCAAACCTGAGGATGGTGCTAATGATAAGGCTTGGGAAGACTTTGTCAGAGACATCCAGGGGACAGTCAGGAAGAGGGATCGACTGATAGAAGGTTTGATTTATCAACCAGATCACGCAGAGACAAAGAAGATGGTCGAGGACTTCCGCAACCGTACCCGTATTTGATTTCTCTTGTATTCTGTATGTTGAGATCACCACCAGGCATGTTGGCTGGGATCCTCTTTGTCATATCAGCTGTATGGAGCATAGTTGTGTAACTTCTGAACAAGACTGTTATTCTAATCAATATATGAGGGATTTTCCAAATATTGTCTTTATGGTTTATCTCGTCTTGCTACCACTGACACTGGAATTGGAGGGAAAATATCTCCAATGCACACATGCACGTTAGCATTTTTGTATTTCTGTTTGCATAAATCATATTGCATAGCATTTCTCTAGCAAGCCAGAGCACTTATCCAGCCTTTGTTTTCACCAGAAGGTGATTCTAGGGGAATTGTTTGAGGCAAGAGTGGAGACGACCAAGGGGCTGAAGTAGATTTGAGCAGAATCAAGCAGCGCAATCAGTTACCGGTAATTGGCAGCTATGGCTGAAGGCAATTTCCAGTTTCCTGGCACCCAAGCAGGGTTTACTGTGGCGTCCAACCATCAGTATGATTTTATGGAGGACTTCCCGCAAGCGAACAATCTAACTGCAGACCAAGTTGTACAGCCAGCTGTTGAGAACAGAGATCGGCATGAGCAGTTTCTTGCCCAAAATGAACATTATCCTCCCGTTAACAATCAATGTGTTGCTTTCCCTGGGATGAATTACCGGAGGGATATTCCAGTGACCGAGTTAGTAGATCCAAGAGCTCTTGACTATGGTAGAAGAGTCCGAGTGTTGGAAGAGCAAATGAAAGCCTTGGAAGCGAAAGATGCCGTTAACCTGGATGCTGTAGCCATGTGTTTGGTTCCTGACCTGGTGTTGCCATACAAGTTCAAAATGCCGGAATTTGAGAAATACACAGGAGATAGCTGTCCAAAATTGCATTTGATGATGTTCTGCCGAAGGATGACTTCGTTGGTGCGAAATGACAAATTGATGATCCATTGCTTTCAGTATAGCCTGACTGGGGCATCCCTGAGATGGTATGTGCAATTAGAGAGTAATCAGATTCGATCATGGGTGGATTTAGCCAGAGCTTTCATAAAGCAATATGATTACAACTTGGATTTGACTCCTAGTCTCGTAGATCTGCAAGAATTGTCGCAAGCGGAGAATGAATCATTCAGAGCGTATTTGCGAAGGTGGAAAGAATTGTCTGCTAGCGTTCAACCACCGCTTCCGGAAAGGGAACTGGTTGACATCTTCTTGGGTACTCTGAAAGGCCATTATTTTGACAAATTGTTCAGCTGCACAAACTTTGTGGGCCTGATGAGGCTGGGAGAGATTGTTGAGAGAGGACTCAGGAGTGGAAAGTTTCGAGGTGTTCCTTACGTCCCAGTTGATAAGATTGAGTCAGTTGTCAGTTCTCAAGAAGAGTGGGAAGGAGATGACGCCACCTCAGAATCTCTAGCATCTCAAGATCAGTTTTCAGACACTTCAAGTCAACGATCATCCTATCGCCGATCGCGTCAGCATGCTCCACGAAGACCAAGGAAACCTGAAAGGCAGTTTACTCAGCTACCAGTGTCGTACAGTCAGTTGTTGCCAGATCTGGTCAGAAGCGGATTGATAGTGCCGAAAGAGACTAAGCCGGTGATTCCACCGTATCCTCCAGGTTTTGATGCCAGCGCCCGCTGTGAGTACCATGTTGGGGCACAGGGGCATTCAACAAATGATTGTAAGGTGCTTAGAAGCCAGATTCAGGATCTGTTAGACTCTGACCGTATTTGCATCACTCCTCAAGGTTGTGTTCAGATTAATGATTTTCCGTCTTCCAGTTGGGCGGGTTCGTCAGTTAATGTCATGGAAGACTCCACAGGAAGTGTGTGCTCTGAAGATTGCCAATCAGAAAGTTCGGTTGTATGGGAGAAGTTTCTAGAGGTTTTCGCGTCGGATGCCGCATCTGTTTTCTCTGCTTAACCCGTTTAGCTTTTGTACATCAGTATTTGTCGATCACCACCAGGATTGTTGGCTGGGGTCGTTGTATTCATACTCATTTGTGCTTACCTGCTGATTTTGTTGGTTGTACATGTGTGGGAGATGTTCATCTGGTTGCTTATAGCTTGAGTTTCTCTTTATCTCGTTGTGAATGTGTGTTTGTTTGCTACGCTGCATTATCATTTAGCAGGTATATCAGAACCGCGGGCCTTATTTCCTCATCGTCCAGTTTATTGCAGGAACTCCTTCAGAGATATGGAACAGAATCAGGTTGGATTGATCGAAGTCCAAAGCCAGCTGGGGCAGATAATGAGAGACATGCAAGAGTTGCGTTCAGAGCAGAAGATTCTCAAAGAGGAGAACAGTCAGCTGAAGACCCAAGTGAGCTTGATCATGGAGGTAGTCAAGAATGTGCTTAGGAAAGAAGACAATCAGCTATTTGAAGCCGCAATGAAGAAGCTCGTGCCACCGGTGCATGTGGAACCTGAGCAGCAACAGAGAATACATCCGGCTCAACAGAGGATCCAAGAAGGGAAGCCAAGGAGAATATTTGAGGCACCACCTATGGCATATGCTGAGCTCTTGCAGATCTTACTGAGGTTTAATCTGGTTGAGAAAAGAACGTTGTCACCACCAACAAAAGCGTTTCCTCAGGGATACGATGCCAATAAGCAATGTGATTTTCATTCCGGGGCATTCGGACATGACATCGAGGGATGTCATGCTTTCAAACACAACGTTCAAGACCTGATTGACTCGCACGATATTGAATTCACGCCGGGCGGCGTAGCTGTGCATATTGCTCCTGTCTCAGTCGATGCTAAGATGACAGATGTTTCCAAAGCTGTAGTGGGTCAGAAGCGTATCCTGGACTCCATGGTGTCAGAATCTCCAGGCCCACAATTGTTGCCTATTCCTGGGGCAGATCTGAGAAAGCAAATGGCTAAGCATAAGGAGAGCGTTAATCAATACATCGAAGATCAAGAAGCCGATGTTGCATTTGATACGAATGGTGCTCAAGGGTCAACCCGATACCGGCAGCAGCAGCCTCAGCAACAGAATAATCGGGGGTATAAAAGAGGTCAGAATCAAGGTCCTTTGGCAAGCCGTCATTTGGAAACTCCTCCTATACCATACGCACAGCTTCTGCAGACATTGCTTCAGCTCCAATTGGTTCGTAAAAGGACATTGGCTCCCTTAACGGGACCACCACCACCGGGGTACGATGCTGACGCTACTTGCGAGTTCCATACCGGGGCACCAGGCCATACGGTTGAGAACTGTAAAGCATTTAAGCACAAAGTGCAGGATCTGCTTGATAGTGCAGCAATCAGCTTCGGGCCGGGAGGTCCCCACATCATCTGAATGAAAGAGGAAGAGCTCTATAGTTTGGTTGGGTCATTGAAAGCAGATCAAGACAGCATCGGGTTACCTCTAATAAAGATAGCTGGTTCAGCAGCAGGGTAGATGCAAAAGCCCAGTTCTCGGGAGCTAGCATATTTTCTTTGTTTTAGCTTGTCATTTCTTTGCATTTGTAATTGCTTTCCTGTTTGAATTTGTAAACTTGTTTGTAAAACTTGGTTGTTTTCATTCAAATTGATGATAATGAAATAAATGTGCATGTTTTGATTGAATCCATTCGTGTTCACTAACTGTTTTGCAAATATCCACTGCTTGGTTAAGTAGAATTTGGGGAGGATGACGAAAATGACCGACATGCAAATATCGATAATGTATGCTTTTGAAATAAAACCTGTTGATGATGTACAGGCATTGTTTCAAATCCTTAAACACCGGAGATATAAGGAAGATAATCCCTTGTCAACCCCTTTGAGCCTTGTAGTAGGAGTTCTTTCTGAAAACGAAAAACCCTCAATCTTAACCTGGGGCAGGGTAGGTGTTAGCTAATTTGACCGAGCGTCCAAATTACAAGAGGAGTGTCCGTTCAAGGATCAATCACACCCCTAGAGGTCGTGCCTAAAAGACCACAATGGTTCAATCAAGAGTGGGACAGCCACATCATTCCCAAAGAGTCAGACAACCAGTGTCACACGACTTGTTCAAAAGCAAAGAAGAATGAAAAAATCAAAAGCCCGCTAAGTCAAGAAAATTTCAAAACAAATGACTTAGGCAAAAATGAGGGCATCCCGCTGGACTAAAAAAATCAAAAGAAACTCAAAAGGAGTCAGTCCAGGCAAAAGTTAGGGATATGAAAAGAAAAATGAAAAGGATCAAAAGAAAAATCCTCGATGAAAATACAAGTCGTGTGACCACAAATGCCAAAGACGAAAAGTGAGTGACTGTCACTCCAAAATCCAAAAGTTTCTCGAACTATCATTCCTATCTTTCAACCTCTGAGAGGTGAGCGCTAAGGTCAAATTAGCTGAACATAGGATCGGAGAACATCAAGGAGAATGGGTGGGTTAAAGTAAACTTTGAGCCTTTATCCTTTCTTTCAAAACCATGAACCTGACCACATTACAACCTTCAAAAGTCCTAATTGAAGCAGGTTGTTTCGAAAGCATACTCCGGTAAAGGTCGCGTCGATTCTGACTCCTTAAAAGGTTCCTCTTACCATGTTGGTACTGATGTTGATAAATGTTTTGTGCATTATATGCCATAAACTGTTCTTCCTTTTCCCAGTGAACAGATTGGATGTCAAAGCTGTCATATGTGTTGCATTAATACATCATTTATGCAGAACAACTTGTTTTACTTGCGAGTAAGCGCTTGACAGCAGAACAGCTTCCTACAATGGAAAGTATGGTCAAGATAGAATGTGGAGCGCCCGAATGTTCCGAGAGCAGGGGCAAGCTTTATTGTGATTCCCAGTCAGGTCAGCCTTTCGAAGTCAGTTATTCTGGGGCAATCAGGTTGAGATTCGGTGAATGCGTCGTAGTCAGGAGGTGTTACTCTGAATCAGATAATCAAGGAGTTGCAGTCAGGGGCAGACCACCTTAAGCGCGCAAAGGTTTGTGCGAGGAGCATTCAAGGTGAAGTACCTCAGAAGTTCAGAACGCTGAGGCATGTTATATCAGACCATCGGGGCAACAAATTTGCAGATTCTCTTTCAAGGGCTATCCCCACAAAGGTCCCGTAGGCTGAGACATATCAGAAGCGAAAGGATTGTTATTCTCTGTATCAGCAAGGCCATTCAGGGTTATTCGAGCAGATGCAGTCGATTTTCGAGAGCGAGAGGAATGCGGGAGGTCGTGTCACCATCCCTTGACTCTTCAAGGCTGTGTATTCAGGAAGAATATTTTCCAGCGTCAGTTGTATCTGACCCAGTAAGATGGCTTAAGAGCTCAAATCCAAGTTTGCGATTACTGTGAAGCCCATCTGTGTTGGCGCATCATTTTCCAGATCCGAGCTTCGTCAGTACGCGGGAGGACTCCCTCCATTGTCTCCAGCAGAGACCAATTTGTCATTGGTATGGATAAGCTATCCCCAGAGGAGTCCAATCATATTCAGCACGTCTGCTATTTCACAGCGGAGTTATATACCCCAGCAGGGTATTACTTCGTCAAAGTGTTCGGTTAAGTTCCCGGCATCCCCAGCAGGGTTGATTTCACTCTCCCAGCATTTATTTTGCTAGGACGATTCAGTGATATCCGGGTTATCCCCAGCAAAGTTGGCCTCGCCTTCAGCATTTATTTTGCTGAAGTGGTTTTCTGTACCCGGCCTTCTCCAACAGCTCGAGCCTGCTAACATATTGCATGCATCATATTTGCATCATACCTGCATGACATTTCCAGAATGTGTAGCATTTCCATCCCAAATGGAGCATTACGCCATAGAAAGACTAAAGCATTTGCATAAGCATACAAAGCATAAGTCAGGTTTCTGTCAACCTCATATGGCGCGTGAATTACTCTGTGATCAGTTCAGGGGCATTTATCTAGCGGCAGTGTTCAGACAGTTCAGCAGATTATTTGTATTCCTGATCATACAGTAGCTGTGCTTTGATCAATCAGTCATCTGGTATCGGCAGGCTTTTCTTCCCGTCAATTCATATTGACGATGGGTTCCTCCAATAAGTGGATTTCTCCGTCTATCATTAGACGTCTTGAGTACGAATGTGGTTTTCTTCCCGTCTATCAGTAGACGATGTGAAGTTTCGGGTTACCGTTCAACGGGTTTCTTATTGCCAGATCATACGTATGATGAGGTGTTTCCCCAGCGAGTCTTCTCCGGCTATCCTTGGTTGTTGAGGGGTTTCAAAACGATTTTGGATATTGGTTCTCTTTCTGGTTATTGGATATGATGACGTTTAAGAGGGACTTTTCTGACCGTCAATCCTTATTGATGTCGAGGCTCTTCGAAGAACGTTCAGTTTTCGTGATTGTCGATTCTTATTGACGACATGGTTCCTTAAAAGGTGGTTTTCTTCCCGTCAGTCCATACTGACGATGTGGCCCCTTCAAGGATGTTGATCTTTCCATCAATTCCCGTAGACAGAAGGATTCTGAAATTCAAAGGATGGTGTTGAATTGCGTTATGGTGTCTTTCCGTCTATCTTTAGACGATGTGAGTATAGAGATTATGAATTTCTTTCCGTCTATCCTTAGACGATGTGAATTGATTGTTCATCAATCAGGATGATCCCGTCTACCCTTAGACGACGAGAATATTGATTTGTTTCATCAATCAGGATGATACCGTCTACCCTTAGACGATGAGAATAATGAGTTGTTCATCAATCAGGATGATCCCGTCTACCCTTAGACGACGAGAATATTGATTTGTTTCATCAATCAGGATGATACCGTCTACCCTTAGACGATGAGAATAATGAGTTGTTCATCAATCAGGATGATCCCGTCTACCCTTAGACGACGAGAATATTGATTTGTTTCATCAATCAGGATGATACCGTCTACCCTTAGACGATGAGAATAATGAGTTGTTCATCAATCAGGATGATTCCGTCTACCCTTAGACGATGTGAATAATGATTTGTTCATCAATCAGGATGATTCCGTCTACCCTTAGACGATGTGAATAATGATTTGTTCATCAATCAGGATGATCCCGTCTACCCTTAGACGATGTGAATAATGAGTTGTTCATCAATCAGGATGATACCGTCTACCCTTAGACGATGTGGATAATGATTTGTTCATCAATCAGGATGATTCCGTCTACCCTTAGACAATGAGAATAATGATTTGTTCATCAATCAGGATGATACCGTCTACCCTTAGACGATGTGAATAATGATTTGTTCATCAATCAGGATGATACCGTCTACCCTTAGACGATGTGAATTGATTTGTCATTATGGTGACTTTCCGTCTATCCTTAGGCGATGTGAATTTGGAGATTAATGTTGTCTTCCCGTCTATCATTAGACGAGGTGAGTATTCAATAATGGTGTCTTCCCGTCCATCTTTGGACGATGTGAGTATATTTCTCTTCCGCCTATCAGTAGGCAATGTGAAAGAATCATGTATGTTGTTGCAACCATCCGGGTTTGTTATGTGGGGTATCACAAGCAACGGGTATTCAAATCAGGAGTTCTTTATCAGATGATTAATCAGTTTGGTGCCGTAATGACTGGACTCGGTTTTCTGGACTTTATTCTCCAAGCAGTTAACAGTATATGCTCGCGGTTGGCAAATTTTCGGGTTTTATTTGTATTCAACCGTCTCGTACCTCTGAATGTTTGAAGGCTGAGCGCTCTTCAAACCCTTCAGGTCCAAGTCGCTTGAATAGGGGCAGCTGTTGCACCCTAAAATTTGACCAACCAATTCTCCTATCTGACTCATGGTTTAAATTCATATTCACAGCTCAGATGTATGATTTTTGTGCACAAGCAGGGGATATCAGAGTTTACAGCTTGATTTTTGTCTATCAGATATGGCAGACCCAGTCCAGATTATCGGGGTTTTATTTTCGGGAAATTGTGCGCTCCTCGGTGATTTTTCAGTGATTTTGGGGATATTCTGATGCCCGGGGATCTCCGTTCGATTCGATCTGGTCTCTATGGCTTTTTTGTCCAGGAATTACTCAGCATGTCCAAAAAAATAGTCCAAGTCTTCCACCAGCTTTCCAGCTTCTTCTAGAATACTCCAGAAAGCTCCAGCGAAAACTCAGCAATAAAAGCCAAGCAACACGTGTCCCCAGAAGGAGGACCCACCTTTCCGTTTCCCAGAGCGCCACGCGCAACCCCACTAACTCCTCTCTCTCTGCCACATGCTCCCACCATCTCCCTCCACCCTCAGCCACCACGTGTAAGCCCTAGAAGCTTCGCCGGAAATCGCCACCGGCCGCCTTGCATGTACTCCGGCCACCTGAACCAACTCCGGCCACCGTCCTTTCCGCCGGAGCTACCAAAAACCCAGAAAATCATCTTCTTTCTCCGATCCCCTTCCCAGAACCTTCATCACCTTCATCAAGATTTTCCAGAATAACGTCAAACTTGCATCAATGTTTTTCCAGAAACTAAACCTTCATCCTCATCCATAATCTCCAGAAATCACCTCCAACTAAAACCTTCATCGTCTCCATCAAAGATTTCCAGAAATCATATCAGAGTTCATCCTCCTCCATCAATTTTTCAGAACTTTCATTCTTTTAACAACATCAAGATCTTCATGCGTTTTCCAGAATCGTCGAGCAAGATCTTCACTTCTCATCGCAAATGAGCTTCGATTATCATCAATAATCATCAAATCAACGCCCTCAAACACTTTTAAGTCTTCATCCGCGAACGACATTCGTAGATCTCCACCTTCGTTCGTCAATCCTTCAAGATCGTCGCGCTCTGAGATCAGCGATCTTCAACGAACGGATCAACGTGAAGTAGATCTTCGCCAGCTTCAAGAACTCCCTCGATTCGTCCTTGCTTCATCTCCAGGTACACGTTCACGAAGATCTTTCGCCTTTTCTTCTGATTATTAGTGGGTTTAGGATTGTTAGGGTTTCGTTGGGTGAGAATTTGAGAGAAGAGGGTTTCAGAGAGGGATCTGGGTGAGGGTTCATGGTGGTTGTGTTTCGTTTGCTGGTGAGTTGTTTGAGAGGGTGAGAGTTTCTGAGTGAGAGGGAGAGAAGGGATGGAAAGGTGGAGCGGCGCAACGAGAAGGGGAATGTGAACAGTGGCGCAATTTTTGGGAGAAAGTAGGCTTTAATACTTAGGGTTTAGGATCTGAGTTGGGTTGGGCTTTGACCATGCTGAGACACACTCCCTTCGCTCATCTCACCTTTTTTTTTTGTAAGAGGTGCTGAAAATAAAAACATAGAGATTGGGCTTTGGTTGATTGCTGCGCGCACCCCCCATCCCTGGGCCCAATCCTGAAATAACTAGGTTTATGCTGTTTGCACCCCCTCTGCTTTGTTTTTTATTTTAATTGTTTTTAATTGTTTTGTTCATACATAATAGAAAATTCATAAAAAATGGTAGAATTAGTCGAATAATTCCGTTCTTTTTTCTGTAGACTCGTAATTCAGTGTAGAATTTTATAGCATAAAAATATTAGCTTAATCATGCATTGTCATTTTTATTGCATTTTTTCACTGTTATGGCTGTTGAATAAATTGGTCTGTTGATATATCTGTGTTGCTGATTTTAATTCTTTCATCTGGTGTTGAATTTTGTTCTGATTTTTTAGTATGTTGCCCTAGAGCCATGTAGGTCTCCCCATAGAATTTGATAGATTTTTGTAGGGTGTTCTGATAGGATTTGTCTGAGCCTGAAGATAGGGGAAGTCTTGATGACTTCTTACTTTGGAGTTCAACTGTGGTTGAACTTCAGAGATAGTCTTTTGTAGTTTGTTGGCCTGTGGGTTCTTCTTGAAGATGGGAGCTGATTGAAGTCCTGTTGGAGCTTGCAAGGTTGCATGGGATTGAGGCTTAGTCTAGGAGCTTGTTGTCTGTTTGTGAGGTTCGAGATCCTGAAGTTTGAAGGGAGTTTATGGTACTTTCCTGAGGAAGGCACTATGAATGACTTTCATTCTTTCTTCTCACCTCTTTCGTAAGTATCCAATGATGTCGGAGCCGACTTGTGAGTTTAATTTCTCCTGAGGAGGAATATAAACTGATCACATGTTGTTGAGCCACATGGGATACGATTCCTAAGTGGAAGCCCCCTAGCACTTTCCTGAGGAAGGTCCTATGGGTCTATTCACTTAGTTCCAGTAGTTTATCTAGGATTTCTCAAGTATCCAGTGATGTTGGAGCCAACTTGTGAGTTTAATTCCTCCTGAGGAGGAATGTAAACTGATCACAGTTGTTGAGCCACGTAGGATGCGATTCCTAAGTGTCAGCCTCTTAGTACTTTCCTGAGGAAGGTCCTATGAGTCTGTTCACTTAGTTCCCTTAGTGCATATAGGTTCTTTCCCAAATGTCCAGTGACGCCGGAGCCTTCATGTGAGTTTAATCTCTCCTGAGGAGGGATGTAAACTGATCACAGTTGTCGAGCCGCATAGGATATGATTCCTGAGTAGTAACCTCCTGGTACTTTCCTGAGGAAGATACCATGAGCTTGTCTGCTTAGCTTCCTTTCTCTGGTAAGCTTGTTCTGAAGCTTGGAGACTGGGATTGATTCCTCTTGCCTAGGAGTTTGTTTAGATCCTTGCTTAGGGTTTTGATTAGGGTTGTTGCTTAGATCCCTGCTTAGGGTATTGTATAGAGTTCTGTTTAGAGCTAGGTTAGGAGATTGTTTCAGGTTTGTTTGAAGCCCTGCTTAGGGTTAGTCTCTTTGTGTTGTTTGACTTGTGTGATATTGTGTTGCATTAGACTTAGGTTCATCTAGATAGTTGCTGAGTAGGTGCATCTTAGAAGTAGACTGTGTGTGCATAAGAAGTTGAGGTGGTCCTCCTTCTGCTTGTTTGTTATTGCGTGGCTTTGCTTGTTGGTATTTGGTAGAGCTGAGCTCCCTTGCCTCTGTGCCTTGTTTGTCTAGTTGTTGCATTCATGCATATTTTCAGTATTCCTTTGCATTGCAGTTTCCTATTTGTAGTTTAGTCCTGTTGCCATGATCCCTTAGGAGCTCTGACTTCTCCGCTGCGGAGTTGTCATGATAGACATTAGGATGGTCAACCAGGTGTGATAGCAGTAGGTAGATTCCCCTGTTTCTCAGCTATAGTTCTAGGGTTTCCCTTTCCTTTCTGTAGGAGCTTTTGAGTAGCTTGATCCGTAGTTAGCTGAACTACAGCTGCTCTGATTCTTCGTTCCAGACGAAGATATGTAGGCATAGGATGCGATATCCTAGCGAGCACGCTAACGACTAACCTTTGTTCTCTCGCGGCTGTGCGATCGAGACTTTCCCGCTAACGACTAATTGTTATCCTTTTCTCTTGCCCGAGCGCATTTGAGACCAGATCGTATTTGTAGGTTCCAGAGCCTTAGAGACCAGTTTGTTTTCTCACTGTTGCGTGAGAGCCCCTGTTTACCCGTAGTTAGCCGAACTACGTTTGCTCTGATCTTTCATTTCAGATGAAAGTACGTAGGCACAGGACGCGATGTCCTGGCGAGCAACCTTTCCCCGTTTAGACGTAGGCAGTCGAACTACGTTGACTCTGACTTTCCCATTGCACGAGGGAATACGTAGGCCCAGAACACCGTCTGTTCTGTCGAGTCCTGTCCTTTTATTTTCTTTTCAGACCAGCCGTTAGCGTAGATAGATAACACACCCTTTTACCTATAAACACCAAGCGTGGATCCCATCGAGTACGATGGACGTGAGGGGTGCTAATACCTTCCCCTTGCGTAACCGACTCCCGAATCCAGGTTTTGGTTGCGACGACCATACCTTTTCCCGTCTTTGCGAGGTTTACTTCGAGCGTTTCCTTTCCCGCTCTGAGGGATAAATAACGCACGGTGGCGACTCTCCTGTCAAGCCGGCGCCGATTTTCGCAGTAGCGACAGAATGACATTAAACACACAAGCTCTGAGAAGAGTACTTATGTGTTTAAACCCAAGGCAAGTCAGAATAAACAGTATGTTGCAAAACAGAAGTTTAGACAAACCTACAAACCAACTAACCCCAAAGGACCCAAGAAGATCTGGGTACCTAAAAACAAAATAATTCCTGTTGCAGATGTTCTTAGCAGCAAGGTCAGGACACCAATCATGGTACCTGGACTCTGGATGCTCACGACACATGACAGGAGAAAAGTCTATGTTCCAAAGCCTGGAACTTAGATCTGGAGGTGACGTGAAGTTTGGAGGGAACCAGAAGGGCAAGATCATTGGATCTGGCACTATTGGAAATGGTAAACTTCCCTCTATTGCTAATGTTTTACTTGTTGAAGGGTTAAAGCATAACTTATTGTCCATAAGTCAATTAAGTGACAATGGTTATGATATTACCTTTAATCAAAAATGTTGTAAAGCTATTAGTCAGAAGGACGGATCTATCCTATTTAGTGGTAAGAGGAAAAACAACATTTATAAAATAAACCTTTCAGAACTTAAGGTTCAAAATGTTAAATGCCTCTGGTCTGTTAATGAAGAGCAATGGGTCTGGCACAGAAGATTGGGCCATATTAATATGAGACGTATATCTCAGATTAATAAACTTAATCTTGTCAGAGGACTCCCTGATCTGAAGTTCACTTCAGATGCTCTTTGTGAAGCATGCCAGAAAGGGAAGTTTTCAAAAACATCTTTCAAATCAAAAAATGTTGTTTCTACCTCTAAACCATTAGAACTACTTCATATTGATCTGTTTGGACCAGTGAAAACTGCATCCATCAGAGGCAAGAAGTATGGATTGGTCATTGTTGATGACTTTAGCAGATGGACATGGGTAAAGTTCTTAAAACACAAGGATGAGTCACATTCTGTGTTCTTTGACTTCTGCAAGCAAGTCCAGAATGAAAAGAATTTCAAAATTACTAAAGTCAGAAGTGATCATGGTGGTGAATTTGAAAATAAATATTTTGAAAAATACTTTTCTGAAAATGGCATTGCTCATGATTTTTCCTGTCCTAGAACTCCACAACAGAATGGGGTTGTAGAGAGGAAAAACAGAACTTTGCAAGAAATGGCCAGAACCATGATCAATGAGACAAATCTGGCAAATTTTTTTTGGGCAGAAGCAATCAATACAGCATGCTACATTCAGAACAGAGTGTCTGTTAGACCTCTTCTGAAGAAGACCCCTTATGAATTGTGGAAGAACAAAAAGCCTAACATTTCATATTTTCATCCTTTTGGATATATTTGTTATATGTTAAACACTAAGGAAAATCTGGGCAAGTTTGATTCCAAAGCACAGAAGTGTTTCATGCTTGGATATTCTGAACGCTCTAAAGGCTACAGAGTATACAACACAGAGACACAGATTGTGGAAGAATCCATTCATGTCAGATTTGATGATAAGCTTGGCTCTGAAAAGCCAAAGCAGGTTGATAACTCTGCAGATAGGGAAGTAGTCTTTATTGACTCTGAAGTTCCAGAAGCAAACAAAACTCAAGTGAAGGAACCAGAAGCAACTCTAGATGCTACTCCCTTAACTTCTCAGATGAATAATCTAAACATTTCTGAAGAGTCAACTATCAGAGGATCATCATCCAGAATTAAAGCTTCTCATCCAGAGGATGTAATTATTGGAAAGAAGGATGATCCCATCAGAACAAGATCCTATCTAAGATCTTCTGAAGCATCACTATTTGGACTAGTGTCAGAAATTGAACCATCTTCTGTAGAAGAAGCTCTGCAAGACAATGATTGGATTATTGCCATGCAAGAAAAGCTAAATCAATTCAGCAGAAATGATGTATGGGATCTAGTTCAAAGACCTCAAGGATTCAATATTATTGGTACAAAATGGGTCTTCAGAAATAAGCTAAATGAGAAAGGAGAAGTTGAGAGGAATAAGGCAAGGCTGGTTGCTCAAGGGTACAGTCATCAAGAAGGTATTGATTACACTGAGACATATGCTCCAGTGGCAAGGTTAGAATCTATACGCCTTCTTATTTCCTTTGCTGCACAGAATAACATCACTCTGTATCAGATGGATGTTAAAAGTGCCTTTCTTAATGGTATTATAGAAGAAGAAGTTTATGTCCACCAACCTCCTGGTTTTGAAAATGAAATATTTCCAGATCATGTTTTCAAATTAAAGAAATCTCTATATAGATTAAAACAAGCTCCCAGAGCTTGGTATGAGAGATTGAGCAATTTTCTTCTGGAGAAGAATTTCATCAGAGGCAAAGTGGATACAACTTTATTCTGTAAAACAATTAAGAAAGATCTTCTAATTTGTCAAATTTATGTAGATGATATCATTTTTGGATCAACAAATATTATGCTTGGAAAGGAGTTTGCTACATGTATGCAGGCAGAATTTGAAATGAGCATGATGGGAGAACTCAGATTCTTTCTAGGAATCCAAGTTAATCAAACTCCAGAGTGCACCCACATACATCAGACAAAGTATGTTAAAGAACTTCTGAAGAAATTCAACATGTCTGACAGCAAGCTAGCAAAAACTCCAATGCATCCCACTAGCTCACTTGGCAAAGAAGAGGTAAGTAAGAAAGTAGACCAGAAGCTCTACAGAGGTATGATTGGCTCTCTTCTTTATCTTACTGCTTCTAGACCTGACATATTGTTCAGTGTTTGTCTGTGTGCTAGATTCCAATCAGATCCTAGAGAATCACACTTGACAGCTGTCAAGAGGATTCTAAGGTATCTGAAAGGTACTTCTAATGTGGGCTTGTGTTACAGAAAATCTGATGATTTCAAATTAGTTGGATTCTGTGATGCTGACTATGCTGGAGACAGAGTGGAAAGAAAAAGTACTTCTGGAAGTTGTCAATTTCTAGGAAGAAATCTAATCTCCTGGTACAGCAAGAAGCAACCCACAATTGCACTTTCAACCACAGAGGCTGAATACATTGCTGCTGCTGGATGTAGCACGCAGATGCTCTGGATGAAAAGTCAACTAGAAGATTATCAAATTTTTGAGAGTAACATTTCTATCTTTTGTGATAATACTTCTGCTATATGTTTGTCCAAGAATCCCATTTTACATTCTAAGGCAAAACATATAGAAATTAAGCATCATTTCATCAGAGACTATGTTCAGAAGGGAATCATAAATTTAGCCTTTGTTGATACAGATCATCAATGGGCAGATATTTTTACAAAACCCCTTGTTGAAGATAGATTCAATTTTATTCTGAAAAATATTGGTATGGATTTTTGTCCAGAATGATATTTATCAGAAGCAAATTGTTACAGATGCAAAAATACTTAATTCATCTGAAGTATTTCTTCTGTTTATTTATTCTATACTGATTATTATTTCTGATATGAAACTCTGAACTAACCATCTTTAGAAGATCTGAACGTTGGCTAACGTTTCATTTCTTGAGAGAATTCAGAACAGCATGCAAGCAAACACGTGTCCCACAAAATCTGAAGAGGTGGTGTGTGCATAACTGAAGAGACGTTTGAGGTGAAATTTGAACAGTAAGAATCTTGATTTTCCCCCCAAATTGTCAGAAGCATTTAATGTTTGAAATGATTTTATTCTCTTCATTTAATGCTTTGCTCAAACGTGCGTTTTTCTGACTTTTGATGTGCCTGTGTGTTTAGTATAAATACTTATTGTGTATTCACTTTCACACTTTTCACTCTCTGAAATTACATGCGTTTTCATCTCTTGTTCTCTCTGCATAAAAACTCAAAACCTAAGTGTTTGAAAAAACAATCTTCAATGGCGTCTTCTTCATCCACAACTGCTCTGTTCCAATCAACAATGGCTGCTGTGACTTCAGATAACCTAGGTGCTGCTCCATATACTCCTCCCAAGAGAACTCTTCTCACACCTATTGATAAACTAGAAGTGCTGTGTGAATCCATGGTCGAATTTGACTCCTTGGCTGAAAATGGATTTGATTTTCGCTCCATTGTTAGAGCTCAAGGATGGGTGAAATACTTTGATAGGCTGTTTGAACCAGTTTACCCTCTGCTTGTGAAGGAATTCTGGATTCATGCATCTGTGTATCCCAAGTTCATTTTATCTTCTGTGCTGGGAAAGGAGATTATCATCACAGAGGATCTGATCAGAAGATTGATTGGCTATGAAGAGACAGATGGTGTTTCCCACTTGCCATCTGGGCGTGTGGATATGGATGAGGTTTATGAGGAAGTTATGACTACTGGACAAGCCTCTAACAGATTCAAAGATCTGAAGCCTGATTACAAGATCTGGGCCAAGATCTTCATGGGATGCATACATCACAGGAAGTCAACAAATTCCCCAGATTATGTCAACAATGAACAGATTTATTTTATGTACTGCCTTAGTCAGAGCAACAAGGTAGATCTTCCTTACATTCTGTTTATGCATCTGTGGAATCACATCAATGCATCTAGAGAGTCTGTAAAAGAAAAAGGCCAGAAGATCAGGACTTGGATCCCTTTTGGAAGGATGCTCTCAGATCTTCTCACTGAAAATGGGTTAGTGGCTGCTCTGTATGATCCTGGGGTTACAGAGGAATTAGAGTTCATTATGGGAAAGCCTCTGAACGCTAAAAGTCTTCTGAGACTCAAGATTGTAGATGAACTCACTACTGCTCCAAAAAGGCTGAACATGTCTGATCTGAATAAAAGGGTTCCAGTATCTGACTTTCCTCTATTCTTTGCTGAAGAACCTAGACATATAGTTCTGATGTACATAGAGGAATGCAAAAAGGAAGGAGTACCTGTTCCAGCCAATGTGTTTCAGCTTGTGAAACAACCATTACCAGATGTAGGAGAAGAAGAAGAAGCACCACTTCAGAGGAAGAGGACTCAGCATGCAGAAGTATCTGAACCTGTTCAGAAGAAGGTTAAGATTGCTGAGAAGCCCAAGAAGCTCTTAAAGAGAAAAGATTCAGAAGTAGCTGCCTCTGCATCTGCCAAAAGGAGTAAACAACAAGGTACTAAGACTTCTGTTATTTCTAAAAATGTTGTTATTAATGATTCAACTATTAAGTCTGTTCCTAAACCACCTGTTACTCAAACAACCTCTGTTGCTGCCCCTAGCTCTGTCTCTCCACAAAAACAAAACACTGCTTCTGTATCAAAAATACCTCAACCCAAAATACACATCAAACATTTTATTCCACGACCACAACCAACTGAACCACAACCATCAGAATCACAACCATCAAAACAACAACAACACTCTGAAAAAAAAAACACAGAAAATCAACCAGAAAAAGACTCTGTCATTCCACCATCAAATAATTCTGAACCTGTTGCACCTGTTACTTCTGAACCCACTAAAGTAACCTCTGCTCCTAATTCTTCAGAACCAATAAATATTCCATCTGATTCACCATCATCTGAACCACCATCCAAATCTACAAATACTTCAGAACCTGTTCATATCCCTGTGACAGAAGCTCTTGATATCACTCCATTACAAACAGTGTTTCAAGTCTCTTCTACATCTTGTTCACCTACAACATCCTCAAACTCATCAGAATCAGAAATTCACCCAGACTTTCTGATATCCCCATCTGAAAAATACCCTGTACATGAACCTGAAACTGAATCAACCATACCTTCTAAAACTACTATTCCAGATCCTATACCTCCACCTGCACCTTCATCTGAGATGATTGTCCCCACTTCCAATCCATCATCATCTGGTATTTCCTGTGCTCAAGTTTCTTCTCTTTATCATAATTTATCTTATGGTTTCAAACTAAAAGATTTTTATGATAGAGTTGAACCTTCTGAACCCCTAAATCCTCTGAAACCAAAACTCAGCCAGGCTCTTCCATCTGTACTTCAATCTTACCTAAAATCAATGATAAATGAGGAATCCTTAGCAACCATAACTGCAACTTCTGGTAAAGCGGTTGTTTCAGCTCTGCAATCTGCATCTGATAACCCAGTTGCATCTGCTAAACCATCATCCTCTGCTTTCATACCATATTCTAATGAACCCTTTGATGATGTTTGCCCATGCACAAGACCAAAACCTAATCTGGTTAATGCCTTAAACAGATCCTTACCCCAAAAACCAAAAATTCCTTTCATTCCATATTATCCCCCTCCTCTTATTTCCATCCCAAAATCACTGATACCACCAACTCCCAAACCTAAACATCTGACTCTGGAAACCGTGCTTAAACCACCACCCAGACTTAATATTGATCATTTATTTCAAACATTTATGCAAGAAATACAGATGTCTTTAGGTACTGTTCAAAAGAGATGCTCTGAAACTATGGATGCAAATGAAACTGACATCATCTGGAGAGGATTCATCAATAGATTCAACACTGTAGCTTCCAATATGAAGAACGTCTGTTCTGATGATGCAAAGCTCAGAGCTGAAAGAACTCAATTCTGGATTGACAACAAAGCTGAACCTCTGCTTCGTTTGGATGCTCCTCCTCCTCCAACAGAACCACCTGCCAATGCATTGAGTATGACTCTGGTAGAACCCTCTACTGAATCTCCAGAATCTATGGCAATTGACTCTGTTCAAGCTGCAGAACCTCCACCTTCTTCATCAGAGATAAAGACAGAACATCCAGACCTTGGAGACAAGATTGCTGCTCTGGAGGCTGGTCAGTCTGAAATTAAATCTTGGATGGCTAAACAAGATGAGAAGAATGAGACAATGACTAAGTGGATGTCAAAGCAGGAGCAATCTTCATCTGAGATTACAGACCTATTGAAGATGCTTTTGTCCAAACACTCTTAAATTTTTTTTCATGCTAATGCTTGTGCATCTGTTGTTTTGCATCTGAATTTTTTTATTGTTATATCTTCTGTTGTTTATCAGTGTACTCTTGCTTTGTTACGTTAATGAATCAGTTGTTTTTCTCCATTGAATTATCTATTTATTGTTCCTTCTATTTATCTTTATTACAATTTTTACTTTTTGCTTATGACAAAAAAGGGGGAGAAAATAAAGATCTGAACTGTTTAATATAATTTCACTAGAATGAATCTTCAGACATATATAGTCTATCTAATACTTTAAATTGACTATTTCAGATCATTTGATAAGAAATTTCTATAAAAGAATCTCTGAGTCTCTCAGATCATTTGTTTTTCTATCAAACTCTGAATCTTATATCTGCAAGATATTCTGACCCTAAAATTGTTATAAGAACAAACAAGATCTAACTCTGAAGATTACTCAAGATAAAAGGGAAGTTTCCTTTCCTTTTTCATATTCAACTCAGGGGGAGATTCATCATCTCAGGGGGAGTTATAATTCTTTATGTTCAATTGTATAAAATTTATGATACTTTTTGTCATCATCAAAAAGGGGGAGATTGTTAGAACACAGATTGGTTCTTAATAATAACTCTTTGTTTTGATGATAACTGTTAGGAAATTTATATTTAAGAATTATATACTCTAAAATTTGTTTGAGAGTTTTACTGCAGATTGAAATTATATTAACTCTCTAGAAGCAAATCTGCCTTGAATACAAGAAGCCTTGAATACAAGAAGTTATTCTGACTCTGAAGCGCCAGATGCACCTTACAGAAGAATCTGTTTGCTCTTTACAGAAGATCCTGAGCGTAGTCTCCAGAAGGATCTGAAGCAAGAAGCTCCAGAACATTCTGAGTCAGAAGCATCTGAAGATAATCAGAAGCATCTGAATCTGAAGCATCTGAAGTATAGAAGAATATTGATTGAAGAGTTTCTCAAAGCATTAGTCTACAGAAGTTTCTGAAAGTACCTACGCTGCCAAGTACTGAAGTTCTGTGTCAAAAATGCTCTGATGATAAACACGCTGAAAGCACACATGCTACAGAAGACTCTGATACAACATAGTTTTGAATCTCATTAGAAGACTCTGATCCAGTCAGACTCTGAAGAACTTGCTGAAAACTGAAGAAATATTTTCAAGAATATATCCGTTGGAGTTATTCAACGTCTCTTTCCTTATTTGTGCTAGACACACTTACACAGAAAAAAAGGATTTATCTGTGCCATAAAGGTCACTTGATGTGAAGACAAAAGGCTCAAACCTTTTTGGGACTCCCTTTCCAACGTTCAGCATCCTTGGATCAGCTGCCTATAAAAGGAGAACTTCACCATACTCTTCAGTGACGCTTGACAATACACTTTGCTGAAAAGAAATCAATATATTCTTAAGCTTTCATTCTTATTCTTCTTAGAATCTTATTGTACTTAAACTTAAGAGAAAAATCACTGTTGTGATAAAAAGCTTTTTAGAAGCATTAATACTCTTGTAATTATTTTACATTGATTGTAAAGGATATTCCTTAAGAGGATTCAGTTAGAATCAGTAGCTCTTGAGAAGACTAAGAACTGTTGTTCTTAGGTGATACTATTGTAATCAGTTTGATTTAATAGTGGATTAAGTCCTTGTTGATAAAGGCAAATCACTCTAGGAAGGGTGGACTGGAGTAGTTGTTAAACGAACCAGGATAAAAATAATTGTGTGATTATTTTTTAAGTCTTAATTTATCATACTTATTCAACCCCCCCTTCTAAGTATTATCTCACCTTCACTAAGGTGTTATTTTCAAGTATGCTTGCCAAAACATCGCATCTCGTACCTATGTATCTTGACGGGAATGGAAGAACACCTACATAGAGTTAAGAAACTCTAAACCTAAGGCTAGGTTGAAAGAGAGGTAAGTGTTTTTATTAAGGTTTCTGAAACATATTAGAAATATGATTAAAGTATTTTTGTATTTTTGATTAGGAAAAGGTTTTAGTTTTACGAAGGTAAACTCTAGCCTAATATTATCATGTGAGGGATCAAAAAACTTAAGATCTACTCTGATTCAAATTATCGGAAATAAAATTGAATCATGAACCTAAGAGAATATGGATATGTGGCAAAACATCGTAGAATAAATGAACATACATGGGAGAACATCGTGTATGAAATTGAATACATGAAAAAACATCATGCGACAAAAAAAAATATACACGACAAAACATTGTGAAGCAAATTGAAATTACGCGGCAAAACATCACGATGAAATGTTAGGGAAATTGAATTCGTGGAAAACAACAAGTGTTATTATTTACGTATAAGGATATGAGCATGGATATGGATTATCTATCATATGACTAAAAAGAAACTATCAATCTAATTAATAATAGAAAAATAATTAATTAATTAATTTCTAACAACTAATTATTAATATAAATAAAATAATTAAAGTAACTAAATCAACATAAAAAATAAGATAGATAAATGAATGAAAGGACAAATCAAACATAATAATCTAAATTATAAAATAATAATAGTAAATATAATAATAATAATAATAATAATAATAATAATAATAATAATAATAATAATAATAATAATAATAATAATAATAGTAATAATAATAACTAAAAAATAAAAATAAAATTAAACTGACAAAGGGGCCACGCTCAATTTTTAGTAAACTCATTATATATATATATATATATATATATATATATATATATATATATATATATATATATATATATATATATATATATATATATATATATATATATATATATATATATATATATATATATATATATATATATATATATATATATATATATATATATATATATATATATATATATATATATATATATATATATATATATATATATATATATATGAAACATGAAGTTATATATAACTAGTAAGGATATTTAAACCAAAAAGTAATATGACATATGTATACATGAAATAAAATAGAATATGTATACAATTGTATAAAATAGAATATATATAAATAAAACAAAAACCAAAAAATTATAAGATATATGTACAAGAACATGATATATCGAGCTAAATGGAAAAAGTAAAAGACAATATATATAACAAAATGAAAGTATATTCCAGCAACAAGAAAAAAGAAAGTGAGGACCAAAGGAAAGAAACAAACAATCTCATGCCAATTAAGGTAAAAAAAAACACATTAACACACTGCAACATATATATACAAACCAAATGCAAGAGAAAGCTTGAAGTTGAAATGTTACACACATGATACCCATCCTCTAAAGTAACAACATAACAGTAACGAGAAACAAGAAAGGAAACCGATTTCTTCCTCAAAGCCCTTCCTTCCTCTTCTTTCTCGCTCATTCGGTGACCGCACGACTGTTGTACCGCTTCTCCGGGATTGTTAGCTTGGAGGAGAATATTGATGATGGTTATGAACCCTTTTGAAAATGAGGAAGAACAAGTTATATTCAGGAGGCTTTCAAGGTGTTTGTAGGTGATGAAGGAGTATGAAATGGAGAAGGGAGTATGCTGCTAGTTGGTGAATGGAGTTTTGAGGAGTAGGTTTTTTATTAACGTGAGAAAGAAATGAGGAGTGTATATGTAATATTTTCTATCTTTTTCTTATTGTCCTCTTTTGTTTTTCTTCTTCTAATACATATATATATATAGGACTAGAAAATAGACAAGAATGATAATAACAATTAACACAATATTTTTGTTTTGTTTTTATAATAAGACAAGAATAAAAAGAATTAAAAATCATGTTTTTGTGTTTTTTTATAATAAGACAATAATAAAAAGAATTAAAAATCATGTTTTGGTGTTTTTTTTATGATAAGACAAGAATAAAAAAATAATCATGTTTTTGTATTTTTTATGATAAGACAAGAATAAAAAGAATTAAAAATTATGTATTTGTGTTTTTATAATAAGACAAGAATAAAAAGAATTAAAAATCATATTTTTGTGTCTTTTTATAAAAAAAGAAAATATTAACAATAAAATTAATTAATAAAATAAAAATAAAAATAAAATATAATTAAATCTAAATAACTTAAATGATTATTTAAATAAATAAAAATGATTATAAAACAAAATAAAAAGTTGGGTAGAAAAGTGCTCGAAAAAATAAAAGGAGTACACCAAAATAATCAGCGCGAAATAAACATATTGGAGAAATACAACGTTTGGTCAGATTTTGAAATAAATTTAGACCGATTTGTTTGTAAATCCAACAAATTTATTCTGACTGACATTTCAGACACTATGCAAGATGAAGTGCGTGCTATGCTATGCAGACGATGCAAAACAAAAAAAAAACAAAATCTTAGGATAAACAATTAGGGTATGACATATTCACAAACTCAAATCTCTGATGGAAACCCGTATGTCCTTATGGAGACATGACTGTTCTTCACAGGGCATCAACTGTTACAAACATTGAAAAACCATTATGGGGATGTTGACATTTTAAGTTAAGAACGAATTTGAAATTTTTCTTCCTTGCACTATGTTCTAATATAGACTATTTACCATTTACATAGGGTTCTACGCAAGTTGGTTGTGAAATTTTTGATCGGTTCTATGAGGATGTGGTAGATGAGAAATACCAATTTATGAAGCAAAAGAATGAGTTGAAAAAGCTAGCAAACAAACTTGATGCAACAAAAATGGAGGTAGAGAATCTTAGGGCTACAAATGAGGGACTGGAACAATAGTTGAGGGAACTACAAATTCAAATGAAGAAGATGGTGAAATGTGAATTTTTTTGGAAGAGCATATTTTGTATTGTTTTATGTGTGTTGGTATTTAGGATGTTATAATAAGTGTATGAGATTGAATTAGTTTAAATTTGTTTGTATTAGTTTGAATGACATAAGTTTATCACATAGTTTGTATCCAACTTATAAGAATAATTAATGTTTGTATCAATTAATGCTTCCAGATTGTATCAGTTATTGTAAGAACAACATTTGTTAATGTTATTTTTACGGTGAGAATCAGATATCAAACTATTAATTAACTTGGATCACAAATCATGAAGTTCACCACCGAGTTTTGATTTATCCAAAGGAAAGGGTAAAGATCGAAGAGAACCCTAAGTGGGCTATGTAAAAACAAAGCTAGAGATCTAAGGTTCGGGGGTTGGTTATACCTAGGGAAGATGCTAGCATCCTAAATATCTATAGTACTTTACAGAAACCTCTTGTTAGTATTTGTGTTATGCTAGAGTTTGCTTGCTAAGGGAAAAGTGTTAAGGTAAAGACCTAGAGTATATACAAAGTATGCTCGCCAAGACATCACATCTCGTGCCTACGTATCCTAACTAGGATGGAATCAGAGCATTTGTAGTTCACCTAACTAGATATGAGGAACTCTTGACTGTGGTTAAGGTTCCAAATGGGAGTAAGTATTCGTAACCATGATACTTACATAGAGTTAACCAACTCTCTAAATCTAAGTTGAAAGCTAACTAGGATTGACTTTAACCAAAGTCAAGGGAAAAATGAGTACTCATAACCATGATACTCACATAGAGTTTACCAACTCTACACCTAATTCTAAGTTAAAAAAACAATTGGTTCTAACCAGACCAAAAGGAGGGAGTTAAGTGTTAGTTGTTAATGATTAGAGGGCTCGACAAGATATTGCATATTGTGCCTACATATCCTGACTAGGAAAGGGGAATCAGAGCCACCGTAGTTCGGCCGGTGAGGGTGAGGAACTCTTGACTTTGGTCAAGGTTCCAGAGGGAAGTAAGTGTCTATAACCATGACACTTACATGAAGTGCGTCGACTCCAAACCTAAACTAGGTTAAACAAGTAAGACTCTCACAAGGTCTTGGGGGTAAGATGGACAAGGCTATCCAAAATATGACATGGTAGTCAACGGGGGATCCATTCCTTTCGAGTCAGGCACAAGGGATCATCAAACGAATTAGGCATCAAAATCATGATAGAAACAAGAAATACATTCACGAGATTTCATCGAGAAATATTTACAAGTATCAACAAGGAGAGAAGTCATAAGTTAGTAGTCAAAGAACTTTATAGAAATAAAAAAAAATTAAATGATCAATTCTAAATATTTAGATTCTAACCATGATTAAAATTTTAAAGATTAATCTAATAAGAAAGTATATATATATATATATATATATATATATATATATATATATATATATATATATATATATATATATATATATATATATATATATATATATATATATACACACACACACACACACACACACACATATATATATATATATATATATATATATATATATATATATATATATATATATATATATATATATATATATATATATATATATATATATATATATATATATATTAATTTTTAGTTTAATTGAATAAAAATAAGTTAGTTTATCTAAAAGAAAATATTAACTTTAATTAAAACACTTAGATAAAACCTAATTAAAAAAAAACTCAAATCAACTAATTAAGAAAATGAAACTAAGTTTAATATCAAAATCTCTAAACCTAATAAAAGTCAATTTTTTAAAATAAATAAATAATAATTAACAAAAATTAAATAAAAATTAATAAAAAAGAAAGGAAATATTTTAACATAATCATAAAATTAGAAGATATAAATAAAATGAGAAAAAAACAAAACCAAAAACTAAAAATGGGCCAGTAAAAGAAGTTGGATCAGAGTCCAATAGAGTTTTCCATCACTTAAAACAAATGGGTCGGGTCGACCCACAGAAGAATGAAAACGTAACTCACTCATGCTTCAATCTTCTGCCGATTCTCTTCCATCCTTTTCCAGTAACTCTCTTCATACAATGCTGCCACCATTTTTTGATTTCACAAGATTGAAATTCTCAATTATCATTATTTGTGCTCTTTCAGCATTCCCTGCTTATAGCAAAACGAAATGGCATTGTGTTGTTGTTGAAGCAAGCGACGACGAGCCGTAGTTTCAGGTGAGTTATCGTCCAAAAGAAATTCTGCAAAATGGTGGAGAGTTGCACATTGAGGTCAAAATTCGTGGTGAACGGAGCGACGGGGACGGCTGACAAATGTCTCCAACGAGTTCTTTTGGATCAATTTCTTCTTCTTCTTCTTCTTCTTCTTCTTCTTCTTCTTCTTTATTTGCCTTGGTTCTGTTCTTTCAAATTTTGATGATTGTTTGGTTTATGATTTGAGAGGTTCTGTCTAGAAAGGGAACTGTTGTTACTATATCTTTTTAAAAGTGTATATGGAATAGTTATGTATGTGTTTTGGCCTCGGAAAATTTCAAGTTTAGGTATGAGTTTTTTTCTTTTAATTTATTTGAAAACCACCAAATTTGTGTACCTTATTTTCGTTCAGTCCCTCTCAATGCAAGTTATGTTTGAAGCCTTGTGAGTTTTGGTGTTAAGGGTGCAGGTGGCACCTGTTGTGCGTAGAAGGTTTTCGTCTGCTATTGTTGGTGGTACAATGCAGGATGTAAGTTTTTGGAGCAGAGTTCGTTTGGTAGTGGTACAGGGTTGATGCAGAGATTGTGAAGTGTCATTATTTTGCAGGAAGTTCTGGTTTTGTTTTGGAGTGATCTTATGTGTGTCACTGTGCATTTCTATTCCGATAGCAGGCGTGTGTGTGGGGTTCGAGCTGGATGTAGGTTGCAGCAGGATAGGTGTAAAGGACCGGTTTTGGCATTGTGTGAAACGGGAATTGCATTGAGCAACTCATGCCAAGTTGCTGTCAAATGCAAGGATGCAAGAAACTCTTTCCCATGCTTGTGAGTATGTTGATTTTGCAGCCTTCCATATGAATTCCTTCAACATCTTACCAAGAAACTTCTTCCTAAAGTTGTTATACAGGTGCTTGACACAAAATATCTGTTCAACTCTAGGTAATAGCTCATCCATTGCAGGTAATAGACCCTTTGTCATCAGAAATATAACATCAATAAGAATTGGAAACACATAAAACATACTTATAACAACAAAATGTGATATAAGTACAACATACCTTTTTTTGATCAGAAATGAAAGTGTATGTGAGACACGAATTTCTACCTTCAAGGTAATCAATAAGCAAATTCAAAAACCATGTCCAACTATCCTGATTTTCACTTTACACTACGTCAAAAGCTATTGGTAGCATTTGATCATTGGGATCTCTACCTATGGTTGCTAGGATTTTCCCTTCATAAAGACCTTTCAAAAAGCAACCATCAAGGCATATGAAATGTCTAGATAACTTGAAGCTCTCCTTACATGCTGCATAACATATGTATAGTCTTCATAAATGGGGGTGTCACATCCTTATTTTCAACCCAGTCTTTCATATCATGGATTCATCATCATCATACCTTGGTGCATGTCAAGCATGTGGGTTGCAAGGGATTAACGAGGAAGGATCTTTGCTTCAAAGCAATTTTTATCTAGAAATCATCAAGTGATTAGGGTTGTTGGGCTACTACAAGATTCTTATGAACTAAGCAACCTAATGCTCAGGATTGGCTCACTTTTGATCAATTGGAACAACAAAGCTTCAAGAAGTATTAAATCATCCATGCATGGTTCAAGACTTTATTTTAAGATTAAAATGAGTTTGTTGAATATGGAGCAACATTCTTTCTTTTTTAGCTTGATTTTACTAAATATTCAAAGGTTATGCAAATAGGTTTCAAGTATGTGTGCCATCTTGATTTTGGGATCCAATTCAAATAAGACTATATTCTTGTTATCTACATAAAATAAGGCTTGTCAATTTAAGTTGTCATATGCTTATGGATTCAACATCAAAAAATAAAGGCAAAATGAAGGAAAGTGTCAAGAAAGGGATTAGGTACAAATTCTAGAATTGCAAATTTCAAGTTATTTTTAAATTGGATTCACAAAGCTCATAAGTGAGAAAGCATGCTACTTGATCAAAATCGAAGCAAGTCACTGTCATACCTTAAATTTATCCTACCTGTTTCAATTTTTTTATTCGTCTGACTTTATTTTCGATTTGCATCGCTTGTACAACATAACGTATTTTCCCGCATGAATAATTCCTAAAAAGATTAGCCAAAATAAATCGGTTGGATATGTGGACAGACTGGTCGAATTGTGTCTCAAATATATGAGACAAAAAATCAGTGATTGAAAAGTTTCGAATTTAAGCTCACATGTGTTAATGATTTTGACCTACTTTCCAATAAAGCTTGACCTAGCGCGCTCATCTTATTTCTCAACAAATTTTCAATCACTTTTGATCAGTCTGAGCCTTCTACCGGTCCCTGTGAATTCTCAAAGTTGACCGAGTGCTTCATTTTTTCCAAGTTATTTATTTCGCATTAATCTTTTGTGTGCAGTCGATTTAATTCTCCAGGCATCTCTGTCGCCTGATTTCTATTCGTTCTCACGCGATTTATTTTTATATTTTAATCAAAATGTTCAGAATAATTAATTAGAATTTTCCATGCTTGTATTTCATTTTAGCATATTTATTTAATAAGTTGTGAATTTTTAGTGGTTTTTAATTGATTTAATTCTATTAAATTAATTCAAAACTTTTAGAAAGGTTATCTGGTAACTTTTATCTGAATCCAGACGGTGTACTCTATTGAAGGAACTTTGACTTAGTGCTGCTAAGATGTATGGACGAAAAAGAAGGGAATCTGCTTATGGTAGAGGTCCACGAAGGAGCCTTTGGAACAGATGCAGGGGGGCATGCCATGTCTCGAAAGCTGTTGAGAGCAGGGTATTATTGGTTAACTATGGAGTCTGATTGCTTCAAGTACGCCAAGAAATGCCACAAATGTAAGATTTATGCCGACAAGATTCATGTGCCGCCGTGTCCTTTGAATGTCATGTCATCCCTGTGGCCTTTCTCCATGTGGAGCATTAATATGATTGGAAAGGTCGAGCCGACTGCATCCAACGGGCATCGTTTCATCTTAGAAGCTATTGACTATTTCACCAAATGGGTCGAAGCAGCCTCTTATGCTAATGTCACCAAGTAAGTTGTAGCCCGGTTCATCAAAAGGGACATCATCTGCCGCTATGGGATACTTGAGAGGATCATTATCGATAATGGTTCTAATCTGAATAACAAGATGATGAAGGAGCTGTGCCAGAGCTTCAAGATTAAGCATCACAATTCGTCTCCCTATCGTCCGAAGATGAATGACGCTGTGGAAGCGGTCAACAAAAACATAAAGAAGATAGTGCAGAAGATGGTGGTGACCTATAAGGATTGGTATGAGATGTTGCCTTTTGCTCTACATGGATATCGTACCTCGGTGCGTACTTCAACTGGGGCAACTCCTTTCTCGTTGATATATGGTATGGAAGCTGTCCTGCCATTAGAGGTCGAGATCCCTTCTTTAAAAGTTCTGGCTGACGTCAAACTAGATGAGGCAGAATGGGTGAAGAACAGGCTAAATCAACTCAGTTTGATGGATGAGAAGAGGTTGGCGTCAATTGCGTACGGTCGTCTGTATCAGAGAAGGATGAAGAAAGCCTATGATAAGAAGATGCGTCCTCGAAGCTTTCAGGCAGGTGATTTGATGTTGAAGCGGATTCTCCCACCACAGAACAATCACAGGGGCAAATGGACTCCCAACTATGAAGGTACGTATGTTGTAAGGAAAGTCTTCTCCGGAGGAGCCTTACTACTTTCAACCATGGACGGTGAAGATTTCACGTCCCCTGTGAACGCAGACGCAGTCAAAAGATACTTTGCTTAAAAATAGACCCGCTGGAAAGAAAAAGAAAATCCAAGCAAGAATGGGGCATCCCGGCGAACCATAAAAGGATAGGTTCAGGCAAAAATTAGGGATAAAAAGAAAAAAAATGTAACCCGCAAAGTTGAAAACCTGAAAGGGCGACTTTGGCAAAAATGGGTATCCTGGTGAATCGAAAACCCGCAAGGGAGATTTAGGCAAAAGTTAGGGATTTGAAAAGCAAACGACTGCGGTCCGCGCGTAGATCTTCAAAGCATAGTGGATTATGGGAAAACTCGAGGGTCATCCGTCCAAATCAATCTCTTCAGAAGATGAAACATCGGAAAGGCGTCAAAGTCACGCGAGTCATAGTTGAGTCGTTCTATGGTGGTTGTTTGTGCCACATTGCCGACATTTTTGTATATTCTTGTGCATTACTATATTTTTCTTACGCGAGTTTCTCATTTCAGGAGTTGCGTCCTTTGTAAATTTGCCTATTTACAGGCTATTTATCAATAAAACATACTATTCAAAAAACTTTTGTTTTTGATTCAACTTTTACCGTTTTGTTTGTAAAAGACGCCTGATGTTTTTGATACAACTTTGCATACATAATTTTGTGGGCTCTGCCAACCATAATCGAAACAATGCTTTTGCTTGAATAATGTCACAGGTGATAAGTAAGATGACGTTTGCTACACAAAACATGTTTGTTTGTTTGTCATTTGCAGGACGCTCATCCTCAAGACTTTTCCATAAGTCCCTCATCTTAAGAAAATGTGCAAGCTAAGCGTGTTCACATCCCCAGCAGGTTGAGGTTATCTTCAGCAGGTCGAGATTGATATCTCCAGTAGAGTAGGGTCATCTCCAACAAGTAGGCGTGGGATTATCCCCAGCAGTGGAACAAATTCGGAATTTCGTTTTCCCCCCAGAGTCTGAATGACTAGCTCCTTTCCCCTTAAAGTCTAGGTCATTGACTCGTTCCCCAAGCGGAAGTTGTTATTGTTGAGTTTATTTCTCATTTCCCCAAGCAGAGGTCGATGCTGAGTCCCTCATTTCCTAATCCCCGGCCAAGTCAGTGGAGTAGTTTTCTTCCCCGAGATTGTTTATTCCCCATCCTCAGCAGAGAGAGGGCCTGAGACGATTCCCTAGTAGATCTTATTCATAATCCCTAACAAATAGAGGATTAAATCTTCAGCAGAGCGGAATCTCTGACAGAATAAAGCCATCCTTCAGTAGTCTGCCTTGATTCCCAGCAGAGTTGTCTGTTCCCCGGAATGTTATATTCTGGCAGACCATCCAGGGTCGATTCCCCCGACAGAGTGGAGTTATTTGTCTCAAGTCGAGTTGTTAGTTCCCTAGAAGAGTTGTATTCTGGTAGGCCCTCTGGAACGTTTCCCTCAGCAGAGTTTGATTTTAATCCCCAGCGGAGTGAATTTGTGCTTAATAGAGCAGTTTTACCCGGAAGTTTTCTCGGAGGCCATCCGAGGCTTGTATTCCCCAGCATGAGTCCGTTTGCACTAGGCGTGCCTAGTCTTCCCCCAGCAGAGTTTTTTTCCTCTCTTCAGCATATATTTTGCTGAAGTGGTTCCTTTGCATTTGCATCGTGCATAGCATCTCCCCAAACGCGTAGCATTTCCATTTCGTATGGAGCATTACGCCATATTCAAACATGTGCATGTGAAACATAAGCCAGGTTGTTACCTCTTTGTTTTCAGGTGTATCTCCAGCAGTTATCAGTATATTTCTCAAGCCTGTGCGGTGTCTAGACCTCCAGCAAGATCATTGACGGATGTACTCATCTTATCATTCTCTCCAACGAAGTCTATTTAATCAAGTTCATATTTCCCCAATGGATTTCTTCACCCTGACGGCGAGGTCAAATGCTTTTACCGACTTGATGTCGAGGCCTGACGGTGATGTCAGATGCTTTTACAGACGATTTTGAGAACTGACGGCGAAGTCAGATTATTTTGAGAAATGACGGCGAAGTCTGACAATGTCGAGAGTTGACGGCGAAGTCAGACGATTTTGAGAACTGACGGCGAAGTCGGATTGTTTTGAGAGCTGACGGCGAAGTCAGATGATTTTGAGAACTGGCGGCGAAGTTAGATGATTTTGAGAATTGACGGCGAAGTCAGACGATGTTGAGAGTTGACGGCGAAGTCAGATTGTTTTGAGAACTGACAGCGAAGTCATATTATTATTGAGAATTGACGGCGAAGTCAGATTGTTTTGAGAACTGACGGAGAAGTCAGATTGTTTTGAGAGCTGATGGCGAAGTCAGATTATTATTGAGAATTGACGGCAAAGTCAGACGATGTTGAGAGTTGACAGCGAAGTCAGATTGTTTTGAGAACTAACAGCGAAGTCAGATTGTTTTGAGAGCTGACGGCGAAGTCAGATGATTTTGAGAATTGACGGCGAAGTCAGATTATGTAGGAAATTAACGGCGAAGTTAGATGATTTTGAGGACTGACAGAGAGGTCAGGTGTTTTACCAATTTTATGTGGAGTTCTGACGGTGAAGTCAGATGTTTTTACAGATTTAATGTGAAGTTCTGACGGCGAAGTCAGATTATTTTGAGAACTGACGACGAAGTCAGATGATTTTGAGGACTGACGGCGAGGTCAGGTGTTTCACCAATTTTATGTGGAGTTTTGACGGAGAAGTCAGATTATTTTGAGAACTGACGGCGAAGTCAAATGATTTTGGGAAATGACGGCGAAGTCAGACGATTATGGGAACTGACGGCAATGTCAGATGATTTTGATGACTGACAGCGAGGTCAGATGTTTACTTGGTTGATGACTGACGGCGAAGTCAGATATTCTACTTGATATAGACGCCTGACGATGATGTCAGAGGTTTCATTCTGCGGTTGGCAAATTTCCGGGTTCTTTGGTATTCAACCGTCTTTTACCTTGAATGTATGAAAGCCGTTCACTTTTCATCCCTTCAGGTCTAAGTCACTTGAATATGGGAAGCTGTTGTACCCCAAAATTTGACCAACCGCTTTTCTTAATCTTTGGCTTATGTTTCATTGCATTTTAGCATTCACATAACATAGTTCTTACAGGGGATCAAGTGTTTGTTTGTGTATCATCCAAGAGGAAAGTCTTTATTGGTATCAAGCTCAAGCAAAGGCACTGGTACAAACCATCAGAATGTTGTCAAGGGGTCCATAAGGTTTTTATCATTAGTGTGAACATGAGGTAGAAGTTTGTTGAATACCTCAGGGGTCATGGTGGAGTGGAAATGGTCACTCAGTTCATCTGCACAATGCCTAGGCCAAAAGGGTTGGAATTAAGGTTTCAATTTTAATCAGGATGAAACTTGTTTCTTGAAGTAAACTTATTTCCATGGTCTTCCGTATGTCCTAAGGTGTTTGAGGATGGGTGATTGACCATCAATTTTAATCAGAGGAGCTTCAATTGATTAGTTGATTGAAAATCAGGAGATTTGGAGAAAAAGTCAACTGTGTAGTGAAAAAGTCAACTCCTGACTTTTTGAGGTCAAGATCATGATCCTCAAGTTCAATATGACCAATGGATGGAATTTGATCAAGACAAGTCAAGGGAATCATGAAAAATTAAAGGTTGTTGAAAGTTGCCATTTTGGGAATTAGGGTTTTAGAAACTTTCCATTTTTGGAAAGTTTTATGTTTGGAACAACCTTCTTCAAAGCCATTTTTCTTCATGATCAAGGTTTCAAATGAACCTTTGGACAACATAAAAGTTGTTCCTTGTATCTCAAGCTTTCTTTTGAGTATCAATTCATAATCATATGATATTTGGAGCTCAAGTTATGATCAATCAAAGTTGGAGATTTCAATGATTTCAAAAGTTGTTAAGTTTGGGCAGATTTTTGCACCACTTTGCAAGCCAATTTTCATCACCCTCTTGATATAAAATGAAACTTTGTCCCAAATGAAAGTTGTAGAGTGTGTTCCAAGCTTTATAAAGAGTCTAAGAAGTCCTCAATTGAATTTGAGAAGCTCAAGTTATGGATGTGCAAAGTTAGGAAAAAATAAGCCAATTTCATAACTTAGAATTTTTTCTATGTTATTCATGAGCAGTTTGCTTGCCACGATTTTCAACCACAAATTTCATGATCTTCCAATCCTCAAATCGAGATATCTCCAACATGAAATTTGTTCTACTCCATGCCCTCTTTCATTTGAGTCCAAGATCAAAGTAATTGGATTTGTGAGCACAAAGTTATCATTGATCAAAGTTGGTACATTGGACATTTTTGCCAAAGAATGAAAGGTGGGTTTTGTTGATTTGCTTTTGTTCATCAACCTTAACACTCTCCCATGCGCATGGGAGGCTGTGTTTGTTGCTTCCAAGTTTTGCCAAAACCATCCTAATACCCCTTTTTGCCATTTTGTTCATTTTCAAATAATTGCCCAAATGAGCTATGAGCCAAAATCAACACAGCCCAAGGTCTTCCCACACTGTTGCAAGGAAAGCAACTGATGCAGCAGCTGCAACACAATTTCTGCATCCACCCTTGATTCAAAAAGTGACCATGAAGATGAAGATCTGCACATTCAATTTCTTACCTTGGTCAAACCCTCCAAACCTGATTTCCTTTAGTATTTAAGCTAAGCATCAGTCCACACAAACCCTAGCCACCATTTTGAAGGAAAAATCAAACTTGCATTTTTGCTCTTCTCTGAAAAATTCCCTCGAATCTCACTCATTTCCTCACGATTTTTCAAACACTTTATCACCTCAACACTACTTGGAAGTTGTTTGCCAAAAGAAGGAGTTGTTGATTATTCTCTCAAGCTGTTCTGAAAACCAGTTGTTTGTTTGCAAAGGGAAAAAGCTTCAAAACTTTATTTTTTTTGCTGCTAGCTTATTTTGGAGTTTGCAAGAGGTAAGCATTTCAAACCCGTTGATTTATTGCATCAGTAGCATTAAAACATGTTCTTGTTCTGTTTGTGTTCTTGAATTTTTGTTTGAACCTGTTGAGAGCATTAATGTTGTTGTGGTCAGTAACTGTTGGTCTGTCATTATGGTGTGTGTAGGTTTTGCTTACTTTCATGAAACTGCTAACATATATTGTTGTATTGTGTAGTGTTTTTATGAATTAACATAGTCTTGTTTAGTTGATGCTAGGACCTTATGTTAGATTTTGTTTGGTTGGTGATGATCAGCAGTTCCACACTTAATGTTTGTGTGTGCTTGTCAAGGTTTCATAGGAAACAGTTGGCTTGAGGCATAATGATTAAAGCAAGAATGCTATACTGCTGCTAGGCCATTTCCTCATTGTTCTGTTTTTTTTATTTTGCTGCTGTCATGGTTGTGGTGATAGTTATGTTGAATTTATATTCATTAACACCAAGACTCTGGTTGAACTTTCAATATTTGTCAATTGCATTGCAAGTATATTTGTTTTTACCCCTGTTGAGATGATTCACGTTAATGTGCTTAGGCATATGAAGATCAACTGTGCTTTCTTGAAAGCCATTGGCTTAAGACATGATGATTGGAAACAAGAATGTCTATCTCATTTCCTTATTGATTGTTTGTTGTTATCTTAAGTTTACTGTTGGCCATATGATGAAAGGATCCATATTGAGTTATTGGAGATCAACATGGTCATGGTTCATAACTTAGGCTGTTTTGAGGTTTGTTGTAAACAGATTTGGTTTTCTGTTGTTAACTTATTGTGTGTGACCTAGTATGTGTGGTTGTGAACTGCTGTTTGAACTATGTCAAACCTGCTGAACATTAGCAGGGCTGAGTTTTGTTCTGTCAAGCCATTTCTGATTTCTTTAAGTTGTAGGCTTTGATTGGATTTTCAGCCATGTTACCATGAGTTCTTGGTAACCCTTGTTGAAATGATTCACTGGCTGCTGTTGAAGCATGTGATGATCAATATTGCTTTGTCCACGTGGCTGTCAGTTTTACTTTTCATTGCTTTGCTTGTGTATTTGCAAACTGTTTGTGGAGTAAGTTGGTAGAGTTGAACATTGTTGGTTCTTGGATTCACAGTCATGGGTGAAGGGTTGTTATTATCTATGCCATTTATATTTCTATGATTTGTTTATAATGTGTGCTAAGGTTTTGGTTATAATTGATTGAGGTTGGCTCTCATTTTAATGAACGAAGCTGTGTGGATTTTTGAGGCCTGTTATTTCCCTGTTGAAAGATTTAGTTCAAGGCCTATAGAGGTAATGCCTTATCAGGATGCCTAGTCCGTTTGAGTTGGTTTGTTCATGTTTATAACTCTAAAAAACACTATTTTGGCTCTGTCATGATTTTTTTTTTGAGTAGAGTTTGTCAACTCACTTTGGTGGACATTAAAGCAAGGTCTCTTGGGCTATTGTTGGCTGTAGTGTGTTATGGCAGCAGGTCTTGATAGCTTTGTCTGTTCTAAGCATTTCCTTTTTGTTTGATTTGTGGCACAGTTTGGATATGTCTAAAAAACCATGTTAAGATGCCTAGAGTGGATGACTCTTTGTATTAGTTTCCTTGGTATTTCTTGTTAGGGCCTAGTTAGTGTTTTCTACTGTTTGGATTCAAGAATGAGTTAGTGTATAGTGCAAACTATGGTGAAAGTGCCTAGCTGTTTTTGCATATGTTCATCATTTTGAATGTGCTGGCATGTTGCATCTGTCTATTATCTTGTATGTGAAAACCTGCTGCTGCTTCTGTTTAAGTATTGTGTTAAAAACTAATCTGTGTTTGTTGTCATAGGATGATGACTCTCATTTGAAGTTTGTTTGAGTGGATAATTAGAATTGTCATATTAAGCTTGTGTGCATTGCTATTAAACTTGTTTTTAAATTTGGTTGCATTGGTTGAAATAACAAATGTTACATGAAGCAAATGATGGACTGGTTTGTTGGAGGAATTGAATTTTTTTGCCATGTTTGAATTCATTTGTAAATGTTAAAGACTGTTTTGAGCTTGATTTTGTCAACTCATGTTGACTTGCATTAGAGCATGAATGTTTTACTTTAGTGTGCATTTGTTTGTGTTGGCATGACAATTTGTGCCGTTGCATCTGTTTCAAAGCATTTTCTTTGCTTGATTGATGAATGGCAATTTCATGAGAATATTGTGTTTGGACTCTTGGCTGCTGTCATAGAGTTATGTGTGCTGGATGACATGAGTTTGTTGCATTTCATTTATAGCATTTCATTCAGATGGAGAGGTTGATAGTAGAATGTGTAGCATTGTTTTGTTTCTGTTAAGTGTTGCCAATAGCATGAAAACACCAATCTGTTTTATTTGTATGCATGACTGTCAATTCTGTTTTGTTGGAGAAGGTTGAGAGTTGTCATGGAAGTAACTATTTGAGTTGAGCAATACCTTGATAGCATGATAAAATCCTGCTTAGTTTGTACCTGATGTTTGTGTGTTAACTTTTAAGTAGTGATTACATGTGTGTTTTTGTGGAAATGCATTGAATAAATTGTTGGATAAATTGGACATTGTCATGTTTTAAGATATAACTTTGTTTTTGAAACTGCCTTGAGTTTGAGCTGTTCAATTGGTGTCTACTCACTTTGAAATACCGACTATCCTTAAAATCATGAATTTGAACTGATGGTTTTCATTCTTGGTAACAAAACTGTTTGTTGTTCCTGTTTTCAAACAAGCTTCTAATCTGTTGTATGAATTGGTTTTTGGAGTTGATGTTTGGTTTGTATGGTTCATTTTGCATCAAAAGTGAAAACTGTCTTCAGACTTTGGTACTGTCATGGGATAGAAGGTTGGACTGTCATAAGGGCATATAGTGTCTGGTTTCTGTATGATGCATTAAGTTTCAACTTGGTCTTTGAACTGTTTTTCTTAGCATCCATTTTTGTTGTTGGTTTTGATGCATTTTGCTTGAAACAGTTGGTGATATTTGGGATTCGACATTGTTATGTCAAGTTTGTGCTAGTTGCTGTCGAGGCTATTTTCTTAACATGATTTGGCTTGGATTTAGTCTCTGTCATTTGAAATGGATAGTAATCTAGTTGTGGATGATTTGAACATTGCAATACCTTGAATTCATAATCATGCTGTTAGATTTGTTTTGGATTAAGTTCACTCAAACTTGCCTTGGATTTTCAAAACTCCTGTATATCACTTTTGCAACTCATATACCATAATCTTGGTCTGGTGTTTTTCGAGCAAACTTCTTATTAGAAATCATCCAGCATCACATTTAAAACTTGTTCAAACCCTCACTTGCATTGGTTGGCCTCTATTTTGAACAATGACATGGAAAACGCATTTTAAAAGCCTCACTTGCACTTCCATTCGTGTTTTAATTTTTGTGTATCTTTTGAAAAAACTAACATCACCTTTGTGATCCTTGTGAAATTTCAAGTGAGATAGACTTTTGTTTCACTGAATTTGGTGGAGTTTTGAGAGAGTTGTGTCGAAAATGCATTTTGGTTGTTTTTCCTTGCTTGTCTTGCTTTTGTTGCCCATAATTCACATGCGTTGAGGGTTATATGTTTAAGGGGTGGAGTTATACAATGGATGTATCTCCACCTCAGTGGTTAAAACTTTTCCTTACCATGCCTTTGTCCTGAGTTCGACCCCCAGCGGGGGCGTTTTTTATTCATTTTCATTATTTTTCCATGCTTTGATATTTTTGCTTTGAGTTTTCATATTTTTCACACGCGTGAGAGTGGTCTGTTGGTTATGTGTTGTGTTTCCAGTCCCAAGGATAAGAGTTCAACTCTTGGTGGGAACATTTTCTTATTTTTAACACTTGCTTTCTTTTTATTTATTTTATTTTATTTCCTTCTTTTCTTGTTTTTATTTTATTTATCTAAAATAGTTTTAAATATCAAAAATCCTACAATCTTATTTTATTGTTTTTATGTGTTATTTTATTTTCAATCCTTTTTTATTTTATTTTCCATTTTATCATTTTATTTTATTTCATCAATTCCTTTTCTTTTTCATTTTATTTGTGAGTGAATTTATTTAGTGTTTACTTGGCTTTGTGCCATGATCCCCCTAGGATTCCTAGTCCCTCCGTTTGTGATGGGAGTTGGAGAGACATTAGGTGTTCAATCCTATGCATGATAACATTAGGTTAGTTTTCACCTTTCACCCCAACTTTAGGAGCATTGTGCATGATAACTTTAGGGTCCAATTTCCCCTTAGTTTGAGTCTTTCTCTTCTCATCTCCTAAACATTTCAAAACACCTAATAAAGAAAGATTTGTGTCGTACGCTACGAGCCTTAAGTACTCGAGGAATGATGGTTGGGGGGCCTCCTCTCAATTATCTAGAGTGTTTAACATATGCCCTTTGGGCGATATGCGGCGTATTCGCTCTCGAGTCATAGTCTTTAGTGCGACATGAGTTTCAAACCATAACTCAATCCACTTCTTGTCTTAAAAACACAAAACAAAAACATCAAATCTTTTTTATCCCTCAGGATCTTAATTGGAAAACCATTTTCAGAAAGAGTTTTGTTAAGCTTTAATTCTACCGCAAACAGGCAACGTCCCTAACTGTTGGAATCACTGTTTAATCGTACTCGGTTTAAAGCACTTGAACCAACCTGTGGTCGTGTCAGGTCGAACTATGTTTGCTCTAATTTCTCGTACCAGATGAGGATACGTAGGCACAAGACGATGATGTTTTGGCGATCAACCTTCCCCCCATCACCCGTAGTCTTCCGAACTACGTTGACTCTGACTTTTCCATTGCATGAGGGAATAGTAGGCGTAGAACGACGATGCTTTATCGAGTCACTTTTCTTTTCTTTCGTCTGGGAGCCTTTAGCATAGATAGATTTACACCCTTTTAGATAGACAACAAGCGTGGATCCCGTCGAGTACGACGGACGTGAGAGGTGCTAATACCTTCCCCTTGCGTAACCGACTCCCGAACCCGAGATTTGGTTGCGACGACCTGTCTTATTCCCTTTCCGTAGGTTTTCTCTGATCATTTCCTTTCCCTCTCTTTGGGATAAATAACGAACGGTGGTGAATCTTTTGTCATTTCCAGCCCCTCTTTGCAGCGATGTGACATGAGGGATAAGAGAAGAAGATGGTCTTCTTCGTGAGGGGACCCCTTTTTATTTCCTGGAGGAAAACCATGCTCTCCTTCTTCTCCTTGACCTTTTCACAAAATCTCTGGCCAAAAAAAGACCCCTCTTCTTTCCATGACGAAAACCCCCTTTTTTCTCCCTCATTTTTCCCCGGCCCTCTCCTCACCTCACCGCCGACACCATCATCGGCCATCTCCATTTCCTCTTATAACAACCACCACAAAAACCACTCCGGTGACCACCACAGAAACCATTTCGATGACCACCACGAAAGCCATTACAGAATAAACTCCCTCCTTTCAAAACCGATTCCAACGCAACGAACATTCACGCAACATAAACAACAACTCGCGGTTTCATTCTTTCAAACTTGTCGGTTGAACTCTTGTAATGCAGTGTTAATGTTTGGGATTGAAAGAGCATAAATTCAAATGAGGAACAAGGTTGATGTATGGCTGTTGGGATTGACCTTTGGCATTCGATATCGCGTACTCCTTGTTGCTGTTGTGGTTCATTCATGTTAATCAATATTTTGGTAATTTTTCAAATTGAACTTCTCTTTATTGAGCTGTTGTTAGAGTGAAATTAGCTTCGATTCGATTACGGTTCATATTTCTATCGGTTTATTATTACATGGTTCTAATACACAACATTCAAAGCTTACTCCCGGGCTTCCTTACAATGAGACCTATTTGATCAATTATTTCTAGTTGGTCATTTAGAAGACTAGCCCACTTTGCTAGTATACATGATTAAAACCCGATTTAATTGCTTGTTCATGTATCGAAACCTTAGGGTTCAAACCATTACCTCTCGTAAGTCGAGCGTATTTGCCTCGCCATCGACCTTACCCTAGACTGATAGGACCCTTTTCTGTTAGTCCTTAACCATCTCATATGCAGACTTAAACCTCGATTCACATCGAGTATTTTTCAAACCAAATATAATGCACTTAACCATACTCAAACACAATTTCAAATAAAGATGAAAAGAGAGTTGGAATGGAGTCTTAGATTCCTTTCCTCAATTGTTTGGGCCCAAGGAGCCTTTCTTAAGCTCGAACAATTGTCTTCCAAAGAACGATAAACGAAACCGAAAACCTATTTTCTTAAACACTTAGATGAAAAAGAGAGAGAGAGAGAGTTAAGCCTTTGACTCACTCTTCCGATTACTTGGGCCCGAGAAGCCTTTATTAAGCTTCAAGTAATCATCATCCGATTAGCTTACTCGAACCATATCGAAATCCTTTCTCTATTTAGGTTGGAAAAGAGATAGAGAGTAAAGCCTTTGACTCGCTTTCCCGATTAGCTTACTCGAACCATATCGAAATCTTTTCTCCATGTCAAAATGTCCAAGTCTCTATTCAAGTTTCAAATCCCTTACAAAGTTTCAAATTAATAAATCCATTCAAAATTTCAAATTCATAAAAGTTCAAACTTCATGACCAAGATTCAAGTTACAAGTTTCACGCAAGATTTCAAGTTGAAATTTCCATTCAAGAACCAAACCCAATGACAATAAACTTATTTCATGGTTAAATTACAAGTTCAATTTGTATTCAAGGTTTAATTCAAAATTACAAACTCATTCTCATTCAATTCAATTCAAGTTCCAATGTCATTCCAAACACCAATGTCAATGTCAAGTTACAATTCCTTTCCAAATTTAATTACAACTCAATGACATATTACATTTGTCTTGCTTGATTACAAAAGTCCTAGGCATTTTCATATCCTAAACCATCCTCTATACCAAGTTTCTTGCCTTGCCATTTTGCCATGCATCGTCATGACCAAGTTTCCTTGCCTCCAAGCCGTGCCAATGATCAACCTAGTAAGGATAAACACATTGAGTTAGGATAAGATGAAGTGAATATTACGAGCACATGGCAGCCCCGAATTCAATTCAATGCAATCCATTGTTGGTGTAAGCCCTAGAGGCCATTACTTTTGGTACTTGTATCAAATTATTTATTAATAATAAAAATCATTTCTTTATTATGTTTGTTTTTCCAAGATGATAAAGTTCCTAGAATAGCTAGTCTGTTTAATGAAATATTAAGTGTGACTTAATCATGAGATCACATTAAACATAAGGACACTATTCTTAAAGTATCCGTAGTCGAGCTTTACTGTGAAGTGGGATAACCTTAAAGCATTAAGACTATTATGTAGATAAACTGATGATCACATCTCATGGATTATGGATAAGGAGTTATCAAGTCTTAACATAGGTATGAATATTAAGAGTAATATTTATACTGGATTGACCTGCTATGAGAGTACTATACACAAAAGTATTATCACAAAAGGTTTTGTCAGATCACATGAAATTTTCTTGACTTGGATAGTAGTGATGTGTTGCTAGATATTGCGCACTGTTTATTATGTTAAATATGTGATTTAATATAACTGCCAACGTCGCAAAAACCTACAGTGTTACACACATAAGAAAAAATTGATAAGAGGTAGAGTAAATAAGGAACACCGTAAGGTACGGTGCACTTAACTAAATGTAGAATGTCGTAAGATACGATGCACTTAAGTAGAATACAAAATATGGTAAGGTACGACGTGCTTAGGTGATATACGGTACACCATAAGATATGGTGTGCATATACTTAAGTGGGCTTTTTAGGTTGTATCTCACACAAGTGGTTCTATAAATAAAACCCTTGTACAGAAGCATACACTCTTGATGAAAATTCAGACTGTGAAACCCTAGTCGTATTTTTCCTTATCTCTCACTCAAAGCCTTCAAGAGGTGTTGTTCGTGTGGAGTGAGTAGAGGTGTTGTTCATCATGCATCGCTCGTGATCACTCATTCGATTCAAAATTAAAGGTTTCATCGCCACAAGAGGTAACCATTCTATCACTGATCATGACCATTCGTAAGGATCACTAAAGGGAAAATTTCATTTTCCATTGCGTTTTGGATCACATATATCCCTTCAATGGTATCAGAGCCACTTACGAAACCATGTATCTGATAACTTTTTATTTTCTATTTTTATGTTTTAATTCGATTAAAACACATAAGAAATTAAACTATAATCGAGTAATTGAATTTTTGCATCAGACTTTGTATGATTTGGATGATCGATATTGGTTATGCTTCAGAATATGATATTAGTATGGTGAAGCAGTGATATGTTGATCGTTCTTAAGTTACACATATATGATCGATCAAATCTTTATATGTGATATAAGTAACTCTAATGCGAAGGTGGTATATTGGATATACTGTTTCTTTTTTGTCCATTCAATTATGTAATGATTGTTATTCCTTTGAGCAATTCATGTTCATTTTCTTCAAAATCCGACGTTAGTATGATGAAGCAATGACATGTCGAACAATCATAGTGAATTTTCAATCATGGTGTTTTGACGGTATGAAATTAGTGCACTAGGGTTCATGATGACACAAGGGTTGTGATGTCAAAGTGGTTTGCGATTAGGGTTGTGACGACATAAAAGTTGTGTTGTAATGTTTATGGAAAGTATCAGGTGTTGATGTGAAAAATGACGCCGATTTCAAATGAATTATTCAAAGAAGGACAGCGGAACCGCCGACTACTTTGCCTAGTGTAATCATTCGCCGAAATTTAATTTGATTTATTTAGTTAACAGGATTTAAATTAATGATAATAAAATGTGTTTATTATTGTTCTCTTGTGGTGGTCAGTTATGGCCTTAGTTTTCCTTTATTTTGTTTTGGGATTTTAAAATACGACCAGTGAGTCGTGCCTCTCTTTTAATCTCTTGATGTAACTTTTTTTTCTCATCTCATTCTCTCGTATGTAAAACGAGTATTCTTTGATGTAATGTAATTTTATGAAGAACGAGAAGAATACAAGATCAAAGGAGGACAACCTTGGAGATCTTGCTTGGAGAAGTGTAGATCGTTATTAGGTTTAGCTTAGGTTCTCTCATTGGCTTGGGAGAACAATTGCGCTAGGGGCCATAATTGTTTCATTTTGTTTGTATGTTGATATGCGTGAATGTATGTTGATGCAAGTGAGAGTTGATTTATATGACAAATGAGCTGGTGAAATCAAACTAATTGAAAATTCCCTTAAAATTGAATATTAAGTTTATACTTTACAAGTTTTAGAACTCATCAAGACTAGTATCGAATAATGTAGGTTTCGTCTAGCGCGAGGCGCATGTTCTATATTGGTAAGGTGCGATAGGATAAATTTAATATCCAATTTCTAAAATAATGGGTCAAACTTAACTAAAGAAATTATAATAAGATTATATACGTTTAGAAGCAAGAGTTGGGAATGATCCATATGATAAAATAGAATAAGGAGTTATTCACCCAAGTAAAAATATTCGAGAATTGTGTTAGATACAATTGGAAGGAGTTCCTACCTTAATGTAATACCCCAAATTTTGACCTAAGATTTAGTCGAATCATCTCGCTTTCCATTGCATTTTTCATTTCATTTAACTAACCGCTAACAGGTTTGTGTAGTCGGTTGATTCTGCAGGAAAATAATCATGTGGCGCACTCTTTGTTTAGAAAGGGTAAAATTGACAACTTGCGAATTTTGAGCTGTAGTCAGGAAATCCGGGATGTTTTGATTTGGGCTGAGGTGAAATGATGGAAGATTTAATCGGGAGTTACGTCGGAGACAGGGATTAGTCGGATAACTTAGAAAAATTAGGATTTAATAAAAATATGTAATGATCATTTTGTTTTTATCTCCTTTTAAATCAATTGTATTGCATTATTGTTTTTCATTTTTTATCATAAAATATTTCTATTTGTATTCCCTTTTAAGGACAATTCATCTCATGAGCTTATCTCATTTTTTACCTTTTTAACTTAATTTCTTTAAAAATATAAAAATAAAATAATTTCTATTTCATTTTTAATATTTGCATTTCATTAATTTGCATATCAAAAATAATTTCTCTTTCATTTTTAATATTTGCATTTCATTAATTTGCATATCAAAAATAATTTCTATTTCATTTTTAATATTTGCATTTCATTAATTTGCATATCAAAAATAATTTCTATTTTATTTTTAATATTTGCATTTCATTAATTTGCATATAAAAAAATAAAATAAAATAAGTAATAGAAAAATGAAGAATAATTATTATTAATAATTGTTATTTATATCAAAATTATAAATAAAAAGAATATGTGAACAAAATTACAAAAAAATATTTAATTACATTTTTATATAAAATTACAAAAATAAAAATACATTTTTCCTAAAGATAATTCCTAAAGTTTTCTGGTTCTCCCGATTATCCGGTTGTGCTCCGATTCTTCTTTTGTACCTGCAAAATGAGCAAAAGCAAGTGAAGAATTTTCGGTTAGTTTTGCGTCCCGACACCCTCAGCACATTATCGTCATCGGGTGCGTCGGGTGGGTTACAGATTTCTTCGTCTCCGACTCCCGACTTACTTCCCAACATCGGCCAAAATCGGCAACATCTATTCTTTCCGAGGTAACTGAGAGAAAGATAAAAGAAGTTTTATGCGGAAAGCGCTTATTTGAGAAGTCGGTTTGAGAATTGTTTTTTCAGGAAGACGGTTTGCCCAAACGGGGCCTTAACGCCAATCTTCCTAAAAAACAATTCTAACAAAAACCCGACAGCTGCAGTTCAGTTCAAGCCAGTTCCGAAACAAGTTCAACAAGATCAAACTGGTTCAAACCAGTTCAGGAAGAACCCGAAAACCAGTTCGAAAACCAGTTCAAACAAGCTAGACAGAAAACCGGTTCGTCAAACAAGTTTAAACCAAATCACCAACAACAAATCAAGAAATCCGAAGGTTCCCGCAGGAAAGTCCCAGTATCCGAAAATTCTGCAGCAAAATACAAACTGTCAAAGCAAAAGCCCAGTCAAAGAACAAACAAGTTCAAACGCCGCAAACTTAACAAAATCCTCCGTAAAAATCTGCAATATCATCAAGCAAAATCACAACAGCATCGCAACAACCAACCGTAAATCAGTCAAGCATTAAATCCTGAAAAACCTGCGACAAAGGCGGAAAAATCAGCAATAATCACAATCCAGCCCACAAGTGTATGATATAAAATCATCATTAAGGATCCGGAAGAAACCCTAAGGGATTTCACGATCAAAAAGAGGCGGCCCCATCGAGTAGGCTCAGAAAACTCAGCGAGTTTTCATCATCACCCTTAAAGAAGAAGAGGAACGAAAAACCTGGAGTGACGAATCGATAACGGCGACGGTTCAGCACCTCACGGCCTCATCATCACCATTCGATAACGGTTCAGAAAGCTTCGAGCTTTCATCCTCACCATCAAAAGACCAAAGCGAGAAGAAAAAATGAGCTTTTGGATCGGAACCCGCGATCTGTCGCTACCGCCACGAAGGCAACCGGCGGGCAACGAATCAATAAGCCTCAGTTTCCACATCATCGGCGACTACCAATCGTGAATCCGAAGGTAAATGGAACGGTACTGGGTGGTTTCGTTTTGATTTTGAGTGTTTGGTTTCTGGATAGCAACATGCAAGCCGGAAAAAGAGGGATCAGAAGGCTTCAACCATGGCCGACGGCGGATACGCGAGGAAGAAGAGGATAAGGGATATCACAAACCCTAAACAAATGAATGGGGCAGACGAAAGTTCCCCTTTTAGCTGTCATGTTTTTCTTTTTCATTTTATTTGTTTTCATAAATTTTGCATTAAGTCCTTGTAATTAATTTGTGTAATTCAGTTTTAATGGTCACTTAGGGAAATTAAAAATTTCATTTTTAAAGAGGGAATATAAACAGTTTGTTGAATTAAAATTAAAGGTGTTGCTGGTCATAATCAAAATTAAAATATTTTGGGTAATCAAAGGTTTAACTTTTTTCTTTTGTTTTAAAAATCGATTTTGGGGAGGTAAATGTTAATTACCTTAGTAGTCATTCCAAGAAATAAAAACATTTTTTTAAATAAAACTAAAGGTTTTTTTCAAATAAAACTAAAACTTTTTTTTCAAATAAAACTAAAACTTTTTTTAGGACATTTTCCAAATAAAGTTAAAACATTTTTTCAAATAAAAATTAAATTATTTTTTTTAAAAATAAAATTAAAGCATTTTACAGAAAAAGAAAAATAAATTTCTTTATTAAAATTAAAACAAAATTTTTTTAGAATAATTTCCCCATTTAAGCATAAAATTATTTCTCCTATTTTCAATAAAAATTTAAAAAATAAAGCTCTTGCGTTAGCCATTTCATTTTCGTGTAACTCCGTTAGTTTTTTTGTTTGAGCTTATTGTCGTTTCACTTATTTGTAATTTACGTGAGTGATTGTCGCGACGCTTTCTTTACTTTCTGCACTTTGATTCTGCCGTATAGTAATTTTCCGTTGCTTTGTATGTTTTTTTACTGTTTATCTCTTCCGAAGGAATTAGGTCTAGCTGTTTGACCGTCGAGTCAATAGTCCTAACCCTTTGACCGTTTCAAACCCTAATAGCCTAGGTGTCCCGCCGTGGACGAAAACACCCTTTACCCTAGCATTAGGTCAAAGAGCCGCCGTACTCTGTTTTAGGGTTTCCTGTCGTGGAGTCCCTAATTTAACCCTAATTTCAATTCAAACTAATTCAACGTAGAAGTAGGAGTTTCAACACTCCACGTAAGCGTTTCCTCAAGAAATGCTTATTCTCCATTGAAACCTTGACCACAGTCAAGACGTTTCTAACCTCCCTTTCGAGGGGAATTACGATTACTCTGATTCCATTCCCTATCCAGGATACGTAGACACAAGATGCGACGTCTTGCCGAGTAAACTTAGGACTAACCCTTAGGTCTCTTTTAGATCACTTTATCCCTTAGCTCAATATATACTTAAAGCAGATAATAAAATAAAAAAGAAAAAATAAACAAAAGGTTCCCGTAGAGTACTACAGAAGTTTAGGGTGCTAGTACCTTCCCTATACTTAACCAACCCCTTACCTAGGTCTCTCCCCGCATTGTGTTTACAATGCAAAAATAGGTTTTCCCTCTTTTGACCTTTTCCTTCGGATAAATCAAAGAGCGGTTGTGAATCAAGAATTATGATTCAAACTAATTAATAGTTTCGTATCCTATTTCCACCGCAACACTAAATAACTGATTTTTGTGTAATCAGCCTAACGATGACTTAAAACAAAGTGAAATATGGATCTCGATCCACTAGAAAATCTTCCAACGGGATTTTCCGATTCAAATGGTGAGGGTCATTTGGTTTGAGTAAAATAGTGGGATCATATTTAATTAAAGGCCTAATTGAATATGTTGGTTTTAATTGATACATATAATTTCACATTTTTTTATGTAGATTACCATGACAACAAACACCTTTAACAACATTTTGCGATCAATTTTTGTTAAGGAAAAATTGTCTGCGACAAATTTTCTAGATAGACACCGAAACTTGAGGATTGTTTCAAACATAATAAAAAGTTATATGTATTAGAGACACCTGCTCCTGAATAGGAGCCTCCTAGTTTTGCTCCTGTGGCAGAAAGAGATGCTTATAAGAAGCATGTTAATGATGCCAATGAAACTGTTTGCCTCATGCTAGCTACCATGAATTCTGAATTGCAAAAGCAACATGAAAACATGGCAGCGTTCGATATGATCGAACACATGAATATGCTCTATCAAGAGCAGGAAAGACATGAGAGATTTGAAGTTTCAAAATCCCTTTTTCAAGTCAAGCTAGCTGAGGGAACCTCAGTAGGTCCCCATGTACTCAAGATGATTGGGTATGTGGAGAACCTTGAAAGATTGGGGTTTCCCTTAAAAATGGAGCTTGCGACTGATTTAATCCTGCAATCGTTGTCGGAGAGCTTCAGTCAGTTTGTCCTTAATTTCAACATGAATGATATGGACCAAAGTCTTCCAGAGCTGCTAAGCATGTTAAGAACTGCTGAGCAGAATCTGAAGTCAAAAGGGAAGTCCATTCTGATGGTCAATAATGGAAAGAAGCAGAACAAAAGGCCCACCAAGCAGGGTGGTAAAGGGAAGGGCAAGGAAGTCTCCAGAACCAAACCTACTGCTCACGATTTGAAGCCTAAATGAGGCATAGCAAAGGAGGGCACTTGCTTCTATTGCGGTAATTCCGAACAATGGAAGAGAAACTGCCCAAAGTACTTAGAAGATAGGAAGAATGAAGCAGTGACTCTGACTTCAAGTATTTTTGTTATAGAAATAAATTTATCTACTTTTGCCTCATGGGTATTGGATACTGGATGTGGTTCTCACATTTTTACTAATGTGCAGGGGCTAAAAAGGAGTAGAGATTTGGCAAAAGGTGAAGTTGACCTACGAGTCGACAATGGATCAAAGGTTACTGTTTTAACTGTAGGAACTTATGTATTAACTTTACCTAGTGGTTTAATAATCCAGTTAGAGAATTTTTATTGTGTACCTGTAATTAACAGGAATATTATTTATGTTTCTTGTTTGGACAAGTTTGGTTTTTCATTCATAATAAAGAACAATTGTTGCTTGACTTATTTGAATGATATATTCTATGCTACTGCACAAATGAACAATGGATTTTATGTCATTGATCTTGAAATGTCAATTTATAACATTAATACTAAAAGGGTGAAACCTAACGAGTTAAATCCAAGTTGCCTTTGGCATTGTTACTTAGGCCATATAAATGAGAGGCACATATCTAAACTCTATAAACATGGACTCGTGGACTCTTTTGATGATGAATCATATGATATATGCAGATCTTGTTTAATTGGAAAGATGACAAAGTCCCCATTCACAAGAAAAGGTGAAAGGGCTAACGATCTTTCAACCCTCATACATACTGATGTATGTGAACCACTAAACATACCAGCCATAGGAGGTTTTGAATACTTCATCACATTTACTGATGATTTAAGTAGATATGATTATGTGTATTTAATGAAACACAAGTCTGAATCCTTTGAAAAGTTCAAAGAGTTCAAGAATGAAGTGCAAAACCAACTAGGTAAGAATATTAAAACTCTTCGATCAGATCGAAACGATGAATATTTAAGCCTAGATTTTGATGATCATCTAAAAAAGTGTGGGATTCTATCCCAACTCGCTCCTCCTGGAACACCACAATGGAATGAGGCATCTGAGAGAAAAATCAAACCCTGTTAGACATGGTGTGGTCCATGATGAATCACGTCGATCTTTCAAACTGCTTTTGGGAACATGCACTACTGACATTAGCTTATACACTTAACCGTGTTCCATCCAAAAAGGTTGAGCAGACACCAAACGAGATATGGAGTGGTAAGAAACCACATATGTCTTACATGAGAATTTGGGGTTATGAATTTTATGTGAAACGAAAAATTTCAACTAAGCTTGAGCCCAAATCTGACAAATGTTTATTTGTGGGGTATCCTAAAGAAATAAGAGGGTATTACTTCTACAATTCTTCTGAGGGCAACATGTTTGTCGCTCAAACTGAATTTTTCTTGGAAAGGAACTTTATTTCCAAAGGGATCAGTGGGAGGAAAGTAGAGTTTGAAGAAATTCAAGAATCACAAAGCATTGATACACCTATGGAGGAATTAGAGCAGGAATCACAAGTAGTTGTGGAAGATCAACCTGCTCAAGTAGAACAAGACCAACGTAGGTCGAGCAGGATACGCCACCAACCAGAGAGATATGTATATCTCGTAACTGATCAAGGTGATGTATTACTCATGGATCAAGATGAGACTGTAACCTACCAAGAGGCCATAACTGGTCCCGAGTCTGAGAAATGGCTAGAAGCCATGAAATCTGAAATGGATTCCATGTACACAAACCAGGTTTGGACCTTGGTAGAACCTCCTGTAGGAGTTAATTCTATAGGATTCAAGCGGGTCTTTTAAAATAAGACTGACATGGATGGTAAGGTACACACCTATAAGACAAGACTGATTTCTAAAGGCTATACACAAATTCAGGGGGTAGAATATGATGAAACATTTTCACCAGTTGCAATGCTTAAATCTGTTAGGATTTTACTTGCTATCGCTGCATATCATGATTATGAAATATGGCAAATGGATGTCAAGACTACTTTCCTTAATGGGAATCTTCTTGAGGATGTGTACATGGCACAACCTAAAGGATCTTACATATAAGAAGAAGCCTAAAAGATATGCAAGTTACACTGATCAACCTATGGATTTAAGCAAACTTCCAGAAGCTAGAATCTTTGTTTTGATAAAACTGTAAAACAATATGGATTCATAAATAATTAAGATAAGCCTCGTGTCTACAAGAAGTTTAGAGGGAGGATGACCATCTTCCTGGTATTATATGTAGATGACATATTACTCATTGGGAACGAAGTCCCTACCTTGAAACAAGTAAAAACTTGGTTATGGAAATGGTTTTTTATGAAAGATCTTGGTGAAGCAACCTATATATTAGGAATCAGAATATATAGAGATAGATCATAAAAACTTCTTGGCCTAAGTCAGAGTACATACATAGACAAAGTGTTAAGACACTTTAATATGCATGATTTTAAGAAAGGATTCATGCCTATGCAACATGGCCTGTGTCTATCAAAAACAAAATCCCCTTCAACTAAGGAAGAAAGGGATCACATGAATAAGATTCCATATGTACTCGACCAGATGTCTCGTATGCTTTAAGTGCAATGAGTAGGTACCAATTTGATGTCGGTGATGCTCATTGGGTATCTGTCAAGAATATCCTTAAGTACTTGAGAAGGACTAAGGATTAATTATTGGTATATGGAGGTCAGGAAAAGCTTGTTGTAATTAGATACAACAATGCTAGCTTCCAGACAGATAAGGATGACTTCAAATTGCAATTTGGTTATGTGTTCTGCTTAAATGGTGGTGCTGTGAGCTAGAAAAGTTCAAAGCAAAAAACAGTTACTGATTCTACAACATATGCCTAGTATATTGCTGCCTCAAATAATGCAAAGGAAGCTGTTTGGATCAAGAAGTTCATTAGTGAACTTGGCATAGTCCTTAGCATTATGGATCCCATTGATCTTTATTGTGATAACAATGGTGCTATAGCATAAGCTAAGGATCCTAGATCTCACCAACAATCCAAACACATACTTAGGCGTTATCACCTCACTCGAGAGATAATAGATCGGGGAGATGTGAAGATATGCATAGTACACACACTTGACAATATTGTTGACCCGCTAACTGATAACACGAAATCGTATATATATTTTGATGCATAATTCAACTAAAGTCTAACCGTTTTCGATCCGATTTCGGGTTATTTCCGTGTTATTTGTCTGATGTTTTGCAGGTATTCAACAATCACATCTAAACAAGGCAACATGAAGAAAAGAAGCAATCTCAGATGAAATATGGACGAAAAAGGAGTGAAAACACAATGAAAAGCGCAGGAAGCTGTTTTTGCTGATGTGACGACCGTCACAGCTTCATGACGACCGTCATGCAGGCAAAAACGCCCCACTTCAATTACACGTTAAAGAATCAGTTCCAATTCCCACAGAGTGGACCAATACTCCCTAAATTATCTGCCTCAAAGTCCATCATCTTCAATAATAACCGTTGGGATTCCACTTCTATAAAAAGGGAAGCAGGGGACTTCAGAAAGTGTGTTGCATTCATACAACGAAGTGCTGCCAAATTTATTTCCAGAGCATATTTTCCAGCAATATTCTTATTTGTTTCTCTTTACCTTTCCTGTATTCCATTTTCATTCTTTTGTAATTTCTACTTTCATTGTACGATCAAATTGGCATAGAGACCAGAATCCTGCCAACATCTGTGGAGGATTTGCCCAAAGGCCAATTGGAATATTTACAGGTTTCTCATTTCAATCGATTCCAGTTTTATTATAATGCAAATCATTATTTATTATTTTTATTTATGTTTTATCTTTCCCAAATCCATGTCTAGCTAAACTTAGGTAATCGATATGTAGTAATAATTCGAATGGGATTTGATAACAACTGGTTGAAAAACTTTCTTTTCAAAAAGTGACTTATGGTCTGAGTGTTTAAAATTGATTTACTGAATAAACTTCGTCGCGAAAGCGAGAACTTATTTAAAAGTAGTTTTGCCACGAAAGTGGGAAATTAATTAAGATACGAACCAACAAGCGAAAGCTGCGGTAAGGTCAGATAGTAAACACTAGTCATTCATTTTAATAACAGCGAAAGCACTTTAAAATGAATTAGAACTTAGAGATTTCCAAAAAATAATTTTAACCCCGAACGGGATACGAAAGTGTACGTTTGGCCCTTAGGATTATGATTAGCGTCAATAACCATCGTGAGGCGAGAGTCTTCAAATCTCCATTTTCTTCTTAAATAAACTTTGAAAATTATTTCACACACCAGTAACCTATCAAATCCCTGAAGAACACAATTACTACGTATCGATTCAATCATTTATAATCTAAATAGTATTCTTAGTTCCCTTTTAGTGACAATCTTATTCCCTTAAACATATTCTACCTAGCTAAACATAGTAACTCCCGAGAACACTAGTTTGATTACGAGTCCCTGTGGGATCGATATCTATTATTACTACGCGATAGACTGTGCACTTGCAGTTAGATTGTATTAGACATAGAAAGTCGCGATCAAGTTTTTGGCGCCGTTGCCGGGGACCCGTTTAGTCAATAGTGTAACCTTCTGTTACGCCGTATAGACTAGGTTAACAATTTTCATTTTTCCTTTACTAGTTTTGTCGATTGTATGCCAAGTAATCGCTCACAAGGCGATATCTTGAAACCTTCGGTCGCAGAACTAGAGCGCTTCTTACATTTAAGAAGTCGAATCATTGAGTATCAACTCAAACATAACATTCCCGATCCTCTCACTCCCATTCCCAAATCAGAAGAAGAAGAACCAGAGATGGCTGAAGGACCTCCAAACAAACCGCTGAAGGCATACACTACACCCTCTCAAATGGAGCCTAGAAGTAGCATTGCTGCCCCAGCTATTACCCGAAATGATTTTGAGCTGAAACCATCATTGCTATCGGCTGTACAACAAAACCAATTCTCAGGAAACGCAACTGAGGATCCGAACGAACATCTAACGAAGTTTGTACAATACGCAGACACAGTGAAAGCAAATGGAGTAACTCCAGACGCGATAAGACTTCGTCTTTTCCCATTCTCTCTTAGAGACAGAGCGTGGACATGGTTACAATCGTTACCATCCAACTTCGTTACGACGTGGGAGCAATTGAAGAACGTCTTCTTAGCGAGATATTTTCCGCCAAGCAAAACTGCTATGCTTAGAGCTCAAATCAACGGATTTCGACAGAAAGATACTGAATCTCTTTACGAAGCATGAGAACGATTCAAAGATATGATGAGAACATGTCCTCACCACGGTCTAGAAGACTGGGTGACAATCCATACTTTCTATAATGGGCTTCTATACAATACTAGATTGACAATAGACGCTGCCGCGGGCGGTGCACTTATGGATAAGCCATACGATGAAGCCTATCAATTAATAGAAAACATGTCACAAAACCATTGCCAATGGGGAGGTGAACGCACTCCAACAGAGAAAACCACAGCGAAAGGTGGGATGTACGAGATCAGCAGCCTTGAAAAGTTCAATGCTAAAGTAGATGCTCTAGCACAAAAGATTGATAGTCTGACCGTTAACCCCACTGCAACTGTCGCTGCAGTAACTCCAAATTGCGAGTTATGCGGAAGCACCACTCATAATGCACCCGAATGCCCATTGCTAGCCGGAATCCCACCAGACCAGGTAAATTATGCTCAAGGAAATCCCTACGCAAATACCTACAACCCAGGTTGGCGAAATCATCCAAACTTTTCTTACAAAAGCGAAAATGCATTGCAAATGCCTACTGCTCCGCCAGGATATCAGAAACCTGCTGCTCAGAATGCACCTAGGAAATCAAACCTCGAATTGATGATGGAAAAGTTCATAGCAACTCAAGCTCAAACAAACAAAGAATTCCTGAATCAAAACATACACACTAGCGAGCAAATTAAACAATTGACAGGAAAAGTAGACGCTTTAGCCACCCACAACAAAATGTTAGAAACTCAGATATCACAAGTGGCTCAACAACAAGCCTCTGCTGCCGCACCTGCTGGCACATTTCCTGGACAACCCGAACAGAATCCAAAAGGCCAAGCAAATGCTGTAATACTAAGAAGTGGAAAAGAATTGGACGAACCGATCGATCCGAGGACCGAAAACTCAGCCATGCAACAAAAACCAACTGAACAAGCAGAAAAGGAATCCGAGTTAGAGAAGAAGGAAGACAACGAGAAGGAGGATACCGCAAGTGAAAAAACTCAAGCACCTCCAGCGCCATATAAACCACCTATTCCTTACCCTCAAAGACTAATAAACTCCAAAACTTCAGGACAGTTTAAGAAATTTGTAGAGCTCCTTAAACAGCTGAATATTACTATTCCTTTTACAGAAGCGATAACTCAAATGCCGTCATACGCTAAATTTCTCAAAGAAATCCTGTCAAATAAGAGAAAGATCGAGGATAACGAAACAATTACACTTACTGCAGAGTGTAGCGCTATTATACAAAACCGCATGCCTCATAAATTAAAAGACCCAGGTAGTTTCTCCATACCCTGCGTCATAGGAAAGTTCGTAATAGACAAAGCTCTATGCGATTTAGGAGCCAGTATCAGTGTTATGCCTTTATCTATATGCAAAAAGCTGAATATGGGAGACCTCAGACCAACCAAAATGTCCGTACAATTAGCTGACCGATCAGTAAAATACCCCGTCGGAATACTGGAAAATGTTCCAGTACGCATAGGACAATTCTACATTCCAACCGACTTCATAATCATGGACATCAAGGAGGACACTGTAACCCCAATTATCCTAGGAAGACCATTCCTAGCTACAGCCGGAGCGATTATAGACGTGAAGAAAGGAAGGCTAACATTCGAAGTAGGAGAAGAAAAGATAGAGTTCATTCTCACCAAGTTCTTACAAGCACCAGCAATAGACGATACCTGCTATTTAGTAGACGAAATTGACGAATGCATAAGAGAACTTGAAAATGAAGAGACCACGTATTCAGAAATAATAAAGATTCAAATACCAGATATTTCTGAAGACGATAATTGGCGTAAACCGTATAAAGACGACAGCCTAAGCGAAAGCTTAGCACTGACCCCAAACCATATGTCAGGTCCGAAGAACCCATCTTTAGAACTCAAAACACTACCCAAAAACCTTAGATATGAATTTCTAGACGATGAACTAAAAAGACCAGTGATAGTCAACGCCGACTTAGGACAACCAGAAACCGAAAAGCTATTAGAAGTCCTAAAGAAGTACCCCACCGCGTTAGGCTATAACATAAGCGATCTAAAAGGTATAAGCCCTTCGATCTGTATGCATCGAATTACAATAGAGGAAGACTCTAAAACCTCTCGAGAGCATCAGAGGAGACTGAACCCCATCCTGAGCACTGTAGTCAGAGATGAAGTAAAGAAATTTCTAGATGCAGGAATCATCTATCCGATCTCCGATAGTGAATGGGTCAGCCCAGTTCATGCCGTACCGAAGAAAGGAGGAGTCACTGTAGTTAAAAACGAAAAAGGCGAATCAATAACAAAAAGAGTCGTGACTGGAAGCAGGATGTGTATTGATTATAGGAAGCTTAACAAGGCTACGCGCAAAGATCACTTCCCGTTACCCTTCATAGACCAAATGTTGGAAAGATTAGCCAAACATTCATATTTATGCTATCTAGATGGTTACTCAGGATTTTTCCAAATTCCCATTCATCCTGATGACCAAGAAAAGACTACATTCACCTGTCCTTATGGTACTTTTGCTTACCGCCGAATGCCGTTCGGACTCTGTAACGCTCCAGCAACCTTCCAAAGATGCATGATGGCAATCTTCGCAGATTTCATAGACAACATCATGGAAGTGTTTACGGACGATTTCTCGGTATGTGGACAAAGTTTCGAAGGATGCCTACAAAACTTAGAAATGGTATTAGAACGTTGTGTAAAAGTAAACCTCGTCCTAAATTGGGAAAAATGCCATTTTATGGTCCGACAAGGAATAGTTCTAGGACACGTCATATCAGATAGAGGAATTGAGGTAGACAAAGCTAAAATAGAGATTATAAAAGATCTCCAACCTCCAAAATCCGTACGAGAAATACGAAGTTTTCTAGGACATGCCGGTTTCTACAGAAGATTTATAAAAGATTTTTCGAAAATCACAAAACCTCTGACCGGCCTGTTGATGAAAGATGCTGAGTTCGTCTTCGACGACGACTGTCTAAAAGCATTCGAAACATTAAAATCAGCCCTTATCACCGCACCAATCATGCAACCACCCGATTGGCGACTACCGTTCGAAATCATGTGCGATGCGAGTGATTATGCCGTAGGCGCAGTTCTAGGACAAAGGAAGGACAAGAAACTCCATGCGATCTACTATGCCAGTAGAACCTTAGATCCTGCCCAAATGAACTACGCCACCACAGAAAAGGAACTTCTAACAGTTATATTTGCGCTTGACAAATTCTGTTCTTACTTAGTAGGAGCAAAAATTATCATATACACAGACCACGCTGCCATAAGGTACCTAATAAGCAAAAAGGATGCCAAACCAAGACTATTGAGATGGATCCTGTTATTACAAGAGTTTGACTTAGAGATCAAAGATAAGAAAGGAACCGAGAACGTTGTTGCAGATCACTTATCCCGAATAGAAGGCATCAAACATGAACCAGTACCGATAAATGACGATTTCCCGTACGAACGTCTGATAGCCAAATTAGAAAGTGACACACCCAATTCAATCTCGGAAGATCCAGAATTCGAAAAAGCCGTAGAAGCCGTCTATGCCCAAGTCACATTACCTTGGTATGCTGACATCGTTAATTACCTCGCTGCAGGCATGCTTCCACCGGATCTCACTTATCAGCAAAAGAAGAAATTCTTCCACGATCTGAAACACTATTATTGGGACGAACCTCTACTCTTCAAGAGAGGGACCGACAACATATACCGTCGCTGTGTCCCAGAGGAAGAAATAGAAAATATTATTTCCCAATGCCATTCAGCGCCATATGGTGGTCATGCTAGTACATCCAAGACGTGCACTAAGATTCTTCAAGCCGGCTTATTCTGGCCTAACCTCTGGAAAGACGTTCACATCGCTGTGCAAAAGTGCGATCGATGCCAACGAACTGGCAACATCTCACGACGCGATGAAATGCCTCAGAAAGGAATCTTAGAGGTAGAAATCTTCGACGTCTGGGGAATAGATTTCATGGGACCATTCCCACCTTCTTTTGGTAATAACTACATACTCGTCGCTGTCGATTACGTGTCTAAATGGATAGAAGCCATAGCTGCTCCAACAAACGACGCACGAGTAATAATCAAACTCTTCAAAAACACAATCTTTCCTAGATTCGGTGTACCAAGACTCGTCATTAGTGACGGCGGATCTCACTTCATATCGCGAATATTCGATAAACTTCTCTCTAGATATGGAGTCCGACACCGAGTAGCTACACCCTATCATCCGCAAACTAGCGGACAAGTAGAGGTCTCGAACAGAGAAATAAAACAGATATTGGAAAAGACTGTCGCTACCTCAAGGAAAGATTGGTCGTCGAAGCTACAAGAAGCTTTATGGGCTTATAGGACCGCTTTTAAGACACCAATAGGTACCACCCCCTACAAATTAGTTTACGGTAAATCCTGCCATCTCCCTGTAGAATTAGAGCATAAGGCCTTCTGGGCCATTAAGACACTCAACTTCAACTACACCGAGGTAGGAGAAAAGCGAATCTTGAACTTACACGAGTTGGAAGAACTTCGATTAGACGCTTACGAAAATGCCTGTATCTACAAAGAACGAACTAAAAAGTGGCATGATAAACGTTCAGTCAGGAAACAATTCAGTGTGGGAGACATCGTATTGCTATTTAATTCACGATTAAAACTCTTCCCAGGTAAACTAAAATCTAGGTGGTCTGGACCTTATGAAGTGACTAAAGTACTTCAGAGTGGAGCTGTTGAAATTACCGATAAGATGAATGCACCGTTCATCGTAAACGGGCAACGTCTAAAACATTATAATAAGAACGACAACAGTCCTCAAGTCAGCAGTATAGCATTGCTTGAGCTTCCAGCTCAAACACCCGAATAGCTTCTCACCAAGCTATCGTCAGGCTTTAGACGTTAAAAACAGCGCTTACTGGGAGGCAACCCAAATTTCCCTCGTTATTGTATTTCATTTTTTTCTTTAAAAGTCCACTTTGAAAATCCAACAAAAATTCTAAACTTATAATTACTACTACTTTCTACTTTCGTTTGTTTTCATATTCTATTTTATTTTTTCTCTTTTGTCTTTTTGTTTCTACCGCTTTTCGTTTCTAAAAATCCTGACTTCAATTTCCTGTCTTAAACTTTTTCAGGATTTTTAAAAGCCTTCAAAATATTCCTTCTGTTTTCTCCGAATTACCTGCGAGTATGGCCGAATACGACTTCACAAAGGTTCACTTCCGAGGACTAGCTCAAAAGGCAAGATTTGCAGCACTGACCGAAAGAGAATTCGCCTTAACGCTGTATTATGATAAGGCTACTATGGATAAACTAGGAATCACGGATAGCATTCAATACCTGTTCAATCAACTGGGTTGGGAGAACACTGCTCTGAAAACACGTTTTGCTACCTATAAGGATCTTACCTATGAATTCCTTAGTTCTTTCAGATACATACCCAACTATGGTTTTGGATCCAGCACAGAGATGATTACCTTCCGATTGTTTGGAATGGACCAAACCCATAGCCGGATGTCACTAGCTAACCTCCTAGGATTCCCTAGCGGACCGCATGTGTTCATCAGTGCAGAAGATGACGATATTGATTTTCAACTCGATCAATTCTGGGGTAGAATCATAGGCGACTATCACCCTGAACCAGACAGAATGTACAATGATGACATACATAACCCAGCCTTCAGATACTTTCATAAGATACTAGCTCACACCTTGTTTGGAAAAGAAGAAAATATTACTGCAGTATCTAAAGAGGAGTTATTCATCATGTTCTGTGCTTCTCAGGGACGTACAGTAAATGCAGTGCCTTTCATGATGAGATCTTTCAAACGCCTCACGCTGGAACCTCAGACACCTATCCTTATAGGAGGTCTAGTAACAATGATTGCCCACGAGCTTGGCCTTAGATTCCACTTAAATGCCAGCACTCGTTTTGGCACCATCCGACCCATGAACATACAATTCTGCTTTAACCGGCGCATCTTAGGAACTATGGGACCTGGACCGTATGAGTACCTCATTAACCTAAAACCAGTACAGCTATTCACACTGCCTGATCATCTGATGACAAATATCCACAACAAGGATAACTGGCTTTATGAATTGGATGAGCCCATGGAACCTCCTTCACCTCAGTCAACACCACAGAATTATATGTATGACAATGACCACATCTCTGAGGCACACGACTATATGTACTATGAGGATGCTGTATCAGAAGCTGAAGTAGACCCTACGACTCCTCCGCATTACAACACTTATCCCGAGCCTATCCCTGTGGAGACCACCGACAAAATGGATACCGTTTTACTCCGGTTGGACAACGTTGATGCAGCTTTGACTACTGTAAAAGATGACATCGCAGGCATACACAGTGAACTGGTAGTATTCATGGATTTAGTCTGCGCCCAACTCGACTACTACGCACGGAAATTCGATGAGTTGAAGACACGAAAAGATTAGTTATTAGTTCTTAGCAGTAGTTTCAGTTTAGTTTAGTCTAGTTTAGTTTCATTTAATCATTTGGATTTTTCACATTGTTAGTTTTCTTTATGTACTACATACAATCATTTCAATTTTATGTTATTTCAATTCTAGTTTATTCAATTATTCTGTTTTCGCATTATTCGTTGTTTGTCGGCTGTAATATTACATTGCCGTATCATTGCTAAGCCTAAAAGTCACTACGAGTACGCCCTCAGAGCAAAATTCTGCGTTCTGCAGATTTTGCTGCTGTGACGACCGTCACAGCTTCATGACGAGCGTCACGCGGGTGACGACCGTCACACCTACGTGACGACCGTCACGAATTCAAAAACTGACATCTGATAAAACAGGGTTCGTATTCCCTTCCAATACCCCCACTACCACTTCCAATCACCCTAACTCCTACCCCACTACGAATTTTCGTCCTCCCCACATTGAACTCTATATTTCAACTTCAATCTCAACCTCCAAATAACACTTCTGTCAGTTCTTCCCACTCTGCAGAAAAACCCCAATCTTCAGAAACCTCTCCATCTTCCAACAATGGCAAGGAATGCAGAAACCCCAGATATCAGCAACATTACCTTCAGTGAAGGCGACTTAGGCGAAAGACAACAAGCAAACTACATCGCATTTCATCAGAGGTCGCTCCAGCCGACTCATTATCCACACCTTCCATCGCTTACGGAGCTCGGAATCCTTGAAGGCGTAACCTGGATGCTTCAAAGAGCAGGCATCTGGAACCTCTGCGCCAACCCACTGCCAACTTACGAACAACTCACTCTTGAGTTCTTGAGTTCGTTCACTTACGTCACAAGCAGCGGCAAACTTAACCAGCACACCGGTGCCGCATGCTTCAGGATGTTCGGAACAAACTATCAGGTGAACCAAAATCAGATTGCCAGCATCCTACAGCTACCTTGCGGCGACAACGCTCACCGCCGCATCACCGATCAGTTCCAGCACGAAGCTTTCGCGCTGTGGTATCAGTTGACCGGCATCAATGCCGATGGTTGGGACTCTCTGCACGCCACTCATATCCATAACCCAACCATCCGGTACTTTCACAGAGCGTTGAGCAACACTATTTTCGCCAGAGACAGCAACCACAAAGTGAACTCGAAAGAGCTCTTCTTCCTCCATTGCATCTTCAACAATGAGCCTGTCAACGCTGCTCCGTTTCTGCTGGCTCATATTCAGGCCAATTGCAACCGTGGCTCGAAGCCATTCTACTTTGGCGGGATTGTCACTGCTATTGCACTTGGGCTGAACCTTGGCGACCGCCTCCAGCACCTCCAGTCCATCCCCTCGGTGTTCCTTGACACCGACCACTGCAGAGCCTCTCATCTTATACGCTCCAAAGCTGACGGCAAATACCATCCGGTCGTGCGTGGCAAGACCGTCCGAAGCATCATCCTTCCGTCCCGTACCCGCACACACCCAGAGGACCGTACCAACTGGTTGTTCGACCTCACTGCCCCTCCTGCTGCCGCTGTTCCTACTCAGGACCACACTCAAGGTTCTGACGATGAAATCCAAGCTGAGTTGGACAGGTCCGAGCAGCCAGAGGCGTCGCAACCTCCTCCTCCCGAAGGTACATCCTCTCGCCTCCGCCGCCATCATCCCGTGCCAGACTACACAGAAGAGGACCTCCGCCGCTCCCTAGACCAGCAGGCATAGATACTCGCAATGCTGCAGCAGCAGAATCAGCGAGCCGACCAGTTCGAAGCTTGGCACCGGACTCAAATGCAACAACTTCAAACCGGCCAAGCTACTATCACTGAGAACCTGGCGAATCTGACCTTGCAGGTCGAAGGACTCCGGGACACCGTCTACCACACAGGAGCTATGAGTTACGAGGACAGAGTAGCCCTTGCCAGAGCCAGAGGACGCCAGCGCGGACGTGATAGAGGCCGTGACTAGATTTTCCATTTTTCCTTATTTGTTTACTATATTTCAGTTATTTGTACTTTCATTTCAGTTGTATCTCCCTCTCGCATGTTTCAAAAATCAGTGGGGACACTGATTGAGATAGTGTGGGAGCGGAGCCTTTATTTCCATTTCACTGTACTCTGAATTTCCTTTATTTCCATTCCACTGCACTTTGAACTTTCGTAATTTCTATTTAAACACTTTCTATTTTTAGCAAATAAAGCTCGTTTATATATACTTTTCCCGTTACGCAAACATCCCCACATTATTCAACGTAAACAAAAATTTTAGTTCGTTCCTCAAAAGCAAAAGCATCACGAGAATGCACCCGAGTTCAAAACAAGTTTTGAAACTCCGAGGAAACGACAGTTCTAACAAAACCAGTACCATCCTGACACCTTAGATCTCCGGTTTATGCGAGTCGGTTTCACTACCTACGTGTACCAAAGTCTCAAATGTCTACGCAAACTCAACCCCAAGTAGTTTATACTAGCAGTCAACACCATCCTAAAACACTTCTAAGCGAGTGACCGATGCAAATAAGTGTATGATCTCCAAAAAGATGAAAAATCATGAAAAGAGAGCTAAATAGCCCAACGATATAAGACACATTTCCTTCTAAGTTAGGTGCTCCTCACCCGAGCATTTAACCCAACGGCACGAAAACTCATTGAAAAATCAATGACATAAGCTTATGATCAATGAAGAAGATCAAAAACAGAAATGAGATCATATTCACTAACAGGTCGACTTGCCATGAAAGTGTATGGACAACGGGCTTAATGTGATTGCGCCAGAACAAACAGGGCGAACTTGCCGCGAGAACCTTGACACCAAGCTACAGTAGCATGACTTGGACTGATTTGCATAAAAAGGAGACATCCAAAGACTTGTAGTCTAGTGTCGTCATGATACTCGTCTTGTTCCTACCAAGAATCCCGGTTTTTCCCTACTCTGCGAACGAAGAAGCTGCCTCGCGCTTGTCGACCTTTTTACGTTTTACTTGAGGACAAGCAAAGATTCAAGCTTAGGGGAGTTTGATAACACGAAATCGTATATATATTTTGATGCATAATTCAACTAAAGTCTAACCGTTTTCGATCCGATTTCGGGTTATTTCCGTGTTATTTGTCTGATGTTTTGCAGGTATTCAACGATCACGTCTAAACAAGGCAACATGAAGAAAAGAAGCAATCTCAGATGAAATATGGACGAAAAAGGAGTGAAAACACAATGAAAAGCGCAGGAAGCTGTTTTTGCTGATGTGACGACCGTCACAGCTTCATGACGACCGTCACACAGGTGACGACCGTCACACCTTGTGACGACCGTCATGCAGGCAAAAACGCCCCACTTCAATTACACGTTAAAGAATCAGTTCCAATTCCCACAGAGTGGACCACTACTCCCTAAATTATCTGCCTCAAAGTCCATCATCTTCAATAATAACCGTTGGGATTCCACTTCTATAAAAAGGGAAGCAGGGGACTTTAGAAAGTGTGTTGCATTCATACAACGAAGTGCTGCCAAATTTATTTCCAGAGCATATTTTCCAGCAATATTCTTATTTGTTTCTCTTTACCTTTCCTGTATTCCATTTTCATTCTTTTGTAATTTCTACTTTCATTGTACGATCAAATTGGCATAGAGACCAGAATCCTGCCAACATCTGTGGAGGATTTGCCCAAAGGCCAATTGGAATATTTACAGGTTTCTCATTTCAATCGATTCCAGTTTTATTATAATGCAAATCATTATTTATTATTTTTATTTATGTTTTATCTTTCCCAAATCCATGTCTAGCTAAACTTAGGTAATCGATATGTAGTAATAATTCGAATGGGATTTGATAACAACTGGTTGAAAAACTTTCTTTTCAAAAAGTGACTTATGGTCTGAGTGTTTAAAATTGATTTACTGAATAAACTTCGTCGCGAAAGCGAGAACTTATTTAAAAGTAGTTTTGCCACGAAAGTGGGAAATTAATTAAGATACGAACCAACAAGCGAAAGCTGCGGTAAGGTCAGATAGTAAACACTAGTCATTCATTTTAATAACAGCGAAAACACTTTAAAATGAATTAGAACTTAGAGATTTCCAAAAAATAATTTTAACCCCGAACGGGATACGAAAGTGTACGTTTGGCCCTTAGGATTATGATTAGCGTCAATAACCATCGTGAGGCGAGAGTCTTCAAATCTCCATTTTCTGCTTAAATAAACTTTGAAAATTATTTCACACACCAGTAACCTATCAAATCCCTGAAGAACACAATTACTACGTATCGATTCAATCATTTATAATCTAAATAGTATTCTTAGTTCCCTTTTAGTGACAATCTTATTCCCTTAAACATATTCTACCTAGCTAAACATAGTAACTCCCGAGAACACTAGTTTGATTACGAGTCCCTGTGGGATCGATATCTATTATTACTACGCGATAGACTGTGCACTTGCAGTTAGATTGTATTAGACATAGAAAGTCGCGATCACTAACAAAGCCTTTTGTGCAGCAGAAGCATGATGGCCATACTAGATCTATGGGTATTAGGGGTATGCCTGATTGGCTATAGTGCTAGTGGGATATTGTTGGTGTAAGCCCTAGAAGCCATTACTTTTGGTACTTGTATCAAATAATTTATTAATAATAAAAGGCATTTCTTTATTATGTTTGCTTTTCTAAGATAATAGAGTCCCTAGAATAGCTAGTCCATTTAATGAAATATTAAGAGTGACTTAATCATGAGATATCATTAAACATTAGGACACTACTCTTAAAGTATTCCTAGTCGAGCTTTATTATGAAGTGAGATAACCTTAAAGCATTAAGACTATTATGTAAATAGATTGATGATCATATATCATGGATCATGGATAAGGAGTTATCAAGTCTTAACATAGGTATGAATATTACGAGTAATATTTATACTGGACTGACCTGCTATGAGAGTACTACATAGAATGTTATGCAAAGTGTCATAAGTTATTCTCATGGTGATAGTGGTGTATACCATCCTTCAACCTGAAACCACTATGAACCCTAGATGTATAGTCGAGTACTTTATTGCTGATCTAACATTGTCTGTAACTGGATAACCATAAAAACAGTTGATGGGTACTCCACAAAGCATGTCGAGAGACATTAGTGACCTAGATGGAATCTGCCCATCCTTCATAGCATGATAAATGTCTAAGGGCCCAATATTGAACTGGACAACGATGACATGGTATATGCCTTGTGTTTAATATAGACATAAAGGCAAAAGGGTAATTTTACACATAAGTATTATCACAAAAGGTTTTGTCATATCACATGACATTTTCGTGACTTGGGTAGCAGTGATGTGTTGCTAGATACTGCTCGCTACTTATTATGTTAAATGCATAATTTAATATAATTGCCAATGTTGCGAAAACCTATAGGGTTACACGCATAAGGATATATTGATAAGAGGTAGAGTAAATAAGGAACACCGCAAGGTACGATGCACTTAAGTAAATGTAGAACATCATAAGGTAAAATCTGATTGAATCTTAATAAGAAAATCTCCTAAGTACGCAACAATTTAGCCCGTTGAAAAACTTGAACACTTCTCCATGAATTTTATTTACAAAATGCAATCAATCAAAAAGGAATAACAATCTCCCCTTTTGGAAAGTTGTGGCAAAACTCTTAAAGATAGATAATACTCATTTAATCAAAATAAGTGGTATTCAAGAGAATACTATCAAAGCATACACTTTCATCAGTAACGACTTTCATTAGAGTTGTAGTACATCAGTGGAATATATGCATGCCACACAAAGTTAGTCATGCATGGCACTTTGTCAGCTCATACTTAGTAGCATACAAATCTAAAAACTAACAATTATCAGCATGAAATCATTCACACATTTAGTCATGCATAACACAAATAGTTAGTAGTTGATATCAGGATATGAGAAATGCTACTAACATAAATTCTCACTCTAAAAGGGCCAGGTGTCTTTCCCGATGTTCCACCTGTGAGCACATCATTAGTACTTACCCAGATGGTCAGTACTAAACAAATACATGTGTTACCTCAACAACGTTACCTCAATAACACCATACTACTTCCCTTTTTTCCATAATTTGGAAAATGGTTAGTACCTAGAGGTCAGTCATGTGTAGGTTAGTGTGTTAGCACATACATATCCATAACATAAGTAGAACAACCAGAACATCCTCCAAAGATGCACAAGAATTAAATATTTTTTAATGTGCATAGTCTAGAGAGGCTATAGATCCTTTACATATCCAAAACAGAAACAAAACTTGCCTAAATACATGGGCTAAAAACGCTTGAAATCAACATTTGACTTGATATCTTGACTAACCACTTGACTCCAAGAAGGTAGCATAGTTTTCATCAGACTCTAAGTCAGAATCATGTTTCTAAATGGACCTATTCTTCACAGCCTTCATCTTGGTGACAAACTTCTTATCAAATGTAGATGCTCTAACATATGATCCATAAAGAGCATCCCCTTCATTTGCAGAAGAAGAGAAAATACTCCCCTTGTTACTCCTTTCTTTAGCCTCATGAAATATATCTATAGCTTTCATGATAGGAATTCCCTTTTTAAAGGGTTTCTTATTTGAAATTTCAGGCTTTTGACTCATGATGACCAACACAGACACTTGGAAGATGCAAGATAAGGATATGAGAATTTTTCTCTTGGTCGTATTGACTGTTCGGATAAATATAGTGATTGGAAAATAATTAATCACCTTAAATATATGTGCATTATAGAGAATAGTAGATAGATATTAACTTGGCCTCCTTGCACGTTTCCCAATCTTTGGCTGATATATGATCTCCAATATGCACACTCTAAGTGCCTTTCTTAACTTCTCAAAGCGAACAACATCCAATGGCTTAGTGAATATATCATCCAGTTGTTTGTCAGTTTCTATGTGCTCTAGATTTACCACTTTATCTTCCATAAGGTCCCAAATGAAATGATGACAAATGTAAATGTGCTTGGTTTTCCTATGTTGAACAAGATTTTTTGATATATTGATAGCATTCAAGTTGTCACAAAACAATGTCATGACATCTTGTTCGACATTATATTCCTTCATCATTTATTTCATCCAGAGTAATTATGTGCAACTGCTTCTAGCAACAATGTACTCAACTTCAGTAGTAGATAATGAAACACAATTTTGCTTCTTGATGAACTAATAAATCATATTGTTTCCAATAAAGAAACATCCCCATGATGTAATTTTTATGTCATAACACTTTCAGCCCAATCTGCATCACAATACCCTACAAGCATGGCATTTGTATCATGAGAGTACAGTATGCCATATTCATAAGTCCCACTTATGTACTTCAAGATTCTCTTCACTCAAGTGAGATGGCTAGCCTTATGTTTAACTTGGTACCTAGCACATACACCTACAATAAATGTGATATCAGGTCGGCTAGTTTTGAGATATAGAAAACTTCTTATCATACTTCTGTAGAGGCTTTGGTTTACATCAACTCCATTTTCTTCCCAAGAAATCTTCAAGTGAGTTGCACCATGAGTTCTTTTATGGCTTGAATTGTCAGGACCAAACTTCTTCACTATGTTATTATCCTACTTGTAGCAGGAGTTCTTTTATCGCTTGAATTGTCAAGACCAAACTTCATCAAAGTTCACTCGTTATATTTGAGTATACCCTTTAACAACTAAACTTGCCTTATTCCTAGCCATGTTACTACCTTCATCATATTTGTTCTCGTAAATCCACTTGGTACCAATGACTCTCATATCTTCAAGTCTATGGACTAGCTCTTATACCTTGTTTCTTTAAAACTAGAAAAGTTGTTGTTGCATAGCATTGATCAATAGTTCATTTGTCAAGGCTTCCTTGATGTTCTTAGGCTCAATATTAGATATAAAACATAAGTTGGAAATACTTTCTTTGGATTCGTTATAACTCATTCATTAAGATTTCCTATGATATCCTCTATGGGATGATCCTTCTAAACTATAATTGATGGTCCCTTATTGATTTGAAGATCATCAAAATTTACTATCTCAGGCACAATGTTGGACTCCTTGCGGGGGAGATTTGGTTAGGACATCAGTTTGTTGAGCATAAACCTCATCATCTTCTTCTTTCTTATCTTCAGGAATGTTATCAAAGACCACATTTATAGACGTTATCATAGGCTTGGTGCGCTTTTTATACATTCTATAAGCTCTATTGCTAGTAGAGTATCCAGGGAATATTCCTTCATCACTCTTAGGATCCATCTTTCTTCTTTGCTCACGATCTTCCAAGATGTGGCACTTTCTCCCAAATACATAGAGGTACTTAACATTTTGCTTTCTCCCTTTCCACAACTCATTTTGAGTTTCTTTATTCCCATATTTGATGGTCACTCTATTATGAATGTGGCAGGTTATGTTTATTGCTTCATCCTAGAAACAATAAGGAAGTTTCTTGGCGTGTAACATAACTCTGGCTGACTCTTGTAGAGTTCTATTCTTCCTTTCCACCACCCCATTTTTATGAGGAGTGATAGGAGATGATAATTCATGACCAATACCTTATGAAGCACAATACTCATATAATTTTGAATGTTCAAACTTTGTCCCGTGGTCACTTTTGATTTTCACTATCCAAATCCCTTTTTCTCTTTGAACAAGTTGACATAGCTCTTTGAACACCTCGATTGTGTGATATTTTTCTCTAATGAACTTTACCCAAGTGTATCTTGAGAAGTCATCCACATACACAAAGACATAACTTTTCCCTCATAGACTTTTTACTTGCATAGGCCCCATCAAGTCCATGTGCAATAGTTCAAGAACCTTTATGGTGGCAAGAAGATGAAGCTTCTTGTGAGGCGTGTTTGTCTGCTTATGTATTTGGCACTCTCCACAAATTTTGCCTTCTTCAATCTTGAGATTTATAAATCCCTTTATAGCTTCTCCAGAAACAATATTATTAATGCTCTTTAGATTGAGGTGACCAAGTTTTTGGCGTCATAGCTTGGACTCATCAATATTTGACATCAGACATGTAGAAGGATCTTCTCTAATTTGAGATATTCATAAATAAAAATTATCTTTGGACCTTGAGCCTTTCATAGCCAACTTTTGCCCTTGCCTAGGAACAATATGTTTTGATTTGTTGAAGCTCACTTTAATACCTTGATCACATAGCTGACTTATACTGATTATATTGGTTGTCAGACCTTCTACCAGCAACACATTCTCAAGGCTAGGAAGTCTAGGATACACTAGTTTTCCCATGCTTTTAATTTTACCTTCTACAAGATAAGACGTTTCCCCTGTCATATGTCGAGAACATCCATGATCAAACTACCAATTCTCTCTAGAAGACACTCTAAGGGAAGTATGAGCTATGCAACTTGAGACTTCCACTTTGGGTTTCCACACCTTCTTTGTTTATAAATTTATTTTCTTTCCTTTTTTAGCCTTGGTTTTCTATGGGGTCGAGGATAACCATATAGTCTGTAACAATTATACCTTATGTGCTCATATTTACCCTAATGATTGCATCTTCTTGTCACTACTCAAAAATGCAACGATGGAGAGGCAAAAATGAAAAGACAGAAGAGTCACCATCAAACTTTATTTATCCCATAAGTGTAAGGGAAAACATAGAGAAAACCCCAAGAAAGAAATGGATAATATGGTCTCGCAACCAAGAGAAAGGATTCAGAAGCCGGTTATGCGAAGGGAAGGTATTAGCACCCCTCGCATCCATCGTACTCAATGGGAACCGTTTGTTTGTCTATGCGTGAAAATATTTGCTAAAGGATATCGCTATAAAGAGTGTTCCAAGGGGAGAGAGAAAGGTTAGAGATAGGGAAGAGAGAGATAAAAGGGGGGAGATTTAATATATCATCCAGTTGTTTGTCAGTTTCTATGTGCTCTAGATTTACCACTTTATCTTCCATAAGGTCCCAAATGAAATGATGACAAATGTAAATGTGCTTGGTTTTCCTATGTTGAACAAGATTTTTTGATATATTGATAGCGTTCAAGTTGTCACAAAACAATTTCATGACATCTTGTTCGACATTATATTCCTTCATTATTTATTTCATCCAGAGTAATTATGTGCAACTGCTTCTAGCAACAATATACTCAACTTCAGTAGTAGATAATGAAACACAATTTTGCTTCTTGATGAACTAATAAATCATATTGTTTCCAATAACGAAACATCCCCATGATGTAATTTTTATGTCATAAACACTTTTAGCCCAATCTGCATCACAATACCCTAATAGCATGGCATTTGTATCATGAGAGTACATTATGCCATATTCATAAGTCCCACTTATGTACTTCAAGATTCTCTTCACTCAAGTGAGATGACTAGCCTTAGGTTTAACTTGGTGCCTAGCACATACACCTACAACAAATGTGATATTAGGTCGGCTAGTTTTGAGATATAGAAAACTTCCTATCATACTTCTGTAGAGGCTTTGGTTTACATAAACTCCATTTTCTTCCCAAGAAATCTTCAAGTGAGTTGCACCATGAGTTCTTTTATGGCTTGAATTTTCAGGACCAAACTTCTTCACTATGTTATTATCCTACTTGTAGCAGGAGTTCTTTTATCGCTTGAATTGTCAAGACCAAACTTCATCAAAGCTCACTCCTTATATTTGAGTATACCCTTTAGCAACTAAATTTTCTCTAACCTTTTATCTCTCTCTTCCCTATCTCTAACCTTTCTCTCTCCCCTTGGAACACTCTTTATAGCGATATCCTTTAGCAAATATTTTCATGCATAGACAAACAAACGGTTCCCATCAAGTATGATGGATGCGAGGGGTGCTAATTCCTTCCCTTTGCATAACTGGCTTCCGAACCCGTTCTCTTGGTTGCGAGACCATCTTATCTGTTTCTTTCTTGGGGTTTTCAAAATGTTTTCCCCTCCCCTTATGGGATAAATAATGTTCGATGGCGACTCTTCTGTCTTTTTATTTTCGCCTCTCCGTCGTTGAATTTTCGAGTAGCGACACTTTTATCAAAGCTCTTGTAACCTGTATGATGAGGGTGCGCATGTCGAGCACAACGCTGGAACATGTGGCCCTTCTTGTTCATAAAGTTGTAGTTAAAGTTTATTGCTACCGAATTTCTTGACTTTTTCCCTTCTATCTAGATTTCTTGTAGCAATTTTGCATCAGTCTTGAATCTTAACTTCTTCTAATCTTCCACAATTTCATCTATCATGTCAGAGTCTTTATTCAATATCTCACCAAATTTTGCGGTGTCCTTAAGTTTGGATGATAGCATTGAAACCTCTTCTTTCATACTTGAGATTATAGTAGCAAGTTTCTCTTTATCTTAATGAAGATCACTTATCATTTTCTTTAGTCTCTTTATTTCGATGCAGGTTTCTTCCCACTTGGTGATCAATAGTATAAATGAAACAGTTATCTCTTCATCAGTTAAGTCCTCATCACTAGACTCACCCTCAGTATTGCACGTACGAATATATTTCATCACTTTGTTAACATTTTCTCCATCACCTTCATTGTTAGAGTCATACCAGGTGATTGACAATCTCAGCTTCTATTTCTTCAAGAAAGTAGGACATTCAGTTTTAATATGAACATACCCTTCACACTCAAAGCATTGAATCACTTTTCCTTTGTTTTAGGAACTGATGTCGAACCTCTTGTCTTGGACCTTAGTCCTCCACTTTATATCCAAGTTCTTTAAATATTTGTTAAACTTTTTTCCCAAGAAATCTTATAGAATCTAATTGGCTATCTTCTTTTATCACTTGATCTTCTTCAGTATTGAAAGCCAATGTTATACATTTGTTCTTATTTTCTGACCTTTCCTTGATGGATATCTCAAAGGTTTGCAGGGAACCAATGAGTTCAACAACCTTAATACTGCTTAAATCCCAAGTTTCTTCAATAATAGTCATTTTCATATCAAACCTCTTAGGAAATTATTTGAGAATTTTTCTTAAAAGATTTTCTTCACACATCTTTTCACTTAAGGAAAAACAAGTGTTGGCAATATCGTGCTACCTGATGTGAAATTCACAGATTGATTCATCTTCATTCAACCTCAGAAGGTGCCTTCATGTGCAGTTTTGAGAATCTCCCATGCTTCTTTATCTTATGAACATATGTTGATTAACCTAAAGATGTTCTTATCCATACCGCTGAAGATAACATTTAAAGCCTTAGAGTTTCCAAGAGCTTCAACATCTTCAACATCAGTCCATTCAACTTCTAGTTTTAAGCTAGTAGTTCCATCTTCAGAAGTGGCCACTGGATGTTTCCACCCTTTTATCACATAAATTTATGATTTGTTGCCCATAGATTTGAGAAAGGCAACCATCATAGCATTCCAACAATCATAATTTATGCCATCCAAAATAGGTGGTTTGTTAATTGATTCTCCATCTTTAATTATGCCCATTTGAGCATAGTTTATCTTCTCTCGAGCTCACCCAACATGCTAGGTTGCCTGATCTGATGCCAATTGAAATTGTTTTCCTTAGTGGACAAATGTCGAACACGATGTCCTAGACAACTGGTTCGACTTCTTAAACTAGAATCCATATAATTAACACCCTTTAACTTGTACAAGATGATAGAGCCGAAAGGCAATAACTAACACAATAATTGGTAACCCAGTTTGATGCAACATCACCTATGTCTAGAGGATTGGCTTCCAACCCAAGAAAGGAATTTCTCTATTAGTAGCTTAGTATAATTAGTCTTACAAGCAACAATAAACCCTTAGCTTTATTTCATCCAGAATCTTTGCACAATTAGTTGGAAATTATTTGTTCCATAAATATCTCCAACAAAAAGATATGATTTGATTTGATTCAAATTCAAATTCAAAATCACATTTAAATATGATTTGATCTTCACAATCATCCAACAAATCATATAACCATATTTACAAATAAAACCAATAAAATCTGATTGAATCATAATAAGAAAATCTCCCAAAAACAAAGCAATCTGGCCTGTTGAGCAAGGCCCATATGCCATACCTACATGATATGATATCATGTCCAGCATGTGTCCCTTTTGCACCAAAAATTCATCTTGAAGTAGCTTGGAAAACTTCAATAGTTTTTCATGATAATTTTTTTGCAAAATACATCCAATCTAAAAGGAACAACACTACCAAAAGTGATAATTTAGATGCTAGAATGATAGATTTACTAGCAACAAAAGGTCCTAAAATATATTTGTGTATTGTGAAGGGTCCTAAAGATAAATCATCTTGATGTTTTATGGATAATTTATATACTAGAATTTTACCAAATGGAGAGAAATGTGATATAGATAGCCTTGTTTATTCAAAAAAAAGCTTGATAGAGTATTTTTTTTTGTAAATTTTTTAAAAGAGGGATTGGTAGAGGTCATTTAGAAAATTAGGGTTTTACTAATTGGAAATATGTTCGTTAAAGACTTAGAGAGCATGAGATAGGCATGGGACATGTTCAATATGACTACTTGGTATGAGTTGCATAAAATGATGAAAAAGTTTCAAACTATTGTAAAACAACTCAAAGGTTGATTGAGAAAGAAAAGGAACACTAGAAAATGTTTTTGATCTTACCGAACGATAAGAATCTGAGATGGGCCAACGGAAAATATCTGCGGTGCTAGGTGTGAAAGAGGAGGAGTGGGTGTACCTTCAAGGTACTTCGATGCTAAAGTAAAAAAACGAGCAAGAGAGCGAGAAAGCAGAGAATATGTGTGTTTCATGGTGAGAAATTGGATACCTAACCCTCTCAAGTGAGAGGGTTTTTATAATGCCCCCAACGCTTGGCCATTCGTCCCTATTTTCAGGGCGAGATAACCGTTTCCCGAAGATAGATAACTGCCAGAAATAGCCGTTGGGACAGGAGGACGTGCCCAAAACTAGCCGTTGTGACGGGCAGAGGCACAATTATGGGCACAAGCGTCTTGGCTGTTTCTGGATGGTGGAATCGTGCGTGACGGGAAGAGACTGACGAGGAGAGGTGCTTCAGGCCAAGGGTAAATTGGTCATCCTCCCATGTATGAGGGGAATAAAGGTAAACTCTTTATCAAAGAGGTTGGACTTAGGCAATTGGGTCGTTCTGAGAGCAGAAGTGGATTGGGCCTTGCCTAGTCATCGGGCTAGTCAGGAACAGTTTGTTACTATGTTTGTTACAGTGTTGCTAGTTTTGTTATTATGTGAATTGAATATATATATATATATATATATATATATATATATATATATATATATATATATATATATATATATATATATATATATATATATATATATATATATATATATATATATATATATATATATATATATATATATATACATATATTATTTTAATATGAGGTAAACTTTATGATTTTACATTTCGATCTTACGTTTCAAGTTTATCTAGCGAAAACGAGTCAAGGTAAAAACTCGATTCTGACAACCTTGTTTTGCAGAACCCTTGTGTTGCACCCCAAAATTTTCCCAACCTTTTGCTTCACCTAGCTTGTGTTTCATTACATACATATTAGCATTATCATCTGCATTGCATTGACATGCGTGCAGGGGATCAAGAGGTATGACTACCAACAAAGGGCTACACAAGAGATGAAGCTATCTAAGAGGTTTATTCAAGGGTTCAAGGGTTGATATCCTCATCAATGAAGTTAAAGATTCTCAGAGAAAGTGGTTGAAGCCAAATGTGTATATCTCCTAACTTGAGAGTTGTGGGAAGTCATATGATGATGTTGAATCCATGGAGTTGGACTTGAAGCCTTGAGAGAGCTAATGAGAATTATTGAAAGTCATTTTGAAGCCTAGACAGGTCATTATGTGAAGTATATGAAGCTATAACCAAGATTGGTGCAACTAGGGTTTCATCTGGTCAACCCTAGGTTAACAGATGATTCGAAGAAGGTTGAGACCTAATTTCAAGGCCATGTGATCATGGATTGATGTATTGAGATTCCCAAGGGATGATTTCAAGGTCAACTCATCATGAATCAAGAGTGTGAGGAGTCCCTAGGCTAGGGTTGCTAAGCTTGACCGTGTAAAATCCCCTAGTTTAGTGCCTAACTACAAGACCACATAACTCAAGATGTGATTTTCATCTCACCTTGACCCCAACATGATTGTTGTAGAGCATGATCATAGCTTTAATTTGAGTACTAGAAGTCCTTGATAGGGTTTATGGAACTCAACTTATGAGTCAGACAAGTTATAGGTCCTCATATGAATATGATTTTGGTACTTGAAAGTCAACCAACTTCCATGCAAAATTTGACCTAGAAGAGAGCTTCTCCTAAACTTCAAGTGAACATGAATGTTCTTCCTTATCCTCTTAGATTTCCAAAAATTCCTAGAAGTCCTTGATAGGATTTATAGAACTCAAGATATGGCTTTGACAAGTCAAGGGTATTTTGGGAATTTGAGATTATAGGCCCTTTTTTATTATGGGTCAATTTCATCAACTTACACACCTCAAATGGAGTTTTGATCAACATGAAAGTTGTTCAAAATGGTGTTATTTATCCAACCATGACCCAAGAATTCATTGATATGGATTAAATTGAGAAGTGAATGAAGAAATTTTCATGAATGAATAATTAAAAGGCATTAAATGAGAAAATTCCAAATAATTCATGTTGGCTCAAAATATTGCAAGTTTGTGCATATTTTGAGTGGGCTAGATATTTGGAACAGGTTGGCATTTTTAGGATTTCAATTTGATCCACATTCCATGGCCATTTCAAGTATTGCTTAAGGTTGAAGTAACATCATCAATATACACCATAGGATTGAATTGAGGATTCAATCTGGTCCCTTCATGTTCATAAGGTGTTATGCAAGCAATTTGAGCCAAAGTGGAAGCTTCTACAAGCCTGAAACCGTGACTGTCATGAGAAAAAGTGGAAAAAAATCAGAAAACTGAATTGGATGAATTGGGCCATGATTGGGCCAGATAATGATCCAAAACTTCTCTATATAAGTTTCTGAACGAGTTCATAGCAAGGTTGGTGATTGGAAGAGCTTGAACTAGGTAAGAAGCACTTGAAAAAGTTTGTTAGAAGTGAAAATCGAGTTTCATCTTGGAGGCCATTTCTGAAGGATTTGAAGCTTCAAGAATCTTCAGCAAGCATCACTGATCGTTTCTGAGCAAGTTTGATAAAGGTTTGGTGGTTGAATCATCCACTGCTGAAGCTTTTACCAGGTTTTCTCCTTTTCAAGATTGCTCTTAAATTATGCGTGATTAAGTTAGTTTTGGTATGCGGTTAGGTAATTCTTGAACCATAGTTGGATTTAGGAATGATTTTGGAGCCGTTTGAGCAAGTTCTTGAGGATGATCCAAATGTTTAGAGGTTCGGGTAGGGATGTATCTTGATGGATTTCAAGGATTGAACATAGGTTATTAATCAGGGAGAGGAGTAGAAGATATTGGTGGCTTTAGATTAAAGTTTGGTGATGATGCTCATGAGTGTGCATATTCTGTTTGATATCGTTTTGGTCTGAATCTTGAGAGATAGTGGAAATGGAATGCATTATGGTGATCTACGTGATTAGAGGATTCGATCCATATAAGTTTTGTTGAATTTGGTGAGGGTTGGGGTTTCTGATATTTCCCCCTCGCCGGAGAAGACGACCAGAGTCTTCTCCGCCCACCGTGAACCTTCCCTCTCTTTTTAGCAGGTTTGAATGAGGAAGAAGGTGTTGGAACCGTTGGATGCATGAGACTTAGTTGACTATCTCAGGCATTATTTATGGCCTCAAATAAGCCCCAATGGCTTGGTATGAGAAACTATCTCAGGCATTAATTCAATTTGGATTCAATACCTCCAAGTCTGATAACTCACTTTTTGTATATTCCAAACTTGAGGTTTCCTTATATGCTCTGGTGTATGTTGATGATATACTTATAACTAGCTCAAGTACAACTCTTATAGACAGGTTAATCAACAAGCTACATCATGATTTTGCTCTGAAAATGATTAATCGACCTAGCTACTTTCTAGGTATTTAGGTTTAATTCTGTAACAATGGTTCCATGTTTCTCACTCAGTCAAAATATGTCAAGGATCTTCTCACAAAAGCCAAAATGGAGAATGAAAATGGAGTTCCAACCCCAATGTTGAGAAATTGTAAGCTGAGAAAACATGGTACAAATCATTTTTCTGATCCTCAACTTTACAGGTCCATGGTGGATGCTCTCCAATATGTGACCCTAACCCGACCAAATATTGTCATTAGTGTGAATAAAGCTTGCCAGTTCATGGCATGTACATTAGACACTCACTAGGATACTATTAGAAGACTGTTGCGATATCTAAGTGGCACATGCAATCGTGGTCTATTCTATCTCCTTTTCTTTCTACTTCAAGGTTCTCCCTCCGAGCTTATAGTGATACTAACTGGGCGAGTGACCCAGATGATAGAAGATCTACATCTGGCTCTTGCATATTCTTTGGGCAAAATCTAGTCTCATGGAGCTCAAGGAAACCGTCTCTCATAGCACGTTCAAGCACTGAAGTCGAATATCGCGCATTAGCACACACCATACCTGAACTCATTTGGTTGGAATTTCTACTCTCATAACCGAGTATTTCTATTCATCCACCAAAACTACTATGTGATAATTTGAGTGATGTTCTTTTATCTCACAATTCAGTTATTCATGCTCATACAAAACATATTGAACTTGACATCCATTTTGCCAGAAAATGATTTGTAGCTGGCAAGATAAGAATTCAGCATGTCCCAGCTGCTCTTCAACTTGCATACACTCTTACAAAACTACTTGGAACTACGACTTTTCAGGAACTTCGTGGCAAACTTAAGGTGATATGTAATACTTCCCACTCTCCAATTTGAGGGGGTGTTAGTGATATTTAATAGTGCATAACTGGTAGTTACTAGTGATAACTATTTTCCCTTGTGTAACTGATTTTAGTTAGGTTAGTTATAGCCAGCTCAACTTAAGGGTGATGTGTCACCATGTGTATATAAGAAAATACTCTGTATAGTTGTAATCTAATTATTGATTCACATCTTATCCTTATCTTCTTCTCCTTTTGAATTATAAGTTTCATCACCATCACCTTCATAGAGTAAAGGTTTTCTCGCAGGTTGACATCATCTTCACAGAGTGAAGCATGATGAAGTTGCATCTCTAACATCTTTAAACCTTCTTTCACATGCAATTAATTGCATCTTGATCGGAGTTACGAAACCCCAATTACGTGTGAAACAAAATGACCAACGCAGAATTAAAATTTGATTATGCTTTTGGTATAAAAATCAGAGAACTACTACTACTGTAGTACTCTCCGACCCAATTTCCACACTTCAACAGAAAGATTATCGTGATAACTTTTTAAAGTAACTGACCGCACCTGAAACAGACTTATAAAACTCAAGTTACACATAAAACAAGACGACCAATCCCTTTCTATGTGTATCTACGATTTTTCTCTCTGCAATAATTTCCGACTTTTATATTTTCATTCTCCTAGGGTTCAAACTTAGAAATCAACATTTGCCCATCAAGAACAACATTGCTCATCACAACTCAGAACTCATCAATCACAAAATCTCAACACATATCATGTCAATTAATAACAGTCATATCAATAGAGAACTCAATGACCTCAATCATAATATTTTAATAGATATCATATCAATTAATAAGATCCATATAAATAGAGAACACTATGACATCAAACGTAACAATTTAACACATATCATATATTTTCAGCAATTAACAAACCACAAAATTAGAATTAACATCAACCCTAAGGGGTTTTATACAAACTCATTCAAGGTTCAATTCATTCATCAATAGGAGAAATATAAAAGAGAGAAAGAGAAAGAGGATAAGGACTCCCCACTACTCCTCATAATTAACACACATATATTGAGTAAGTTTCTCCTCTTACCTCGAATCTGCATAAAAGTTTTGAACTTTGACTATGGAGGTTCTCTTCTTCATTTGGTCTCTTGGGGTTGCCTCCATTCTCTTCTTACTCTTTATTTTCCAAAACATCTACGTACTCTCTTTTTTCTATTCTCTCTTCTACATAAATAGAAAATCCTATTTATTTTTACTTCTACCCACTTACTTATTTTAATTTAAAATTCTATTTCACCTTCCACTCACAAATTCTCTCCATTTCTACCAATTAATTTATTAAACTAATTAAATAAATTTTACCAATTAATTTATTAAACTAATTAAATAAATTCTACCAATTAATTTATTAAACTAATTAAATAAATTATACCAATTATCCTTAATTACTATTTAAATTCTAATTTAATATTAAAATCTTCTACTTCTATATAATTCAATTATTAAAAAATATAAATAAATCCTATCCAACAACTCATTAAATCATATAACATTAATTAATCACAAAAGATATTCTTAAATAAAATATATAAAAAAATTATCATTAACAAAATGTTATAATAAAAATTAGGGTGTTACATTCAATGCATTTATACTATATTTGACTAATTCTTCTAAGATATGACAAATTTTGAAAGATAATATAAAATGGTTGATTTCAAAATCATTGTCATCCACTCGCTAGGAGACTCGTGTAGATAGTGTCAAGTTATTAAAATTCAAATGTCAGATTTTAGAGAAGATTTACTTGAAAAATCAGAAAAGGATCTTGATTCTAAAATATGAAGTGAAGTTAATTCCTTAGCAACAAATGAGCTTCGTGATTTTGAGTTTTTAATGTCGATAATTATTTGATTTGAAATATTATCCGCAATTAATGTGGTTAGCAAGCTTTTACAATCCAATGATATGGTTATTGATGTTGCTATGGAAATAAATAACGGGATTTATTTCATTTTTTAAAGAATATAGAGAAATCAATTTTAAAAATGTCATGAATTATGCTACAAAAAATTATTTTTGAATTGAATATTGATCCAATATTTTCTCAAAGACGTATAATTCAAAGAAAAAGAGAGTTTGTCGAGAATTTAAGTACCCCACGAGTTGAGCTATCTGAAAATGAATCATTTAGAGTTAATATTTTCTTTACCTAGTCGATCAAGCTATTGCATCTCTTAATAAGAGATTTGAACAATACCAACAATATGAAAATGTTTTTTGTTCGGAGAGATTTTCACTATGGAGCATTGAACATTGTGAGACTTCCTTTCTAGAACAACGCCTTTGTGAAAGACACACCACAATACTCACCCCAAATTTTAAGGTGATAGGCGTATGAATTCTCCCACTTATAAATGCTCAAGTTTCTATATTTCTAGCCAATGTGAAACTATCACACATACTACTCACACTTGTTATACTTAACATCTTCTTAAAATTTACAATCATTGAATAATACAAGTTTTGAGTCTTGTTGTAGTTATTTTGAAAAGACATTGAAACATAATGAACACTCTAATTTTGATGGAAAATAATTATGTGCAGGTAGGAAATTTTTAACCTATTGATATATTAAGATTTTTGAAAGGTATGAATTTTTATCCTAATATAATTATTGCATATAACTTTTTTTTACTATTTTTGTGATAATTGTATCGGCAGAAAATAGTTTTTAAAATTGAAATTGTTAAAGTTTACTTGCAGTCTACTATATTAGAAGAAAAGTTTAATATGTTAGCATTGATAACAATAGAGAATGGTTTGTTGGAGAATATAGATTATAGAATATAATTCCTTAATTGAATAATTTATTTTAAAAATGCTAGAAGGGAGGATTTTTTTAAGTAGCTAGAAGTTACTTTGATAATATTGACAAAAATTGACTTCTTTTTTTTTTAATATTAATTACATAGATAAATAACTAATTTTGATGTTGTTGATACTATTTATAATTTAAATAAATAATGCTGTTTTTAAATATTTTTTATTAAAAGTTTATTTTTATTATTTGTCATGCATCTAAAAAAACCATGATCGGTATATATATGACTTTATTATAATAAGAACTCTACACGATAAAAAAGAAACAAACTACTTGTCAAAATGGAATAAACACGTGGAAATGCTTTGGACCTCAAGAGACTTAGAGTGACCACACTACCGTTTGCCTTTTTGTCTTTTTAATAGATATTATTTTTGTTTTTAAATAAAAATTATTCTTAAACTTTTTTTTGTAAAAGTAATTTATTTATAATAATTTATTACTTTATTTTATTTAAAAAATAAAAAATAATTAAAACAAAGAAAATTAATTATCTTTTTTAAGAAAAAACTTCCACAAAAAAGAATTAAAAATATATAAATTTAAAAAAGAAAATTGTGTTGTAAGTATTAAATCTTAAATAAATAATTTACATAAATTTAATTCAACAATAAAATACTAGTTGAACTATATCATACATCAATATTAAATGTACTAATATTTTCAATATCAAACAAAACTAATAACAAATAAACTTTATTTTACGTAAAATATTTTCTAACTTTTAGTAAATAAATCAAGTAATTTCTACAATATTTGAGGACAACATAGACATTATTCTTAATTTTTTTTGTAAAAATAATTTATTTACAATGATTTATTACTTTATTTTATTTAAAAAATAAAAAATAACTAAAGCAAAGAAAATTAATTATCTTTTTTAAGAAAAAACTTCCACAAAAATGAATTAAAAATATATAAATTTTTTTAAAAATTATTGATTTATAAATAAATTGTGTGGTAAGATATTAAATCTTAAATAAATAATTTACACAAATTTAATTCAAAAATAATATACTAGTTGAACTATATCATACATTAATATTAAATGTACTAATATTTTCAATATCAAACAAAACTAATTAATAACAAATAAACTTTATTTTACGTGAAATATTTTCTAATTTTTAGTAAATAAATCAAGTAATTTCTACAATATTTGAGACAAGCTAGACATTATTTTTGGACGTTACTAAAATGTTATGATTGCACCGCAAGAGACTAAGGGACAATGAATCACCGCTTACTTTTTTGTTTGCTTAAAAGATTCTATTTTCATTGATAAATATAAATGTTTTAAAATAATATTTTTTTTCTTTTCAAATTCCTATCTAATTTTAAACTATATTGAAAAATACTATATATTTTTGTAGAAAATAATAATAAATAAGATTTTTTTTTTATCATTGTGTATCTATATATATCGCTCCTTTTCTATCTATTTGCTCACAGCATAAGCTTCCTTCCTTGAATTGAAACACAAAAATATCCTCCACGCTACTAAACTTACTACACCTAAGATGACAAAACCAGGTTACATAAACGCTGCTTTTCGTTCATCTAAGAACAACGAAGCTTACTTTTTCATCAATGAAAAGTACTTGCTGATAGATTACGCTCCAGGAACCACCAACGATAAAGTTTTGTATGGACCAACTCCTGTTCGTGATGGTTTCAAATCACTCAGTCAAACCATATTTGGAAGCTACGGAATAGACTGTAGCTTCGACACCGAAAACAATGAAGCATTCATCTTTTATGAGAACTTTTGTGCTCTCATAGACTATGCTCCACATTCCAACAGAGACAAAATCATCTTAGGTCCTAAGAAAATTGCTGACGTGTTTCCTTTCTTCAAAGGAACCGCGTTTGAAACCGGAATAGACGCGGCATTCAGATCAACCTTGGGCAAAGAAGTTTACTTATTCAAAGGAGATCATTATGCTCGTATAGACTATGGAAGCAACAGTATGGTTAATAAAGAAATCAAAAGCATTAGCAACGGGTTTCCTTGTTTCAGTAACACAATCTTTGAGAGTGGAACGGATGCGGCGTTTGCTTCTCACTTGACAGATGAAGTTTACTTTTTCAAAGATGATTACTATGCATGTGTTAAGGTAACACCAGGCCGAACAGATGATAAACTTTTGGGTGGTGTGAGGAAGATTGTTGACTATTGGCCATCTCTTCGTGGCATTATACCTCTTGAGAATTAACCGAGGCTGTGATAGTTTGCTGCTATGAAAATTAAGAATAAAGATCCTTGTTGTTGTTCTTGTTGATGTATGTTTTTTCTTCTGTTGTTTGCTTATGTTTCTTGATGTAATAAAAGTGTGGTTCTTGGATGTTTTCCACACATTGTAAGCCCTACTTAAGGTGAATAAAATAAAAACCTATGGCACTTAAAAACCATAGTTTATACATTTTGTGTTAAGTGAGTTTGTTTGATTTGTAAATGAATGAATATGTTTGACAATTACTCAATTATTAGTGTAGTAACAGTATGTTCATTGGCAGAGCTTCTAGGAAATCTCAATTGGAAGCATTATAAAAAAAGAAAAAACATATTGACCACACTTAAAAATGTAAAACCAATAGGAAACAGATAAGTGTATAAATTAATAATATAGTTAATATAGGTTATGTGGTATAAAAATGATGAGAAAAAATACAAGAGAATGGTCAATAATAAAGATGTTAATGAGGTTTATAAATATACCATTGAAATGAAATGTGTAGTGCAAGTATATGTTGATCATTCTGTTAAAGGCATAGTTGGAATTAATATTGAAGAAGATGAACAAGGTGATAAAATTAATGTTGAAGAAGATGAACAAGGCGATGAAATTAATGTTGAAGAAGATGAACAAGGTGATAATAGAATTAATGATGAAGAAGATGAACAAGGTGATAATAGAATTAATGATGAAGAAGATGAACAAAGTGATGGTAAAATTATTGTTGAAGAAGATGAACAAGGTGATGATGGAATTAATGTTAAAGAAGATGAATAAGGGGATGGAATTAATATTGAAGAAGATGAGCAAGGTGATGGGAATAATGTGGAAGGAGATGAACAAAGTGATGTTAAATTAGATGATAATGATGATGGTAAGAATGAAGCTGCTGGTATATTATTTCATGATAGTGAGGATGAAAGGGATCTTGGGTTAGATGATGATTTTGGCATAATTGGTAAAGAAGGTGATGTCAATGGGAAAAAAGTTTGGGTAAAATGTGTTGCAAAGAAGCACTGGCACACTCCAAAAAAAATTGTGAGTGGTTTTGATAATATTGGTTCATCTAGTTTTGTGGACAATGTGATGGAGATTAACTATGTTAGTAATGAGCTTGGTAGTAGTGACCTAGATGCTTCAGATCATGAGAAGGAACCAAGGTATGATAAGTTTAGAGTGGAGGAGTTGGACGAAAATTATAAGTTCAAAGTGGAATTGAAGTTTTTATCACTTGGTGAATTTAAGGAAGCAATTAGTGAATGACCAGTATTGAATGGGAGAGATAAGATATGTAAAAATGACAAAGTTAGAGTAAGGGTAATTTGCAAGGAAAAACATGGGTTTTTGGTACTTGTAAGTAAAGCTGGAAATAAGTGCACATATAGAATGAAAATATGGTTTGATACTCACACGTGTGCTAGGGTATTAAATAACAACTCAACAAATTCCACGTGGGTAGCTAAGACTGTGGCGGCAAGGATGGAATCTTCTAGCAATGTTAAGATTCATGATATTTTTTATGAAATTATGAGTAATTTTTCTGTTGGAATAACTATGAACAAGACATGTAAGGCTAAATAAATTACAAAACCTATGGTTGAAGTTGATGCGACAAAGAAATACAACTTGTTGTGCGGGTGCTTTATGTAACACCTTAATTACCCGTGCGATAATTATAATAAAAATCATAGTAAATTGAAAATTAACATGCAATTTGGATGCTACAATTCGACATACACATGTTCATGCTATTAGACATATAACACATATAAAGTTCACAATTGTATAATAATAATAATAATGCAAATTCACATGTTCAACTTCAACTTTTACTGCAACGGAATCATTAACAATGAATATTCAAAACATCATTATAAGGTATTATAGTTAAACTAAACATCAAACATAACAAAACACAGAAACATTCTACCCCCGGTGTTACACATCAGAGCAGACGCCAACTCAACAGAAATAAAAGGAAGAGAACCCTCTTCCATTCACATCTACGTCTCTATTGCGGATTATCTGCATGATGTTCATGTGAAGGCAACATTCGAACAGAAGGGGTGAAATATCACAATTATATAAACCAATGCATGCTAATAAGTAATCATCATATTATTACATGCACAATCACCCATTCCACCAATCACCATTCCACACAAATCCAAACACAACATCAAAATAATTATGTAATGCAATGAGACTCAACAACTCGACTCAATGCATGTGGTACCAAATTGTGAACTCTCAAGTTCACTCGCTTTGATCCCCACCTACGATCTGAGCACAACAAAATCATTACCATCCTTATAGGTAACGCTTCACTATTCCATCACCATAGAAATTATATACTCGCACCCAATCCATCACCATAGAATTGAGGCTCACAAAAACGGACCACCGTCCAACACCATGAATGCATGCAACATCATATACATCCAACAACAACAATGGGTACCATGAAATTCACCATAGCCAGGTACTACACCAATGCTGGCCACTATGCACCAAACACATACTATAAATAGTCAACAATAGTAATGTAATAGTATAGCAAGCAACAACAATGCATTTCCGAATATGTCACACCATAACATAAACACTACAATGCATTTAACACCATCACACATCAATTAATTCAAATTTAACTACTACAATCATTTTTAAATTAAAGTTCGTCATGTCAGCTTCTTATATCTTCGAACGGACACCCAAATTAGACACCCGAAACTCAAGATATGATTTTTCAAAGTTTTTCACATTTTCCTCCCAGTGTAATCGGTTACACCAAATGCAGTAACCGGTTACACCCCTGTAACCACGCCACTGCTAGCCACTATTTTCATAGTGTAACCAGTTACACCATTTCTAATAACCGGTTACACCTCCTCAATTTTTCCCAAAAACACAGTTTTTCAACAGTGTAACCGGTAACACCATTTCTGGTAACCGGTTACACACGTAGCAGAATCACTTTTCTGCTACTTATCAGTACAAAAATCACTTTTTTATGCATCCCAAAACCCCAATTTTATTACAAAATGAGTATTCCGTTATTTTACTCATAAATCACTTTTTATAAAAGTCATAAAAACCCAATTTTTCTCAAGAAGCTCATATACTCGAGTTCCGACTCAGACTCGCAACAATTTACAACAACACACATCCATCATCATGCAATCCACCCAATACATGATTTTAAAAACATCAACACATAATTCATCAATAAGAACATTCCAAAGTACTTTTTCAAACATTTCATTATTGATATGCATTTCAAAATTGGTCCTTGTAACTGAAATGTATTTTAGAATTGATCCTTCTAACTGATATTAATTTTGGAATTGATCCTTGTAATTGCACAAATTAAAACTGTTTTTCATTTTCTTACTGATTTGCATGGGTTGATCCTTATATTTGAAGAAATGTTTGGAAAGGTGGAGCACATGCTCTGTCTTAGGCATTTATATGCCAATTTCAAAAATAAGTTTAGGGGAGGCACACAGATTAGAAACTTAAAGATAGGAGCTGCTAAAGCAACATATATTTAAGCTTAGGATGCTAATATGAAATAATTGAATTCTATTAATGTGAAGACTTGGGAGTGGGTGTCCAAAATACCTACCAAAGCATTGTGTAAGCATACATTTTATTTCTATTCCAAATGTGATATTCTTATGAATGATGTGTCTAAAGCATTTAATATCACAATATTAGTTTCTAGAGATAAACTAAACTTAACCATGTGTAAATGGATAAGAAAATATTTGACGAATAAAAATTCTAGTTTAAGAGAAATAGTTAATAGGCGGCAACAAATAATAGTTCCTAGACATAGACTTAGGTTAGATAACAAAGTTGAACATGTGGGTAATTAGGTTCCAAAATGGTCCGTTGAAAATATATGGCAAGTTGAACATGTGCATACCATACATAGTTTCATTATTGACACTTCAAAAAAAAAGTACGTGTAACTTTTTTGGAGTTATTAGGCATCCCTTAGAGAAATGTCGTAGCTACATTAAGGTTTAAGAACCAAATCCTTGAAGAATTTGTGGATGATTATTACTCCAAGGATACTTATATGGAATGCTATAGTTTTAATGTAAGTCGTATTATTAGTGGACAAGATATGTGGATAGAGGTTGACATTGAAGAAATTCTACCTCCAACATACAAAAGAGGACTTGGAAGCCAAATAAATTATGGATAAGGGAACCTTATAAGGACTCTAATAAGGAAAAGACACAAACAAGTTATTGTTGCATAAGATATGGTATACATGGACATAATGCAAGAATCTGCGTTAGTCTTTGTTTTATTAAAATATAAATTTTCTTAGTTTTTTATTATTTTCGTTTCAATCTACAAATACAAAGTTGTTGGGAAATTCAATAGCTTTTGCATCATCATCCTTTTAAGTCTTGGTGAAGATCAAATGTTATACTTTGTTGAATACTCATATGTATGAAATATATTTTCAATGACTTTGCTTGCATATGTTTATGGTAAAAAAATTAACAAATGTTATATAACGAAAATAATTTATCATGTTATAAGACAAGAGATTATGTAAGGAACACCAACTTGAATCAATATTTTTTTCTGCACTTGCAATCCATCCCAGAAATTATTTTCACACTTTATAAGTTTCACTTTTTCAATCTTAATGTTTTCATTGTAAGGAACACCAACTTGAGATTATGTAAGGAACACAAACTTGAAATTAGAATTGGTTTTTTGTATATATTTACTAGATTACTAGTATCATCTATTAATATAAATAAAATGGTTGATGACCATCTTTTGAGATAATATGCTACATCACTCCATTGGTATCAATCAAGTTACTATTTTGAATAGTCCCTCCTTACATGAAGGACCAAACCCTATAGCTCTTAACACATTCATTAATATGATATTCTCTAAGTGTTTATATTTTAGTAGTTTTTGTTGGTGCGCAAGAAGAAGAAGAAGAAGAAGAAGAAGAAGAAGATGATGATGATGATGAAGATGGAAGAAAGGAGAGAAGAGAGAGAATTGAATAATAAACTTTTACTACTCTTGAAAAAACGGTTACAGTGAATAATTACCATGATTGGTTTATATACACAAACAATAATGACACGTAGGTGAAATGCTAACATACACTAGTTAGGTTAAGCTTAACAAAACTAATACTACTGAATATGAATTACTTTTAACACTATCCCTTAATTCAGATTCCATACTCTAGAGTCCCCTTAATATACCTCTGAATCCTGACAGGAGCTTAGTAATGTGATCACTTTGGTTTACTCATGAACATACTAACCATTCCAACAGCATAGCAAATATCAGGCCAGGTATTATATAAATACCTAAGAGATCCAACCAACTTCTTGACGTTTGTAGCATCCACAACATTGCCCTCAGGATCAGAACCCAATTTTTGATTTGTTTCTGAAGGTGTGGCAGCAGCCTTATAATTCAACAGCTCAAATCTCTTCAGAAGCTCGGGTTTATACTTCAGCTAATGCAAAATTATACCTTTCTCAGAGTACATAATCTCCATACCTAGAAAATATGTCATATTTCCTAGATCAATCATCTCAAACTCATTCATCAACACCTTCTTGAACTTAGATATATCATGTTCACAACTCCCTGTTAGCAATGTATCATCCACGTACAAACATACCATAATCATATTGCCTTCAGAAGTATGTTGAACATAAAATCCAAACTCCATCTCACACTTTTTGAATCCTTGAAGTTTGAAAAATAAATCAATTTTTCAGATTCCATGTTCTAGGAGCTTGTTTAAGTCCATACAACGCTTTTTGTAACCTATACACCATCCCTTTCTGATTATTTTTCATAAATCCAGGAAGTTGTGACACATACACTTCTTCTTAAAATAGATCGTTCAGAAAGGCAGATTTTACATATAAATGCATCAGAGGCCCATTCCTGTTAGCATCTATCACAATCACCAATCTGATTGTCTCATATCTTGCTATAATATAAAACACCTCAAAATAATCTAACATAGGTTTCTGTAGAAAACCTCTTGCTACTAATCTTTCTTTGTATAATCCAATTGATCCATCTGTATTCTCCACACAAATTCATCTCATTTGTTATCAGAATCACTCTGGAGCTATAGTCAGGTACCTTCTCGTTGTTCTTCATGTTGAGATTCTCATACGGCTTACATAGAGACTAAAGCTTCACCTTCTTTATTGATGCATCGTCGCCAAAACATCGCACCAGTGTGTTTCACGCAGCCTTCGTTGTCCTCAAATCAGCGATCTTCTCAAACATATTCGCATCCATACACCGATGGATGTAGAATAACATCTTATGATCCTTCTTCCTCAGATTACACTGAGCATTCCTATGCATATCTGTTGCATTTTCCGGAAGTGCAACTGGAATGTAACCGTTGTTGAAGAGACCAATGACATCTTGAGCACCAAACAACATACACATATGAATCATACATCGATTATAGTTCTTTCCATTGAACACTGGAAGCTTAGTACTAAGATTACCGTTTTCATTTATCTTCACCCTTGTGAAATTCACTCAGACCTCCCCAAACACTAGGGTTTTCCAATCCCGCAGAATCAAGAAATGTGATTCTGTTACAATTCTGATAAAAAATTTAACACAAAATCAAGAAACAAAATCATTCATGCAACGCCTCACTATTCAATGATGTTTCCCTATGTTTCTCTATGGATCTGAACCAGAATCTAAAACTCATATTCATTTTTGTTGTACTTCGCTGTTCTTTTCAAACTCAACATATATTTATGTTTCTTATTTTGTTAAATGCTTGGGCAGGTGTTCCATGGGAATTGCTACATCCTGCAGAAAGATCATGAAACTGCACTGAAAAATTTTCAACGAGTTTTTCAATTGAATCCAAGATTTGCATATGGACACACCCTTTGTGGTCACGAGTAAGAACCTTGTCCTTTTCTTTATGATACACTTGCCTACATGCTATCATGTAATTCATTGCCACTTGTAGGTATGTTTCACAAGAAGTTTATAAAAATGGGATTAAGAGCTATCAGAGTGCACTCATGGTTGACGCAATGCACTATAACACGTGGTATGAACTCGGAATGTTATACCTCCTCCAAGAGAAATTTGAGTTCTCAAAACATTTTTGTATGGCTTACTGAGTCAACCCAGAATCTTCTATGATATTGTCATGCCTAGGAACTACTTTGCATTCTTTGAAGGTTAATTTCTTGCTGAACTTAATATGGTAGAATAATCTAGATGCGTTTGTCATTTACTTGTTGAACTTATGTTTTCTATGATTTTTTAGAGAAGTGAGGAAGGCTTGGCCGTGATGAAGAAAGCTATTTTAGCATATAAGAAGAATCTACTCCACATGTGTCAAAAGGCCAACATACTAATGGGCCTGGAAAGGTTTGGCAAGGCTTTGGAAGTCCTAGAGGAGATCAAAGAGTATGCTCCTTGCAAAAGTAGTGTCTTTGCTTTGATGGACAATATTTATAGACGGCGTAACATGAATGAAAAAGCAATGTTTCATTATGGTATTGCTTTGGATTTGAAACCATAAACAACAAATGTTGCCACCATTAAGGTGATTAATTAGCTTACAATAACTATTTCTCAATTCACTAAAATTTCTGCTCTCTGATTGTTTTGATAAATATTGATTGAGGATCACTCTAGAACACTTCAAACTTCTTACTATTGCCATTTTTCATTTGTTTTCCTTTCATGGTAACTAAAAATCCTTTCTCAATTAATTGACATACACTCATCAGATTGCTTTTCATGCTAGGAACATACCACACATTTTGAATCAATGCAGTTTTACCATTATTGAGAACTACTCTGACATTTCTCATTCCTTCAGCATTCAAATACTTATCATCAACACATCTGATATTGGTCCTCTTACCAGAGTCAAACTCAACCAACCCGTGTCCATGTACCACCAGTCTTCCAAAGACGCGCTATCAGAATCAGAAGCAATCAATAACATAGGTTCATCATAAGAATCACCTTTGGCTATGTTTGCTTCTTCTGCCCTCCTTTCCTTGTTTGACCAACAATCATTAGCAAAGTGGCCAAACTTCTTACAGCAGTAGCACCGAACCTTCCTCTTGTCATACTTCTCCTTCCACTTCTAAGCACTCTTCTGCCTTTCAGAAGTTGAATTTTTTGACTTCTGAACACCATCAGATTTCTTCTTGACTTCTTACCAAGACTGCTTCTGATATTTCTTACCAAAAGCTGCTTTTAGAGCCTGCTCATCTACCTCCATTTCAGAGTTTCTCTCAGTCATACGCAATTCTTATGCCTCTATACTAGTTTGTAGCTCTTCAATTCTCATGGTACTAAGATCCCTAGAATGTTCAATTTCTACAACAATGTAATCAAACTGAGGAGTAAGAGATCTAAGTACCTTCTCAATGATATTTTATTCAGAGAGAGTTTCTCCACATGACTTCATCTCATTTGTGATCAGAATCACTCTGGAGATGTAGTAAGGTACCTTCTCATTGTTTTTCATGTTGAGATTCTCATACAGCTTACGTAGAGACTAAAGTTTCACCTTTTTCACAGATGCATCACCACCATAGCACCGTACCCTTGTGTCCCATGCAACCTTCGCCATTGTCAAATCAACAATCTTCTTAAACATGTTCGCATCCATACACTGATGGATGTAACAACTCCTTATGATCCTTCTTCCTCAGATCACGTTGAGCATTCCTCTATGCATCTGTTGCATTTTCTGAAAGTGCAACCGGAACATAAACGTCGTTGGCGAAATCAATGATATCTTAAGCGCCAAACAACACACGAATTTGAATCATCCACTAATTCCATTAGAGTGGCATCAGAGCTCTTGATTAAGGGCTATTTTACTTGTTTGAATGATAGAGTCAAATACAAATATGAAGATGGTATTGTTGAATGGTTCTAATTATCATTTATGGAAGGGCAAGATGAAAGACTTAGTATTTATGAAGAAATTGCATTATCGATTTTTAGTTCTGCAAAGCCGGATTCTGTGTCTAATGAAGAATGGGAGTTTGAATATCAACAGGTATGTGGTTTTATTCGAAAATATGTAAAAGATAATGTTTATAATCATATTGCTAATGAGACACATGTAAAAACTTTGTGGGAGAAGATAAAGTCCTTGTATGCCTCTAAATCAGGGAAAAATAAATTGTTTTTATTGAAGAGTTTCATAAATTTGAAGTATAAAGAGGGACTTCTATTTTAGATCACTTGAGTGAAATTCAAGGTCTCCTTGATCAGATGTCATGAATGAGTATCAAATTTGATGATAAACTTTTGGGAATATTTTTATTGCTATCTTTACCAGAGTCTTGGAAGACATTTCGGGTTTCTATCACAAGTTCCGGTCCTAGAGGTGTTGTTTCTTTAGAAACGACTAAAATTGGTATTCTTAATAAGGAGATGAGAAGGAAGGCACGGGGTTCTTCATCTCAACATGAGGTACTTCTCACTAAAAATAGTGGGAGAATACATAAAAAGGAATCGAAGGGTGGTAGAGAGAATAACATAAGCAAGTCCAAGCCGCGATACAAGAATTTGGAGTGTCATTATTGTCATAACACATAACACGTACAAAAGTATTGCTATCAGTGGAAAAGAGATGACAAATGCAAGAAGGGTAATTCTAAACAAAGAGACCATGAAGATTATGATGATGATCATATTACTACTACTACTAGTGATGATCTTGTTATTCTTTGTGATCGTGAGTCTGTTAATCTTGTATCAGACGAGAGCATGTAGATAGTTGACAGTGGTGCTACATTGCATGTTACACCAAGGAAGGATTTCTTCACATCTTATACTTCTGGTGATTTTGGAGTATTTAAGATGGGTAATGATAGTGTATCTAAGGTAATTGGTGTTGGTGATGTTTGCTTGCAAACCAACATGGGAATGCAATTATTGCTTAGAGGTGTCAAACATGCTCAAAATGTCTGTTTTAATTTGATCTCTATGCATATGCTAGATGATTATGGTTATGATAATCACTTTGGTTCTGAAAAGTGGAAACTCTACAAAGGTAACTTGGTTGTGGCTATAGGGGAAAAGCTTTCTAAATTGTATTGGATGAAATTTTTGGTTGCTAGGGAGAGTGTGAATGCTATCAACATGGAAGCATCTTTGTGGCACCGAAGACTTATTCATATTAGTGAAAAGGGGTTGAATGTTTTGGCCAAAAAGGATGTTCTTCCTGGACTAAAGAATGTAGATTTGAAGAAGTGTTCTCATTGCATGGCTGGTAAACAGACAAGAGTGTCTTTCAAGAGACATCCTTCCTCAAGGAAGTCAAAGTTTCTTCAATTGGTACATTCTGATGTTTGTGGTCCATTATAGGTAAAGTCCTTTAGTGGTGTACTTTATTTTGTTACCTTTATTGATGATTACTCCAATAAACCATGGGTTTATTCCTTGAAGACAAAAGACCATGTTTTGGAAAATTTCAAAGAATTCAATGCTTTGGTTGAGAGGCAGACAGGCAAGAAGCTGAAATGTGTTCGTTTAGACATTGGTGGAAAGTATTATGGGCCATTTGATTCCTATTGCAAGCAACATGGTATTGAACATGAAAAGACTCCTCCTAAAACTCCTCAATTGAATGGTTTAGCATAGAGGATGAATCGAACACCAATTGAGAGAGTAAGGTGAATGCTCTCTGAAGCTAAGTTACCTAATCATTATTGGGGCGAGGCACTTTACACGGTAGCGAATGTTCTTAATCTCACTCCTACCGTTGCTTTGAACAGTGAAGTTCTAGACAAATTTGGTTTGAATATATTGTCGAGTATGATAATTTTAGAGTCTTTGGTTATAAGGATTAACCATACTTTTTTCTAAAATGTGCTATATCAATAGAAAACGTGATTTTGAGTTCTAGAGCCTTGTTAAGTTTGGCCTTGAGATTTCTAACCTCATTTTTCCAAATGTAACAAGTATCACACCCGAAGTTAACCACTCTTTTTCTTACTTCCTCACAATACACCTTTGTTCCTTCCATTATGGAAGCCTTTAGAGCCTCTAATTTCCTTTCAGAATCGAGAATTTTTTGCTCTAAGTGAGCAAAAATTTGCTTGTTTCAGGCCAACCGTATAAAGGATTCCTTGGCTTCATGGTGTAAGGTATCAAAGGCAGTTTGTAATTGGGAGTGAGAAAATTTAGTAGAGTCTTCGTATTTTGCATGTCGTACCTTTTTGTTTTTCTTCTTTTGATGAGCAGAGAGACAAAGGTTGACGAATTCTTCTTTGTCACTAGAACTATCATCCTCGGATGACTCACTACCGCTTTCCATGCGATGTAAGCTCTTCTAGGCTTAATTTGCTTCTTGTGTGACCGATTTCTCTCCTTTCCTTTGTCCTTTTTCATCAAAGGACAATCCGGCTTGTAATGTTCGGCTTTTCCGCAATTGAAGCACGACCCTCTAACTCTACTTTCTTTGTTGTCCTCATTCTTAGAAGATCTTGATTGTTTTCTGAAATTGACTAGATTCTTTTTGGAATATTGGATACCTTTTTTCTTTACATAGCGATTGTATCGCTTCACAAACAGCCTCATATCCTCATTCTTTTTGTCATCACTCGAATCACAATCACTCAGCTCTTTTGCATAGGACTTTGAACAAGAATCCTTTAGAGCTATAGACTTCTTTTCCGCATTTTTGGTCTTCTCCTTTTTTTCCCTTTTCTCAAATTTCTCGAGACTAAGAAGCACTTGCTCGTGTTCTTGAAGCCTTCTAAAGAGTGTTATCATAAGATCATTTGGTTCCTTTATGGAGGTGACTTTTTGTTGCCAATCCCTAGTAAGACATCTTAAGACTTTGTTAGTAGCAACATCATTGGAAACTGGTCTACCAAGTGAATTTAGTCTATTGATTAGGTGAGAAAATCTTTTTTGAATATCAGCAATGGTTTCCCTTTGCTCCATGTGAAAGAGATCAAACTTTTGTATCAAAGTATTGATTCTAGCTAGTTTGAAATCATTTGTTCCCTCATGGGCAATTTGTAACGAGTCCCACGTAGCCTTAGCAGTCAAACAATGGGAAACTCTATAGTATTCATCAACTCCCAAGGATGAGATCATAATATTTTTAGCCTTCCAATCGTAATGTACTGTTTCTCGTCTTCATCATTCTATTATGCTTCAGGCTTAGGAACAATCATGTTATTTTCATCGGTCATGGTTATTTCCATAAGACCGTTCAAAATAACATTTCATACCTTCCTGTCAATGGAATTTATATGCATGCGGATACAGTCTTTCCAGTAACTATAGTTTTCACCATTGAAAACAGGTGCTCTATTATAAGCCCCTTTTGATTCGTTAGCCATTTTCTAAGAAGTTATATGTGAAGAACGAAATGAATCGGTGCTCCTGATACCACTTGTTAGATGATGGCGCAGATCTAGAGGGGGGGGGGGGGGTTGAATAGATCACTTGTTAAAAACAGAGTCGGCACTACCAATATTTGGGTTTAAAATGTTATTAGGCGGAAATGGCCGAGGAACTATATTCGCCTAAAACGAACCTTTACCGAAAAACTGGATATGCGTAAAGCCTATGGAATCCGACAAAATTGAGATTTAAGAATCACTAATTTGAACACACATCAACCATAATTTATTCACTATAAGGTTTGACTATTTCCAATAATTGAAAAATATAGTCAAATTGAAAAGACAACACAATTTTTTGTCGTTCACACAATTGGTCAAACACTTGGTGTGTAAGGCACCACAAGTGAATTCCAATATGATAGTGAAGTGCTCAAGTGTTCAATTACAATCAAGGACTGTAATAGGCTTCAAAATGGTTCAGCACTACTTACATTAGAATTTTAATTAACAAAATTGTTTACACACAAACTCCGAATTTAAGCAATTGAAAAGTAAAAAGAGAACACCAATTTGTTGAGGCAGTTCCCCCTTCGTCCTCGCTCGGGGTACATCTGCCCTCAATTCTAAAAATAGAATTGAGACCTGTATACAGATATAACCTGTTGGTAAATGTTTACAAGACAAGCAAATATAAATCAAACGATCAAACACAATTGTTGATGCAGAGCCTATTCCTTCTCTTCCCTTGATTCAAGCTGAATCAAGTTCTTCGAACACGATGAATAAACCTCTGATTACAACACACCCTTTGAAAAACCCCACAATCTTCAAATCTTGCCCGACTGATTTCATTCACCAACGCTTCGAACCCGAATCTTCCTCTTACAATCCTCCGGTTACCACTACTAAACCGACAGAACAAACCATTCTTCGATTACCTTCGCTCGGCTGAATTTGTGATGGACCGATTCGTGCAAAAACCCCCAAAATCCAAGATTCTTGGAGGACAAAACCCTAACGATTTTATTCAAAAAAACCTACTGATTTCTCAACTCAAACCCGATTACATCAATCCTATGTTTGCACGTTATCACCTCTAACAAGCAGAATGCATAACAAAAATGATTATGTGCAGTTGTTAAGAAAATGCAAGGAAGAGGATGAAGATGATGAGTGTCGCGGTGAAATTTGGATACCAAGCTATTGATTAACTTGAATCTTTAATTCATTTGCAACAGGTCTTTGATTTATCCGAGGGAAAGGTTAAAGGAAGGAAAACCTATTTTGCATTGTAAACACAACGCAGGGAGAGATCTAAGGTTCGGGGGTTGGTTAAACTCAGGGAAGGTGCTAGCATCCTAAGTTTCTGTAGTACTCTACAGGAACCTCTGGTTTTATGTTTGTTTATTGTTATGGTTTATCTGCTTAAGGGTAATGCTAAGGGTTAAAGGTAAAGAGAAGGACATAAAGGGGTTAGTCCTAAATATACTCGCCAAGACGTCGCATCTTGTGCCTACATATCCTGACGGGAGTGGAATCAGAGTATCTGTAGTTCCCCTAAAGGGTTTGAGGAATTATTGACTGTGAGTCAAAGTTCCAAAGAGAAATAAACGTTCATATGGAAACGCTTACTTGGAGTGCGAAGACTCCTATCTACGTTAAAAGTTAAATTGAAAAGGATGAAGGTATGTCCACGACGGGACGCCTAAAAAGGTGAGTACGGGGACTCAAATCCTAAGGCTAGGGTGAGGGTAAAGGTATTGACACGGGGGTCAAGCATGTGAACCTTTCCTTTGGAGGGGAATATCGGTAATGGAGAATAGCGAATGGATATAAGCGATGATGTGATTGATAAAAACGAGGTAATGAAATGTAGGTAATGTGTATGACGAAAAGTGATTAGAGATTAAATGTAAAGGGATAAGACTGAGAAATGAAGTTAGATAGTGAATTATGGTTAAGTGGATTTAGAGATTAGCAATGGTGAAATTATTGATTTGAAAATTAGGAGTTTAATTATTTTTGTGATTTTTGAGAGTATTTCATAATTAAGTTTAAAATACGTTTAGAGATTAAATTAAATTGCAAAGATGAATTAAATTAATCAAAAATTAAAAAGAATTTATTTATTTATTAAGGCAAACAATTAGTTAAAAAACCAATCTTAAGTTCTAAAACTAAAATAAATTAAATTAAACTAAGTATATTTTTTATGGATTTTTTAAGAAAAGAAATTCTAGTTTTAAGAGAAAGACTAACCTAATTCTATGATCCTAAAGATTAAGATCAAGGGGGAGATTATGCTAATATTATCGTGCAATGAAATACCTTAACGATTACGGTCAATGGTGATCATGAATGATCGACTTACAAGGTATGAAAATGGCTTGATTAAATCAAGAATTAGTTTTAAAACAATTTAAGTATGAACAAGAATAAAATATATACACAATATTAACATCATACATCAAATAACTCAAAATAGGTTTAAACGAAAAGTGCACGGATTAAAATCAAGAGGAAAATACGCAATTCCAAGTCGCGTATGCGAAAACGTGCAAAGACTATCACAAGAAATTAGATTCAATAATAACGATAGCGATGTTGAATTATTAAAAAATAATACGAATTAAAAAATAGCAAATTGCTACCGCATTAGCGGTCATCGCAAGCCAGATCAAGAAATCGAGATAATAAAATTAGATAAAATCATAATTTGCAAATCAAAATGTGAATAGGTAAGTGCAAAAAAAAGGATTATTGCTTTGCTAAACCAGCCGACGTGTATAAAATTGAAACACAACAATAGATCCGCACATAAACCGGTAAGATCGACCAATTATTTGTTACACTCAATGTGATCATTGCAATCTGGATCCAAATCGTGTGGATCTAAACTTATCGAAAAGAAATGCAAAGAAGAAAAAAAAATTTAAACATGCAAAAAAAACAACATTGTTGCTAACGCCAAAATGTGATCATCGCAACTGGATCAAACCAACACAAATGCCACGCATCTTACACACCAATGTGCAAACAGCGTATCGACAAGATTTAATCAGAATAATAAAATAAAGTAAACAATATATATATATATATATATATATATATATATATATATATATATATATATATATATATATATATATATATATATATATATATATATATATATATATATATATATATATATATATATATATATATATATATATATATATATATATATATATATATATATATATATATATATATATATATATATATATATATATATATATATATATATATATATATATAATAACCATGCTGTCGATATACATGTATATAAGAACACCATGTTGCCGGCATACATATATATAAAACACTAACAGTATACTAATTATATTGATAAAAGCACCAAGTTGTCTGTGTGGTCGTAAAGCAAATTCGCATCGCAGCTGTGGCAATCTCATATGTTAGAAATTTTAAAAAGAAAAATTTAGAGAAAAAAAACTTGATGCTAAATGCAAGCCCCATGCTAAACATATATATTAAAACTTAGTGTAGGAAAACTATATAAATCACCGGCAGCTACCAATAGAACAAATTAGAGTAAAAATAATTAAAAAAAAAGTGACAAAGGTGAGATTCGAACTCTCAACCTCTCACACTCACAGCTCCTTACACATGCCCTCTTGCCAATTGTGCTATTTTATTCATTTGAAATAAAGTGGCACTAGAAATCATGTAAAGGTAGGACAAATTTGGGGTATTACTTGAACAATAGTGGTTTCAATAGCAAGGAGGTGGGATCTTAAGGTCAAAAATTAGGGTGCACCAGATGCCCCTATTTAAGTTACTCCTATTCGGAGATATGGAGATTGAAATCTTCTTCTCGACGAGATAGGAGGGACTTAAATACAATCATTGCGCAAATTTTTGGCCCTAAGAAGCCACCGAATGCAAATGATATGCAATGATATGAAAATGCAAGACAGACGGGCCTGTGAGGAAACGATGTCACAGGAGAAAACCAGACACAACACACAGGAAGAACAGGCTTAACAAAGTGAGACTCCACGAGGAAAGATTGACAATCAAAAAGTGTCTAAAAATATGTTGTGGAGCATTTGGCGAGAGAGCCACTTGAAGAACTTGCTGCACAGGTCAAATGCAATTATCAGCCGGAAAAGTCTATTGTCGAGACTTGTAAATTTAATTGAGAATAGTTTTGCCAAAGTATGTACTATTAAAATTTGTAAGGAATCTACTGCCGAGATTCTATGTTGAAATTTGCTGAAAAGATACTTCTGATGAAGTCCTTTGGAAATCTATTGTCGAGATTAGCCAGGAAATAAAACAGAAATACCTACTGCCGAGGTCTTCTGGGAATCTATTGCCGAGGTCTTCTGGGAATCTACTGCCGAGGTCTTCTGGGAATCTACTGCCGAGATTAGCCAGGAAAAAAAAGATGTCTTCGAATAAACCTCCCCACGCCTCATGGCCTAGATGCCATAAACGGGTCTCAGTTCTTGAAATAACCTCCCCGGGCGTCATGGTCTGGGTGCCATGAGCTGGTCTCAGTTTCTTGAAATAACCTCCCCACGCCTCATGGTCTGGATGCCATGAACGGGTCTCAGTTCTTGAAATAACCTCCCCAAGCGTCATGGTAAGGGTACTATGAGCTGGTCTCAGTCTCTTGATGTAGAACCTCCCCGAGCGTCATGGTAAGGGTACCATGAGCTGGTCTCAGTCTCTTGATGTAGAACCTCCTCGAGTGTCATGGTATGGGTACCATGAATTGGTCTCAGTCTCTTGATGTAGAACCTCCCCGAGCGTCATGGTATGGGTACCATGAACTGGTCTCAATTCTGGAAATAACCTCCCCACGCCTCATGGTCTGGATGCCAGAACAGGTCTCAGTTCTGGAAATAACCTCCCCACGCCTCATGGTCTGGATGCCATGAACGGGTCTCAGTTCTTGAAATAACCTCCCCGAGCGTCATGGTCCGGGTGCCATGAGTTGGTCTCAGTCTCTTGATGTAAAACCTCCCGAGCGTCATAGTATGGGTACCATGAGCTGGTCTCAGTCTCTGCATGAAATGATGAAAACTCGTGAGAGCATCTTCACAGGGGGTTGTAAATTTTGTAGATTGTAGATGTCATTGTAGAGCTTCGGTTGTAAGCTATAATGTACTGGAGTTTGTAAAGATTTATCGAGGATCTTCGGAAGAGATGCCGTTTAATAGAATCAGACTTGTGTAGTGAACTCTCTGGGGAAAACATTCCTGAGGAGTGTCTTCGTTGTAGTTGTAAAATATTCTGTGAATTCTCAAATAAAAAGAAGTGTCTTGTAATGTCTTCGGCAAACGAAGAGATGCCATTTGACGAGTTGATGATGTTGAAAAGACCCACTGAGGGTGGACAAACTGTCTTGTGGAGATTGTCTTTTGTCGTTTTGAATAAGATCTTGGTCAAAACGAGTTGCTCAAATAAAGAGATGTTTGCAGTCCAGATGTAAATTATTGAGAAAATCTTGTGATATCGTTGGAGAAATATATGTCTTTAAGGATGACCCTCATAAAGACCCTTTTCAGAGAAAAGTGCAAAATAAATGCACACTTAATCCATATTCAAAAGTTGGAGATGTCCATAATGTGATGGCCACGGACCGAAGTTCAATTCAAGAAATAACTGAAGAGAACTTGTCAAGAAAGACTCGACCATTGAGGTGTGAACTCAAAATGGAAATCAACTAAAACAATCGTCTTCTACGAGGATCGAACTCCGTGGGAAATAGAAATATTATGCTTTTTCTGCCTAGGGCTGACAACTCTACTTGAAAGGAGAAGACACACCCAGTCACTTGGGGATAAACACGACCAAAGTGACAGAACAAACAAACACAAAAGTGTAAAATGCATATGTCATGCTATATATCTATATGTTATACGTATGTTTATGCTGACAAAATAAACGAAAGGAGGCAACCGGAGATGAAATAAACATTTCGGAACGAACATCCGACCAAACCTCAAAGATGGAAGCACCACTGAGGATAGGTGGAGAACCAAATACGGGATCACAATCCTGCTTTAGGGCTTCAAAATTTCTCTGGGGAATAGAGAACATTCCACTTGGGGGATACAACATCTTGATCTTGAAGGATTTGTCAAGATGAATCTCAATTTAGAGGAAACTTCACGGACAAATATCCTACTTCACTGGAGGGATTCTCGTCGGAGTTGTAGATGAAAATACTCGACTCGAGGTCTCATAGGGGATAAAAATAAATATCCACTTTAATGGAGAAAATTGGCGTTGTGAAAGATCCACTGGGGAGGGAAATAATGTCTATTTCATTAGGGAAGTGAAGTTCGAGAAGATTTGCTGAGGATTCTCAAGGCACCCACTAGAGATTTCTTGCATTGATCATCACTGCTTGAAATAGAGATCCATTTGAGGAATCATGACCACTTGAAGTAAGATTCATCAGGGACCTGAAGAATATTGTGAAAACAAAATAGTTTTGTAATGGTCGCCATTTTGAACAATAAGTGTTGTGAGTGGATGACGTGCTCTTTATTTCTCGAATGCCCCAGAGTACATGCTTTATGAGGAAAAAAAGTCGTTCCAAAAGGATTTTACAGAGAACAGGGAGTTCAATTGCCCCACTATTTTCAAACTCTTGGAGAGATTGTCGAATCTCGACGTAACTGGCCCGAATTGACGGAGTTATGTATAACTGAGTCTTCAAAACTTACTTCTGAGAAAGTCAGACTTGCATTAGTAGACAACTTGGAAACTACTTGCCCCTGTTCAACATGGTCTTCAAGTTTCATCATTGATGTCTATATGTAAACTTTCTAATATATCAGGCAAAATCAACACGCATGAAATGTTAATCCTGAAACTGTTAACGCAACATATATGTTTGTCTTGAAGTTTTTTCTTCTTTTTTTGGTTGAAAAAGATATCACAATAACTTGTGACCGAATCACTAGTTAAGATATAAATTTAATTTATAAAGCCAACATCAAATTGAGCAAAGCTCATAGGAGTCAGGAAACGTCATCTTATCGAGTATGCTTTCAAAATAAACCCTACTTCAATTAGGTCTTTTAAAGGTTGTATCGTGGCTTGGTTCACGGTTTTAAGAAACAAATGATAAAGGCTCAAAGTTTATTTGTACCCACCCCTTCTTCGTGATGTTCTCCAGTCCTACATTCAGCTAAACTTGATACGAGCACTCATCTCTCAAGAGGATTTTGATATGGTCGAGAACTCAATCGAGGCTTTGGACATGGAAGTCACTCACCTATTTTCTTTTGGTGTTTGATCACACGACTTTGTTCTTTACTAAGGATATTTCTTTGTGATCTTTTGTTTTTTTTCTTTTTGCATTTTTTGTATTCCCTAACTTTTGCCTGGACGAACTCTTTTGAATTTGACTTTGAAGTCCAGCGGGATGTCTCTATTTTGGTTAAGTCTCCTTCACAGGTTTTGACTCAGTAAACTTTCCTTTTCATTCATTTTTCATCATTTTGAACAAGTCGTGTGATCCTAAGTCATTTTGATCTTTTTGAAAGGATTGTGACTACCCTACTCTTTGGATAGTTGAGGGATATTCGTTCGTGTTTTTTGACTTCTAGCCTCCTAATATGTTAGGGTAGATAAAATGGATTCTCGAATGTTCATTTCTCCTTTTTTAGAGTCTGATTGCTCGATCAGCTTAACTGAAAAACTACCCTGCCCCAGGTTAAAATTGAGGGTTTTTGTGGAAAATAAAACAAAACTCCTACTTCAAGGCTCAAAAGGAGTTAAAGAGGGATTATCTTCCTTATATGTCCAGTATTTAGGATTTGAAACAATGCCTTACATCATCAGCAGGGTTTCATTCCAAAGCATACGACAAGAAATTTTTTTACGTTTTTATTCGTCATCCTCCTCCCAATTCTCTGTCAAAGCAAGAGATTGGGTAAAGTTGGCATTATAAATTATGAAAAATAATTTTATGAGTGAATACGAATGGATTTATTCAAGACAAACACGTTTAATGCATTATCGTTCAAGAAAAAACAAGTTCCTACATGCCAATTATGCTTTTATAATCAAAGAAATAAAATACATATAAGCAAACGAAATGAACGGCCAAACAAGTCCTTTTAAAAGATTAACACAACGACGTCACATTCAAGATTGGGCTTTCTCTTTTGAAGGTCAACAATTTGTTGTCGATCATCTCTCGAACTTTTCTTGGAAAACTTTACCTTGCACTCTTCAATCGAATGCCCCACTACTCCATCATGAAATTCATAGCTGGTGTTCGAGTCGATCCTCTTAATATGGATAATCTGAGGGTGTGGTATATACCGTGGAAACTGGGAATCTCTTTCATCAACTTGAACAAACAGGTTATCTTACACAGGCTGAGATTGGTAAGATCATCATCTTGAATTTGGTCATGGGATCCATATCCTTTGTTCTTTTTACTATCCTTCAATGATTCCTTCGAGTTTGGTCAGACGATCAAGATGTCACTGACAAGACAAAGATAGAAGATCAGATGAGCCACAGCAGAGAAGAGACACATGCACATGCAAATGCTAAATGAAGGATGCAAAATGCAGAATGCAGGATGTAGATGAAAGGTTTCATGGAATTCGTGTATTTACAAACATCACAGAGTAACAAAGAAAATTCATTTATTATTTTTTGATATCGGATTATGTAGAAACATTCTTACAAGAGTCCTAACATAAAAGCTAATAAAGTCCTAAGAAAGTCCTTCATCGTGCTTGTTGATTTGTTCTTCCACTTGGATCTTCTTGAATATAAGTTGTCCATGATCAACGTCTAAAGATTAGTTTGATGGAGGAAAATAAATCCTCCATCTCTTCTTTTGTTCTTGTTGGAATTAAGGGGGAACCCCTTGTTCACTTGGATCTTCAATGATAATGAAAGCCTTTTGAACTTCTAATGATCCTCCATGATACGGAAAGCCTCTTGTATTTGTCTTTTGAGTTTTCTTCAATCTGAGCTCCTACTTCCTTAGGTCATCCAAGTTAAGACTCTTAAAAGAATATTTCAAAATATTTTCTTTTGTAATCCCTATTGGTTTCTGTAATGTTTATAAATAAACTAAGAACCCCATGAAAACAATGCAATATGATGCTCTATGGATGCAACAAACACAAGTAAGCACATAAGGACACACAAAGATAAACAAACAAAAGGGAGACCCTAGGCTTGCAACGATCATGGAGCAAGGGTGTACCCACTCTCAAAGGATGTGGACTAAAGGTTGATTGTACCTGCAGAACAAGGTTCTAAGAAGGTTCCCAAAGTCATTAGTCCATGTTTCGGATATTATCAACTTCCCAATTACCTGGTGGTTAATAATATTCTCAAGAGAACTTCATTTGAGTGTAGCATCACGTAGCAACTATTTTGAGAGTACTCCCTCATAGTCCTCGCACTACATCCTAATAAAAGCCAAAGTGGGATTAAGGTAACTACGGTCCTCAATATCATAGGCTCCGACATCGAAAATAGTGTATGTTTTCACGATTAAAACTCGTTCAACAGTACAGCTTTCGAGAGGGCCTCAATTGAGCGTGATTTTCAAGTCAACTTGGTCGGGATTCAACCCCCTATAAGCCTCGTCGAACATATCACTATCCTATCTTAAGTTCACTCAAGTCCGGGTGTAGGACTTTGTCTCACCACTCAAAGATATTAACCCAGAAGAAATAAAGAACAAATATACGAATAAGCAAATATAAAGCAATAAACAAGTAAATAAAACAAGATAGGGAAACCCACTGAGGATCCCCAGTGAAGTCGCCATTTCTGTCGCGGTGAAATTTGGATACCAAGCTATTGATTAACTTGAATCTTTAATTCATTTGCAACCGGTCTTTGATTTATCCGAGGGAAAGGTTAAAGGAAGGAAAACCTATTTTGCATTGTAAACACAACGCAGGGAGAGATCTAAGGTTCGAGGGTTGGTTAAACTTAGGGAAGGTGCTAGCATCCTAAGTTTCTGTAGTACTCTACAGGAACCTCTGGTTTTATGTTTGTTTATTGCTATGGTTTATCTGCTTAAGGGTAATGCTAAGGGTTAAAGGTAAAGAGAAGGACCTAAAGGGGTTAGTCCTAAATATACTCGCCAAGACGTCGCATCTTGTGCCTACATATCCTGACGGGAGTGGAATCAGAGTATCTGTAGTTCCCCTAAAGGGTTTGAGGAATTATTGACTGTGAGTCAAAGTTCCAAAGGGAAATAAGCGTTCATATGGAAACGCTTACTTGGAGTGCGAAGACTCCTATCTACGTTAAAAGTTAAATTGAAAAGGATGAAGGTATGTCCACGACGGGACGCCTAAAAATTTGAGTACAGGGACTCAAATCCTAAGGCTAGGGTGAGGGTAAAGGTATTGACACGGGGGTCAAGCATGTGAACCTTTCCTTTGGAGGGGAATATCGGTAATGGAGAATAGCGAATGGATAAAAGCGATGATGTGATTGATAAGCACGAGGTAATGAAATGTAGGTAATGTGTATGACGAAAAGTGATTAGAGATTAAATGTAAAGGGGTAAGACTGAGAAATGAAGTTAGATAGTGAATTATGGTTAAGTGGATTTAGAGATTAGCAATGGTGAAATTATTGATTTGAAAATTAGGAGTTTAATTATTTTTGTGATTTTTGAGAGTATTTCATAATTAAGTTTAAAATACGTTTAGAGATTAAATTAAATTGCAAAGATGAATTAAATTAATCAAAAATTAAAAAGAGTTTATTTATTTATTAAGGCAAACAATTAGTTAAAAAACCAATCTTAAGTTCTAAAACTAAAATAAATTAAATTAAACTAAGTATATTTTTTATGGATTTTTTAAGAAAAGAAATTCTAGTTTTAAGAGAAAGACTAACCTAATTTTATGATCCTAAAGATTAAGATCAAGGGGGAGATTATGCTAATATTATCGTGCAATGAAATACCTTAATGATTACGGTCGATGGCGATCATGAATGATCGACTTACAAGGTATGAAAATGGCTTGATTAAATCAAGAATTAGTTTTAAAACAATTTAAGTATGAACAAGAATAAAATATATACACAATATTAACATCATACATCAAATAACTCAAAATAGGTTGAAACGAAAAGTGCACGGATTAAAATCAAGAGGCAAATACGCAATTCCAAGTCGCGTATGCGAAAACGTGCAAAGACTATCACAAGAAATTAGATTCAATAATAACGATAGCGATGTTGAATTATTAAAAAATAATACGAATTAAAAAATAGCAAATTGCTACCGCATTAGCGGTCATCGCAAGCCAGATCAAGAAATCGAGATAATAAAATTAGATAAAATCATAATTTGCAAATCAAAATGTGAATAGGTAAGCGCAAAAAAAAGGATTATTGTTTTGCTAAACCATCAGACGCGTATAAAATTGAAACACAACAATAGATCCGCACATAAACTGGTAAGATCGACCAATTATTTGCTACACTCAATGTGATCATTGCAATCTGGATCCAAATCGTGTGGATCTAAACTTATCGAAAAGAAATGCAAAGAAGAATAAAAAATTTTTTTAACATGCTAAAAAAACAACATTGTTGCTAACGCCAAAATGCGATCATCGCAAATGGATCAAACCAACACAAATGCCACGCATCTTACACACCAATGTGCAAACAGCGTATCGACAAGATTTAATCAGAATAATAAAATAAAGTAAACAATATATATATATATATATATATATATATATATATATATATATATATATATATATATATATATATATATATATATATATATACACACACACTAACAGTATATATAATAACCATGCTGTCGGTATACATGTATATAAGAACACCATGTTGTCGGCATACATATATATAAAACACTAACAGTATACTAATTATATTGATAAAAGCACCAAGTTGTCAGTGTGGTCGTAAAGAAAATTCGCATCACAGCTGTGGCAATCTCATATATTAGAAATTTTAAAAAGAAAAATTTAGAGAAAAAAATTGATGCTAAATGCAAGCCCCATGCTAAACATATATATTAAAACTTACTGTAGGAAAACTATATAAATCACCGGCCGCTGCCTGTTGTTAATCTCCGCTTTTTTTTCCTTTTTCCAACAATGTGACATAGGTATATATAGGGGTCAAATTAGGGTTACTGTTAATTGTCAATAATATCAAGGACAAATTGTGCTATTTTATTCATTTGAAATAAAGTGGCACTAGAAATCATGTAAAGGTAGGACAAATTTGGGGTATTACTTGAACAATAGTGGTTTCAATAGCAAGGAGGTGGGATCTTAAGGTCAAAAATTAGGGTGCAACAATGAGAACAATCAATATCTATTTTCACTTTTCTTGTTTTTCATATATGTGTATATGGATGAAAGAGCAAAACTCAGTATATATACAACTCAAAAAAAATTAACCAACATAACAAGCACAAAGACAGTTTCTCATAACAGAATTTTGACCGAAAACACGCGAGTGGTCGACCTATGCAGAAAGGGGGGCCGACCTAAGCTTACCCGAATTTCATATTATGCAAAAAACAGAACTTTGCATCGACTGGAGCATGTCATGCGTCGACGCAAAGCATGCAAATTTTGACAGATAGAAATGGACACAGTATGAGTCGACCGGAGGGTCGACGCGAGCACTCCTGAGAGTGAATCATTCAAAATGCTTTCTGTATGAATCGACCGGAACATGTTTGAGTCGACTCAAAGACCTAAAATATGCAAAAATGCATATTTTTATGTATCATGCAACTTTTAAGGTGCTCTATCACATATTAAGCTAGACACTCTTGACCAAACCTATATGAAGCATACATTGGACACTTTCTATATGTATCAAACAATGTTTCTGACCATTGTTACACTCAAGAGAGATAAGATATATATGTGACATAATGATACCGTCCAAAGTACATTTTTTTACCTATCTAAGTTTTGACATCATTAAAACAAGTGTATCCACCTATGAGGATTTCCCTCACAGTCTTGAGGATACCCATAAAATTTTACATTTAACTAATGTTATGCCCCCTAATATTGAGAGTAACTTCATACCTCAACAATCCAGCCTTCCTATAATATCTCATTCCACTCAAGAATTTATTCCCACACACTTTGTCATCCTGCATTCCCATATCTGACTCTTCTCATCCTCCCACCATTGGTACCAGCACACCTGTTGATCCCCTACCTGTTAATAATCACACTATGTTAATTACAGCTAAAACTGGCAAGTCAAAACCAAAAGTGTTTGTAGCCCACATTGAGTCAAAATCAACTAGTGTCAAGCAAGAAATGGCCAAGCCTGAGTGGGTTAAGACCATGATAGAAGAGTTCAATGCTCTTCAATCTAATAACACATAGACCTTAACTCCTCTACCTCTTGACAGAAAGGCAATAGGCTGCAGATGGGTCTTTAAGATAAAAGAAAATGTTGATGAGACAATTCATAAATATAAATCCAGACTTGTGGCAAAGGGATTCCACCAAGAGCAAGGTTTTAATTACACTGAAACCTTCTCTCTAGTGGTAAAACCTACCACCATTAAGGTCATTCTTACTCCTGCCATCACACATAAGTGGGATATCCAACAAATAGATGTTATGCCTTTTTAAATGGCATCCTTCATGATGAAGTTTACATGCAACAACCCACAGGTTTTATGGATTTTGAAAAATCTCTCATGTGTGAATTACCCAAATTTATTTATGGCCTTAAATAAGCCCTAATGGCTTGGTATGAGAAACTAACTCAGGCATTAATTTAGTTTGGATTCACTACCTCCAAGTCTGATAACTCATTTTTTGTATATTCCAAACTTGGGGTTTCCTTATATGCTCTGGTGTATGTTGATGATATACTTATACTAGCTCAAGTACAACTCTTATAGACAGGTTAAACAACAAGCTACATCATGATTTTGCTCTGAAAAGGCTTGGTCGACCTAGCTACTTTCTAGGTATTTAGATTTAATTCTGCAACAATGGTTCCATGTTTCTCACTCAGTCAAAATATGTCAAGGATCTTCTCGCAAAATCCAAAATGGAGAATGTAAATGGAGTTCCAGCCCCAATGTTGAGCAACTGTAAGCTGAGAAAACATGGTATAAATCATTTTTCTAATCCTCAACTTTACAGGTCCATGGTGGATGCTTTCCAATATGTGACCTTAACCCGACCAAATATTGTCATTAGTGTGAATAAAGCTTTCTAGTTCATGGCATGTCCATTAGACACTCTCTGGGCTACTATTAGAAGACTCTCTGGGCTACTATCTAGTCTCATGGAGCTCAAAGAGACAGTCTCTCGTAGCACATTCAAGCACTGAAGCCGAATATCGTGCATTAGCACACACCATACCTGAACTCATTTGGTTGGAATTTCTACTCTCATAACTGAGTATTTCTATTCATCCGCCAAAACTACTATGTGATAATTTGAGTGTTGTTCTTTTATCTCACAATTCAGTTATTCATGCTCATACAAAACATATTGAACTCGACATCCATTTTGTCAAAAAATGATTTGTAGCTGGAAAGATGAGAATTCAGCATGTCCCAGCTGCTCTTCAACTTGCATACACTCTTACAAAACGACTTGGAACTACGGCTTTTCAAGAACTTCGTGGAAAACATAAGGTGGTATGTAATACTTCTGACTCTCCAGTTTGAGGGGGTGTTAGTGATATTCAATAGTGCATAACTGGTAGTTACTAGTGATAACTATTTTCCCTTATGTAACTGATTTTAGTTAGGTTAGTTATAGCCATTTCAGCTTAAGGGTGATGTGTCACCATGTGTATATAAGAAAATACTCTGTACAGTTGTAATCTAATGATTGATTCACATCTTATCCTTATCTTCTTTTCCTTCTAAATTATAAGTTTCATCACCATCACCTTCACAGAGTAAAGGTTTCCTCGCAGGCTGCCACCATCTTCAAAGGGTGAAACATGATGAAGTTGCATCTCTAACATCTTTAAACCTTCTTTCAAATGCAATTAATTGCATTTCGATCAGAGTTACGAAACTCCAATTACGCATGAAACAAGATGACCAACGCAGAACTGAAATTTGATTATGCTTCTGGTATAAAAATCAGAGAACTACTACTATTGTAGTGCTCTCCGAGCCAATTTCCACACTTCAACAAAAAGATTATCGTGATAACCTTTTAAAGTAACTAACTGCACCTGAAACAGACTTACAAAACTCAAGTTACACATAAAACAAGACGACCAATCCCCTTCTATGTGTATCTACGATTTTTCTCTCTACAATAGTTTCCAACTTTTATATTTTCATTCTCATGGGGTTCAAACTTAGAAATCAACATTTGCTCATCAAGGACAACATTGCACATCACAAATCAGAACTCATCAATCACAAAATCTCAACACATATCATGTCAATTAATAACATTCATATCAATAGAGAACTCAATGACATCAATCATAACATTTTAATAGATATCATATCAATTAATAATATCCATATCAATAGAGAACACTATGACATCAAACGTAACAATTTAACACATATCATATATTTTCAGCAATTAACATAGCACAAAATTAGGTTTAACATCAACCCTAAGGGGTTTTGTACAAACTCATTTAAGGTTCAATTCATTCATCAATAGGAGAAACATAAAAGAGAGAAAGGGAAAGAGGATAAGGACTCCCCACTACTCCTCATGATTAACACACATATATTGAGTAAGTCTCTCCTCTTACCTCGAATTTGCATAAATGTTTTGAACTTTGACTATGGAGATTCTCTTCTTCATTTGGTCTCTTAGGGTTGCCTCCACTCTCTTCTTACTCTTTATTTTCCAAAACATCTATGTACTCTCTTTTCTCTATTCTCTCTTCTACATAAATAAAAAACCCTATTTATTTTTATTTCATTAATCACACTAATTTCCTTAATTCCACATAATTCTACCTACATACTTATTTTTATTTAAAATTCTATTTCACTTTCCACTCACAAATTCTCTCCATTTATACCAATTAATTTATTAAACTAATTAAATAAATTCTACCAATTCTCCTTAATTACTATTTAAATTCTAATTTAATATTAAAACCAATATTGTCTACTTCTATATAATTCAATTATTAAAAAATATAAATAAATTCTATCCAACATCTCATTAACTCATATAATATTAATTAATCATACAAAGATATTCTTAAATTAAATATATAAAAAAATTATCATTAACAGAATATTATAATAAAATTTTTGAAAGATAATGTAAAATAGTTGATTCCAAAATCATTGTCATCCACTTGCTAGGAGACTCATGTAGATATTAGAATATTAATAGTAATTCATATTTATTTAGTTGTACTATTTTCTTAGCCCCTAAGTTTGTTAGAGGGTATTTTAGTATTTTATCTTATTCTAGTAACCCTAGTTTTAGCTTATAAATAGGGTGACAATCATTGTAACTTTTATCATGTTTTGTAGCCGTCATTCTTAATAGAATATTTCCTTTGTTCATCATTTATTCACCTTTGCACCAACAATTGGTATCTAGAGCTCCGGTTCGGATTCATTAGGAAACACGGGAAACACGAGTGAACGTGAGGTCTTGTGTGTTTAATTTTGATTCTTAGATTCGTGTTGAATCTTGAACAAAATCTGATCAGAATTTTATTCTGTGGATTGAGAAACACTGTGTGAGAAATCTGAGTGTATTGTGCAAGGTGAAGATGAACGGAAACGGCAACATGAACACCAAGCTTCCAGTATTTGACGGTAAAAACTGGAATCGTTGGATGATCCAAATGCGTGTACTGTTTGGTGCTCAAGATGTTTTAGATCTTGTAACTGATGGTTATGTTCCGGTAGCAGCAGATGCAACGGATGAACAGAAAAACGTGCAGAAGGAAGTAAGGAAGAAGGATCAGAAAGCATTATTCTTTATTCATCAATGTGTTTATGTAAATGTGTTTGAGAAGATTGCAGATTCAACGACAGCAAAGGCTGCGTGGGACACACTGGTTAGATGTTATGGTGGTGACGCATCAGTGAAGAAGGTGAACCTTCAGTCCTTGAGAAAGCAATATGAGAATCTCAACATGAAGAATAATGAGAAAGTTTCTGAATACATCTCCAGAGTGATTCTGATCACTAATGAGATGAAGGCGTGTGGAGAAACTCTTTCTGAAGAAACAATCATGGAGAAGGTATTGAGATCCCTTACGTCTCAATTTGATTACATTGTGGTAGCAGTAGAACATTCCAAAGATCTGAGTACCATGAGAATTGAAGAGCTGCAGAGCAGTTTAGAAGCGCAAGAGTTGCGTTTGACTGAGAGAACTTCTGAAAGGGAAGTAGAGCAGCAGGCTCTGAAAGCAACTTCTGATAGGAGGTATTAGAAGCAGTCAGAAGCCAAGAGAAGATCTGATGGTGGTCAGAAGTCAGAAAGCTCAATCTCTAATAGGCAAAAGAATGCTCAGAAGGGAAAAGAGAAGTATGACAAGAAGAAGATCCAATGTTACTGTTGTAAGAAGTTTGGTCACTTTGCTAGAGATTGTTGGTCAAACAAGGAGAAGAAATCAGAAGAAGCAAATATAGCCAGAAGTTCTGATGACGAATATGTGCTATTGATGGCCTTTGAATCTGATGATATGGATCTGACAGACTGGTGGTATATGGACACTGGCTGTTCAAATCATCTTACTGGAAATAAGAAATGGCTGGTTGACTTTGACTCTGAAAAGAGGACAAAGATCAGATGTGCTGATGACAAATATCTTAATGCAGAAGGTATGGGAAATGTCAGAGTGATTCTGAACAATGGGAAAACAGCATTGATTCAGAACGTGTGGTATGTACCTGGCATCAGAAGCAATCTGATGAGTGTGGGACAATTAATTGATAAAGGTTTTTCAGTTACCATGAAGGACAATCTTCTGAAGCTGTATGACTACAATCAGAAGTTGATTATGGAGTCAGAACGGGGAAGGAATAGAACATTCAAGGTGAATGTCAGAATTGCACACTCAGAATGTCTTAGTGCAACATGTGCTGAGAAGGAGAGTGAGCTGTGGCACAGAAGATTTGGTCATTTGAATTTCAGAAGCCTAAAACATCTGAATTCAAAGAAGTTGGTACATGGAATTCCTGCAATTAAGAAGCCTGAAAAGTCATGCAAAGTTTGCATGGAAGGAAAACAACCACGTTTGCCATTTGCGTCAGAAGTTGCTCCAAGAGCAAAACATGCCTTGGGAGTTGTACATTCTGATGTGTGTGGTCCATTTCCAGTAGCATCAATTGGAGGGAATAAGTATTTTGTGTTATTTGTTGATGAATTCACAAGAATGACATGGGTATCCCTTATTAAGTTCAAACACGAGGTGTTTGATGAATTCAAGAAATTCAGAATGAAGGCTGAGAATCAGAGTGGTCAGAAGTTGAAGATTCTTAGAACTGACGGTGGAGGTGAGTATAACTCCAAAGAGTTCCAAAAGTTCTGTGAGGAGAATGGAATTGAGCATGAGGTTACTGCTCCTTATACCCCTCAACGCAATGGTCTTGCTGAAAGAAGAAACCGCACTTTGCTTGATATGGTGAGAAGCATGCTAAAGGAGAAGAAGCTTCCTCAGAAGCTCTGGGGAGAAGCTGTTGCCACTGCAACGTATGTACTCAACAGATGTCCTACGAAGACGTTGAAGGAAATAGTTCCTATGCAGAAGTGGACTGGAGACAAGCAAAGTGTTAGTCATCTGAAGGTGTTTGGTTCTGTTTGCTACAAACATGTTCCAGAAGCCAGAAGACAGAAGTTGGATGATAGAAGCAAAGTGATGATTCTGATAGGGTACCACAGTACAGGTGCATACAAGCTCCATTGTCCAGAAACCAATAAAATTGAATTCAGCAGAGATGTGATTGTGAAGGAATCAGAAGTTTGGAATTGGGATAAGTCTCAATCTGATTCTGATGTTAGAACTTCTGAAGAAAGGTCAAAATTAAGAATTTCTGAAGTTGAAGTAAACTCTGACGTTGATTCTGACTCTGATAGTGATTCTGACTCTGGAGAAGACTCAGAAGATGAAGGTGACTCTGATGATCCAGACTCTGATGGTAATCCAGATTCTGGTGGAATTTCAGACTCTGAAGATGGCCAAGACTCTGAAAATATGTCAGATCTTGAAGATGGTCAAAGCTCTAGAGGAAGTCAACCATCTGAAGCTGGAAACTCTGAAGCTCAAGACTCTGAACAAGTTCAGAGACCACAAAGAATCAGAAGCGTTCCCAGAAGATTTGCAGAATTTGACATGCTGCAAGACACTGAAGTAGACTCTGAAGGAGAAGTTATTCAGTGTGCCATGTTAGTAGACTCTGAACCTATAAGTACAGAGGAGGCTCTTAAGCTGAAGCTCTGGCTGAAGGCCATGAAAGAAGAACTTGATGCTATAGAGAGAAACAAGACTTGGAAGCTGACAGAACTTCCAAAAGACAAGAAAGCCATCAGCGTCAGATGGGTTTTCAAGCAGAAGTTAAAGCCAGATGGCTCAATTGGCAAACATAAAGCAAGGTTGGTAGCCAGAGGATTTCTACAAAAACCTGGGCTGGATTACTCTGAAGTGTTTGCACCTGTAGCAAGACATGAAACAATCAGAATGGTGATTGCCATAGCTGCTAACAGGAATTGGCCTCTGATGCATTTAGATGTAAAATCTGCATTTCTGAACGGTCCATTAGAAGAAGAAGTTTACGTGTCACAACCTCCTGGATTTGTGAAAAAGAATCAGGAAGGGATGGTGTACAGATTATACAAAGCTCTATATGGATTGAAACAAGCGCCCAGAGCTTGGAATCAGAAGATTGATTCATTTTTCAATAAGCAAGGCTTTCAGAAATGTGAGATGGAGTACGGTGTCTATGTTCAGCATACTTCTGAAGGCAATATGACTCTGGTATGTTTATATGTTGATGATATACTGCTGACTGGAAGTTCTGAACAGGAGGTAGCCAAGTTCAAGAAGGTTCTAATGAATGAATTTGAAATGACTGATCTAGGTAAAATGACATACTTTCTAGGGATGGAGTTCAGATATTCTGAGAAAGGTATCATTTTGCATCAGCTCAAGTATGAATTAGAACTTCTGAAGAGATTTGATCTGAAGAATTGTAAGATGGCTGTCACACCTTCTGATACAAATCAGAAACTGGATTCAGACTCTGAAGGAAAGGATGTGGACGCTACAACCTTCAAACAGTTGGTTGGTTCTCTGAGGTATCTGTGCAATACCAGACCTGATATTTGCTACTTAGTTGGGATGGTTAGTAGGTTCATGAGTAAACCTAAGTGGTCCCATTACCAAGCTGCTGTCAGGATTCTGAGGTATATCAAAGGAACTCTGAAGTATGGAGTGTTATTTCCCTCTGGAGGAAATAATGAGTCAGAACTTCTGAGTTATTCAGACTCTGATTGGTGTGGAGACAGAGTTGACAGAAGAAGTACATCTGGGTACTTGTTCAAATTTCTGGGAGGTTCTATTTCTTGGTGTTCCAAGAAGCAACCTGTTGTGGCGTTGTCAACCTGTGAAGCTGAATACATTGCAGGTGCTGTTACTGCATGCCAAGCTGTGTGGATTCTGAATCTGTTGCAGGATCTGAAGATTAAAGTAGACAAACCTCTGAAGTTGATGATTGACAACAAGTCTGCAATCAATCTTGCCAGAAACCCAGTGTTGCATGGGAGAAGCAAGCATATTGAGACCAAGTATCATTTTCTGAGACATCAAGTTCAGAGTGGAGTGTTAGAAGTTGTACACTGCAGCACTCAGAAGCAGTTGGCAAATGTTCTGACGAAAGCTATCAAGACTGATCAATTTCTCAGACTAAGGGATGGAATTGGTGTTACAAGTTTTGATGGAATATGAATTAAGGGATGGTATTAGAATATTAATAGTAATTCATATTTATTTAGTTGTACTATTTTCTTAGCCCCTAAGTTTGTTAGAGGGTATTTTAGTATTTTATCTTATTCTAGTAACCCTAGTTTTAGCTTATAAATAGGGTGACAATCATTGTAACTTTTATCATGTTTTGTAACCGTCATTCTTAATAGAATATTTCCTTTGTTCATCATTTATTCACCTTTGCACCAACAGTAGATAGTTTCAAATTATTAAAACTCAAATGTCAGATTTTAGAGAAGATTTACTTGAAGAATCAGAAAAGGATCTTGATTCTAAAATATGAAGTGAAGTTAATTCTTTAGCAACAAATGAGATTCGTGATTTTGAGTTTTTAATGTCGATAATTATTTGATTTGAAATAGTATATGCAATTGATGTGGTTAGCAAGATTTTACAATCCAATGATATGGTTATTGATGTCGCTATGGAAATAAATAACGGGATTTATTTCATTTTTTTTAAGGAATATAGAGAAATCGGTTTTAAAAATATCATGAATTATGCTACAAAAAATTATCCTTGAATTGAATATTGATCTAGTATTTTCTAAAAGGCGTATAATTCAAAGAAAAAGAGAGTTTGATGAGAATTTGAGTACCCCACCAGTTGAGCTATCTGAAAATGAATCATTTAGAGTTAATATTTTCTTTACCTAGTCGATCAAGCTATTGTATCTCTTAATAAGAGATTTGAATAATACCAACAATATGAAAGTGTTTTTTGTTAGGAGAGATTTTTACTATGGAGCATTGAATATTGTGGGACTTTCTTTCTAGAGTAACACCTATGTGAAAAACACACCACAATACTCACCTAAAATTTTAAGGTGATAGATGTATGGATTCTCCCACTTATAAATGTTCAAGTCTCCACATTTCTAGCCAATGTAGAACTATTACACATACTACTCACACTTGTTATACTTAACATTTACTTCTCAAAATTTACAATCATTGGATAATACAAGTTTTCAGCCTTATTGTAGTTATTTTGAAAAGACATTGAATAATATTGAGCATTCTGATTTTGATGGAAAAGAATTATGTGCGGATTTAAGGTTATTAAGAGATATTTTGCTGGTAGGAAATTTTTAACCTATTGATATATTAAGATTTTTGAAAGGTATGGATTTTTATCCTAATATAATTATTGCATATAACTTTTTTTTTTACTATTTTTGTGATAATTGTATCGGCAGAAAGTAGTTTTTAAAATTGAAATTGTTAAAGTTTATTTCCAGTCTACTATATTACAAGAAAAATTTAATATGTTAGCATTGATAACAATAGAGAATGGTTTGTTGGAGAATATAGAATATAATTCCTTAATTGAATAATTTATTTTAAAAATGCTAGAAGGGAGGATTTTTTTAAGTAGCTAAGTTACTTTGATAATATTGACAAAAATTGACTTCTTTTTTTTAATGTTAATTACATAGATAAATAACTAATTTTGATATTGTTGATACTATTTATAATTTAAATAAATAATGCTGTTTTTAAATATTTTTTATTAAAAGTTTATTTTTATTTTTTGTCATGCATCTAAAGAAACCATGATCGGTATATATATGACTTTATTATTATAAGAACTCTACACGATTAAAAAAGAAACAAACTACTTGTCAAAATAGAATAAACACGTGCAAATGCTTTGGATCTCAAGAGACTAAGAGTGACCACACTACCGTTTGCCTTTTTGTCTTTTTAATAGATATTATTTTTGTTTTTAAATAAAAATTATTCTTAATTTTTTTTTGTAAAAAATAATTTATTTACAATAATTTATTACTTTATTTTATTTAAAAAATAAAAAATAATTAAAACAAAGAAAATTAATTATCTTTTTTAAGAAAAAAATTTCCACAAAAAAGAATTAAAAATATACAAATTTTTTAAAAAATTATTGATTCAAAATAAATTGTGTTGTAAGATATTAAATCTTAAATAAATAATTTACATAAATTTAATTCAACAATAATATATTAGTTGAACTATATCATACATCAATATTAAATGTACTAATATTTTCAATATCAAACAAAACTAATAACAAATAATTTTATTTTACGTAAAATATTTTCTAATTTTTATTAAATAAATGAAGTAATTTCTACAATATTTAAGGACAACATAGACATTATTTTTCGTCGTTACTAAAATGTTATGATTGCACCTCAAGAGTGTAAGGGACAATGAATCACCGTTTAATTTTTTGTTTGCTTAAAAGATTCTATTTTCATCGATAAATATAAATGTTTTAAAATAACATTTTTTTTTTCAAATTCCTATCTAATTTTAAACTATATTGAAAAATACTATATATTTTTGTAGAAAATAATAATAAATAAGATTTTTTGATCATTGTGTATCTATATATATCTCTCCTATTCTATCTATTTGCTCACAACATAAGCTTCCTTCCTTGAATTGAAACACAGAAATATCATCCACGTTTACTAAACTTACTACACCTAAGATGACAAAACCAAGTTACATAGACGCTGCTTTTTGTTCATCTAAGAACAACGAAGCTTACTTTTTCATCAATGATAAGTACGTGCTGTTAGATTACGCTCCAGGAACCAGCAACGATAAAGTTTTGTATGGACCAACTCCTATTCGTGATGGTTTCAAATCACTCAATCAAACCATATTTGGAAGCTACGGAATAGACTGTAGCTTCGACACCGAAAACAATGAAGCGTTCATCTTTTATGAGAACTTTTGTACTCTCATAGACCATGCTCCACATTCCAACAAAGACAAAATCATCTTAGGTCCTAAGAAAATTGTTGACGTGTTTCCTTATTTCGAAGGAACCGTGTTTAAAATCGGAATAGACGCGGCATACAGATCAACCAGGGGCAAAGAAGTTTACTTGTTCAAAGGAGATCAATATGCTCGTATAGACTATGGAACCAACAGTATGGTAAATAAAGAAATCAAAAGCATTAGCAACGGGTTTCCTTGTTTCCGTAACACTTAAACATAAACCAACTAGATCAAATGAGTCTAAAAGTTAACACATAAACATAAAACAATTAGGTCAAATGAGTCTAAAAGTTTACATATAATCATAAATATAAATATAAGTCACTGTGATCGAGCAATATGTAAAGTTTCGAACAAATCCGCAAACTGTGGGTCATCATCTTCAGCACCAGCCTGTAGAAGATAACGATCAATCAAAAAAGACACACGAGCCCAGCTAGGATCAGATGGTCCTGCTTCATATACAGGAACTGGCATCTCTGCTGGCGCATCATGATAGGGTGGAGGTACCAGACGAGGACGAGAGACACGATAATACCACTCAAGAAATCAATCATCTGTCTCATATGGGGTGGTGGCCGGTGTTGTCGAACGAATCACATTCTGAATGCTCTGATGGTAACTAATCTAGTCAACATCAATATCACCAACCATCGTATGATCAAAAGGTGGATGTGGAACATACTGCCTGTTTCCAAACTGACGCATACATCTGTCAGGAAAGTAAGGAACAATAGTGTCACCCCACCTCAGACACCCCCTATATAGACATAGCTCATCGAACTGACGCCATACTCTATGATTCTCGAATGGGCACCATATGACATCTGTAACAGCCCGAATTTCATTAAATAATTAATTATAGTAATTAATTGATTTAGTGGGATTTTTATTAATGTTGGAAATTAATTTTTATTAATTGGAATTAATAGAGAATTGAGAAGGAAATTGGAAGGAAGGAAAATAAAAGAAATATATATAATAGAGAAGGAAAAGAAAAGAAAGTTGGAGAGAAACATTTGGAAAGAAAAAAGATGAGAAAGAGGGAAGAAGAAGAGAAAGAGAGGAGAAGAAGAGGAAAGTGGAAAATCATCAAGAACCAAAATCAAAGCTCCGATTAATCGAGGTAAGGGTGAGAAATGTTTCTATTTGATCATTGCATGATATTATATAAGTTGGGTTGGGGTTTTGGTGTAGTTTCCATCCTTTTTCATTTAGGGCAAAAGTTGGAATAATCGGTAGAACTGTGATTTAATTTGTTGGAACTGAGTAATAATGTCGTCGAATAGTCGGGTAACATGTATTGATGTTGTTTTGAGCTGGTTTTGATGTTTGGGAGTTGGTTGGTGGTGGTTTGAGAAGGAGAAGACAGAACAAAATTCTGTTCTGCGCAGGTTCGCTGGCCCTCGCCAGGCGAACGAAGGCGAAGCTTCGCCGGGCGAAGCCTAGCGCACGCTGGCGAATAATTATGATTAAGTCCCAGTGGACTTCACTGGCGAGTTCGCCAGGCGAAGGTTGGTTAGCGAATGTTCGCCCAGCGAAAGTGCTGGCGAACAAAGTCAGTAGCTATTGACTTTGGCTCGTTGGGGAGTCTCGCCAGGCGAAGGCCTAGTGAGTGTTCGCTGAGAGGGTTCGCCAGGCGAAGGTCCAGTGAAGGTTCGCTGCGGGGCCTCGCCAGGCGAATATGGGCGAATTTGACAGCATCTTTTCTTTGTTGTGGTTTCTATGTGTTGACGATTTAGTTGTTTCACATAGACTAATACCTCTACATTTTGAGTATGTATGTGATCTATTGTGATGGTATGTGCTGTGGGTAGCCTACGGGCGTGAATCCTAGAATTGTGATTTGAATGTTAATTGCATCAAGTATAAATACATGTGAACATAATAGGTGATTATGTGTGTATTATTTAATGAACTTTTGAATGCTTGATGTGTATACAATTATGTGATGAGTATGCATGAGAACATTGTGAACATGTGTGCATAACTTATAATTGTATGATTGGTATTGTGATGTGCATACCTTGATTGTTGTGATATATGTTGTATGTGCAATCATTGTGTAATTCTTGAAGAGATGAATTATTAAATTCATGAGATTAAGATGCGAGAACGGTCTTAAGTGCATTGTTGTGGTTGATTGCATATGCATCATTTAGTCAAGAGGCAATGTCTGTTAGTTTCGTGGAAACTAGTGGTTTGTCCCAAACCTAGAAGAGTGGGTTTGAAGGCTTAGAGGACGGGCCTTTGTTGTTATCGGTCTAGAAGAGTGGACCCGGTTTAATGTAAAAACCGAAAAATGATAACGGGTTATCGGTCTAGAAGAGTGGACCCGGTTTAATGTAAAAACCGAAAAATGATAACGAGAGTCGGTACCGCATTGCATGAGTTGCATTGAGTTGTTGAGTCACATTGATATATGACATATGCATGAAGAGATGCTTATGTGTGAATGATAAGATTGTGGAAATGTGAGTGTATTCATGATGTGGGAATGCTTTGTGAATATTCATGTTGTCTATATATGTGGTAAATATATATGACTAAGAGGGTGAATTGTGGGGAGAAATATGGAGTTGAATTATATGATTACCTATATATATATAATCTTATGCTTTGATTATTATGGTTATATTTCTCACCCTTCTGCTGTTTTATAATGCTCTACGAGGCATTGCAGATTAGGATGCTGGAGTCTTTCTTTTGTGAAGTATAGCTTCATTCTTTTGAGTCGGACTGCTCTGATTATGTAACACCGGGTAGTTAGGCTGGTATAGTATTCTTTGTGATACATTGCGATGTATCAGCTGATGTGGCTTTGTAATTACCTGACATGATGTATTAATCTGGATATCTTATGTGTATGTGAATTAATATTTTGGAAATGATTAAATGATTTTATCTTCCGCTTAAATTTTAATGTTGGAATGTGATTTCTAAAACCATGAAAATGTTACATATTTTATGGAGCAAGTGTTAAAGTGTTTCATTGGTGAAATTGTGACATTCTTCCTTTATACCTTATTCTAAAATTTTCACTCTGATAAATTTGTATATGCATTTATTTGGGGGTATAGAAGGGGGTGTTACAATAGTGGTATCAGAGCAGGTCGGTCCGTCCGTCCAAGTTGTTAGAGTGTTTTCCCTGTGTGTTATTGATATGCGTGTGTTGCATTATCAATATTGGTCGTTCTTGCGTGGTTCTGTTGTTGGAATTAGTAAGATGGTTGCAGGGAGGAACGATGAAGCGATCGCAGAAGCTTTGACAAGGTTGGCGGGAGCAATTGGGCAGAATCCTCCGGCCAATGTGAATGCGGGGAATGTTGTTGAAGATGAATTCCGTGCTTTGGGGAGGTTTCAAAGGAACAATCCTCCGATTTTCAAGGGAACCCATGATCCTGACAAAGCACAAATTTGGTTGAAAGATGTGGAGAAGATTTTTCGGGTTATGAATTGCTCAGATGCACAAAAGGTGCAGTTTGGGACTCACATGCTCGAAGAAGAAGCTGAAGATTGGTGGGGTAATACTCGCCAAAGATTTGAAGAAGATGATATTGTGATCACTTGGGATCTGTTCAGAGAGACTTTTCTGGAGAAGTATTTTCCAGAGGATGTGCGAGGGAAGAAAGAGATTGAATTTCTTGAGTTAAAGCAAGGTAATTCGACGGTAGCGGAGTATGCGGCAAGATTTGAAGAGTTGATCAAATTTTGTCCTCATTACAATACTGCTAATGCCGAGAGGTCTAAGTGCCTCAAGTTCGTGAACGGTTTGAGACCCGAGATTAGGCAAGCTATTGGATATCAGGAAATCAGGCGGTTTTCTGAGTTAGTGAACAAGAGCAGAATCTATGATGAAGACAGTAGGGCTCGGTCTAGCCACTACAAGAGTTTAAGTGATAAGAAAGGAAAAGATCAATTAAGAGGAAAACCTTATGTGACTCCTGCAGACAAAGGGAAGCAGAGAATGGGTTATGGCAAGAGGCCAAGTGGGGGAGTTTCTACTCCGGTTAGATGCTATAACTATGGTGAAGCGGGACATCGTGCTCCCGAATGCAAAAGTGTTGAACAGAAGTGTTTCAAGTGTGGCAAGCCAGGCCACAAGGCTCTTGAGTGTAGAAGCGGTACCGGTGTGACTTGCTACAACTGTGGTGAGAGAGGGCACATTAGTACCAAGTGTGATAAGCCTAAGAAGAATCAAGGGAGCGGAAAAGTGTTCGCTCTATCTGGATCTGAGACTGCTAGCGACGATCGATTGATCCGAGGTACGTGCTTCATTAATGGTACACCTTTGATCGCTATAATTGATACCGGAGCTACGCATTCTTTTATTTCTTTGGAGTGTGTTAGAAGGTTGAATCTTGAGTTGTCTGTGATTGGTGGCGGTATGGTTATTGATACTCCTGCTATGGGTTCGGTAACTACACCGTATGTTTGTTTGAATTGTCCGTTGAGTATCTTCGGTAAAGATTTTGGAATTGATTTAGTGTGTCTTCACCTAGACCAACTCGATGTCATCCTTGGGATGAATTGGTTGGAATTCAACCGGGTATATATTAACTGTTTTGACAAGACGGTTATTTTTCCGGAATCGGACGTTGCAAGAGATTTGTTTATGACAGTGAGACAAGTGAAAGAATCAGTGCAAGATGGAGCTAAGGTATTTATGCTTATGGCAACTTTGAGAATTGGTGGAAGTGAAGAGATTGGTGCTTTACCAATTGTTAGAGATTTTCCGGAAGTTTTCCCTAAAGAGATAAAGGATTTACCACCGGAGCGAGAGGTGGAGTTTTCAATAGATTTGATTCCTGGAACTAGTCCGATATCGATGGCTCCTTATCGTATGTCGGCATCAGAATTGAAAGAGTTGAAGAGTCAACTTGAGGATTTGCTTGAAAAGAGGTTTATTCGTCCGAGTGTGTCGCCGTGGGATGCACCGGTGTTGTTGGTTAAGAAGAAAGAGGGTTCTATGAGGCTCTGTGTGGATTACAGACAGTTGAACAAGGTGACTATCAAGAACAAGTATCCACTTCCGAGGATTGATGATCTGATGGATCAGTTGGTTGGTGCAAGTGTGTTCATCAAGATTGATTTGAGATCTGGGTATCATCAGATTCGCGTGAAAGCTGAGGATATTCAGAAGACGGCCTTTAGGACGAGGTATGGACACTATGAGTATTCTGTGATGCCATTTGGTGTGACTAATGCACCAGGTGTATTTATGGAGTACATGAATAGGATTTTCCATCCTTATTTGGATAAGTTTGTGGTTGTGTTTATCGATGACATCTTGGTTTATTCGAAGAGCGAAGAAGAGCATGCCGAGCATCTGAAGATTGTGTTATCTGTGTTGAGAGAGAAGCAGTTGTTTGCAAAGCTTTCTAAGTGTGAGTTTTGGTTGAAGGAAGTTAGTTTCCTTGGTCATGTGATTTCGAGTAATGGTATTGCGGTTGATCCGTCGAAGGTTGAAGCGGTATCGCAATGGGACACTCCGAAGTCAGTTTTTGAGATTAGAAGTTTCCTTGGTTTAGCCGGTTATTATCGGAAGTTTATTGAAGGATTCGCTAAGTTATCGTTGTCGTTGACGCAGTTGACTAGGAAGGGTCAAGCTTTTGTTTGGGATGCCAAGTGTGAAGTGAGTTTCCAAGAACTCAAGCGAAGGTTGACGACAGCCCCTGTTTTGATTTTGCCAAATCCGGAAGAACCGTTCGTTGTGTATTGTGATGCTTCTTTGATGGGTTTAGGAGGTGTGTTGATGCAGAATAACCAAGTTGTGGCTTATGCTTCGAGGCAACTCAAAGTGCATGAGAAGAATTATCCGACGCATGACTTAGAGTTGGCCGCCGTTGTGTTCGTGCTGAAACTTTGGAGGCATTATTTGTTTGGTGCGAGGTTTGAAGTGTTTAGTGACCACAAGAGTTTGAAGTATCTCTTTGATCAAAAGGAATTGAATGCAAGGCAAAGAAGGTGGTTAGAGCTATTGAAGGATTATGATTTTGGTTTGAATTACCATCCGGGTAAAGCGAATGTAGTAGCGGATGCATTGAGTCGGAAATCATTGCATATGTCGGCGTTGATGGTGAAAGAGTTGGAATTGGTCGAGCAATTTCGGGATTTGAGTTTAGTATGTGAGAGAACTTCTTTTGGATTTAAGTTGGGTATGTTAAAGCTTACAAGTGGTATTTTGGATGGAATTCGAGAAGGACAGAAATCGGATTTGAGTTTAGTTGATCGGTTGACTTTAATCAACCAAGGCCAAGGTGGTGATTTTCGGATTGATGAGAATGGGATTATGAGATGTCAGGATCGAGTTTGTGTTCCGAATGTTATTGAGCTTAAAAAGAGTATCCTTGAGGAAGGACATCGTAGCGGATTGAGTATTCATCCAGGTGCTACTAAGATGTATCAGGATTTGAGGAAAGTGTTTTGGTGGCCTAGTATGAAGAAGGATATTGCGGAATTTGTGTATTCTTGTTTGACTTGCCAGAAGTCAAAGATTGAGCATCAGAAGCCATCAGGTTTGATGAAGCCGTTGTTTATTCCTGAGTGGAAATGGGATAGTATCTCCATGGATTTTGTATCGGGTTTTCCGAGGACGCCGAGTAGTTTTGAGGCTATTTGGGTTATCGTGGATAGATTGACTAAATCTGCTCACTTTATCCCTATGCGTGTGGATTACCCGTTGGAGAAGTTGGCTAAATTGTATATTGAGAGGATTGTGTGTTTGCATGGTATCCGTCGAGTATTGTTTCGGATAGAGATCCGAGGTTCACTTCGAGATTTTGGGAGAGCTTGCAGAGTGCTTTGGGTACTAAGTTGCGTTTGAGTTCAGCGTATCATCCTCAGACAGATGGTCAGACGGAGAGGACGATTCAGTCGCTTGAAGATCTTTTGAGAGCTTGTGTATTGGAGAAAGGAGGACCTTGGGATAGCTACTTGCCTTTGATTGAGTTTACCTACAACAACAGTTTTCATTCGAGTATCGGTATGGCACCATTTGAGGCGTTGTATGGTAGGCGGTGTAGGACACCATTGTGTTGGTTTGAGTCCGGAGAGAGTTTTGTTGTTGGACCCGAGATAGTTCAGCAGACTACGGACAAGATTAAAATGATTCGAGAAAAGATGAGGATTTCTCAGAGTCGTCAGAAGAGTTATTATGACAAGAGGAGGAAGGCACTTGAATTTCAAGAGGGAGATCATGTGTTTCTTCGAGTCACTCCGATGACAGGTGTTGGTAGGGCATTGAAGTCGCGCAAGTTGTCGCCGCGTTTCATTGGTCCTTATCAGATTTTGCAGAAGATAGGAGAAGTGGCCTATCGTGTGGCTTTACCACCTTCGCTTGCTAATCTTCATGACGTATTCCATGTATCTCAGTTGAGGAAATACATTGCGGATCCGTCTCATGTAGTCCAATTAGATGATGTGCAGGTGAGAGATAACCTGACTGTTGAGACATCACCTATGCGGATAGAGGATCGGAAATTGAAGCAGCTTCGAGGTAAAGAGATTGCTTTAGTGAAGGTCGCTTGGGGAGGACCGGCTGGTGGGAATGTTACTTGGGAGCTTGAGAGCCAGATGAAAGAGTCTTATCCAGAACTGTTTGAACCAGGTAACATTTTCGAGGACGAAAATTCCTAAAGTGGGGGAGGGTTGTAACAGCCCGAATTTCATTAAATAATTAATTATAGTAATTAATTGATTTAGTGGGATTTTTATTAATGTTGGAAATTAATTTTTATTAATTGGAATTAATAGAGAATTGAGAAGGAAATTGGAAGGAAGGAAAATAAAAGAAATATATATAATAGAGAAGGAAAAGAAAAGAAAATTGGAGAGAAACATTTGGAAAGAAAGAAGAAGAGAAATAGGGAAGAAGAAGAGAAAGAGAGGAGAAGAAGAGGAAAGTGGAAAATCATCAAGAACCAACATCAAAGCTCCGATTAATCGAGGTAAGGGTGAGAAATGTTTCTATTTGATCATTGCATGATGTTATATATGTTGGGTTGGGGTTTTGGTGTAGTTTCCATCCTTTTTCATTTAGGGCAAAAGTTAGAATAATCGGTAGAAATGTGATTTAATCGGTTGGAACTGAGTAATAATGCCGTAGAATAGTCGGGTAACATGTATTGATGTTGTTTTGAGCTGGTTTTGATGTTTGGGAGTTGGTTGGTGGTGGTTTGAGAAGGAGAAGACATAACAAAATTCTGTTATGCGCAGGTTCGCTGGCCCTCGCCAGGCGAAGCCTAGCGCACGCTGGCGAATAATTATGATTAAGTCCCAGTGGACTTCGCTGGCGAGTTCGCCAGGCGAAGGTTGGTTAGCAAATGTTCGCCCAGCGAAAGTGCTGGCGAATGGTGGCGAACAAAGTCAGTAGCTATTGACTTTGGCTCGCTGGGGAGTCTCGCCAGGCGAAGGCCTAGCGAGTGTTCGCTGAGAGGGTTCACCAGGCGAAGGTCCAGTGAAGGTTCGCTGCGGGGCCTCGCCAGGCGAATATGGGCGAATTTGACAGCATCTTTTCTTTGTTGTGGTTTCTATGTGTTGACGATTTAGTTGTTTCACATAGACTAATACCTCTACATTTTGAGTATGTATGTGATCTATTATGATGATATATGCTGTGGGTAGCCTACGGGCATGAATCCTAGAATTGTGATTTGAATGTTAATTGCATCAAGTATAAATACATGTGAACATAATAGGTGATTATGTGTGTATTATTTAATGAACTTGTGAATGCTTGATGTGTATACAATTATGTGATGAGTATGCATGAGAACATTGTGAACATGTGTGCATAACTTGTAATTGTATGATTGGTATTGTGATGTGCATACCTTGATTGTTGTGATATATGTTGTATGTGCAATCATTGTGTAATTCTTGAAGAGATGAATTATTAAATGCATGAGATTAAGATGCGAGAACGGTCTTAAGTGCATTGTTGTGGTTGATTGCATATGCATCATTTAGTCAAGAGGCAATGTCTGTTAGTTTCGTGGAAATTAGTGGCTTGTCCCAAACCTAGAAGAGTGGGTTTGAAGGCTTAGAGGACGGGCCTTTGTTGTTATCGGTCTAGAAGAGTGGACCCGGTTTAATGTAAAAACCGAAAAATGATAACGGGTTATCGGTCTAGAAGAGTGGACCCAGTTTAATGTAAAAACCAAAAAATGATAACGAGAGTCGGTACCGCATTGCATGAGTTGCATTGAGTTGTTGAGTCACATTGATATATGACATATGCATGAAGAGATGCTTATGCGTGAATGATAAGATTGTGGAAATGTGAGTGTATGCATGATGTGGGAATGCTTTGTGAATATTCATGTTGTCTATATATGTGTGGTAAATATATATGACTAAGAGGGTGAATTGTGGTGAGAAATATGGAGTTGAATTATATGATTACCTATATATATAATCTTATGCTTTGATTATTATGGTTATATTTCTCACCCTTCTGCTTTTTTATAATGCTCTACGAGGCATTGCAGATTAGGATGCCGGAGTCTTTCTTTTGTGAAGTATAGCTTCATTCTTTTGAGTCGGACTGCTCTGATTATGTAACACCGGGTAGTTAGGCTGGTATAGTATTCTTTGTGATACATTGCGATGTATCAGCTGATGTGGCTTTGTAATTACCTGACATGATGTATTAATCTGGATATTTTATGTGTATGTGAATTAATATTTTGGAAATGATTAAATGATTTTATCTTCCGCTTAAATTTTAATGTTGGAATGTGATTTCTAAAACCATGAAAATGTTACATATTTTATGGAGCAAGTGTTAAAGTGTTTCATTGGTGAAATTGTGACATTCTTCCTTTATACCTTATTCTAAAATTTTCACTCTGATAATTTTGTATATGCATTTATTTGGGGGTATAGAAGGGGGTGTTACAACACCAGCAGGTGTCAGCTCGTCCAGAATAGGTCGCAACTCATCCACCTCCAAGGCACCTTGCCTATATGACCATCTCATCGCTCGAGGGAGACCCACATTATTAGCTGGTATCCGATTCTCTCCTTTTTTCCAAGTGTTGGAAAATACTCATGAATCCAGAACTGTTACAAAATTAATATGGTTATTAAATTTAAAATAATTAATTATAACATAATAAACTAGATAAATAAAATTAATATACTAGATAAAATTTATCAAAACAAAATATACTAAATTAAAATAAATACCTGTAAGAGAGTCGGATAACCACCAAGCTGCTTACAGCTGAACATGGAAGTATCTCCGAGATATCTGTAAAGAGTAACCAACGCAGCTGCTCCCCAACTGTATCCTGATAAGCCATCCAAGTCTATAAACGGTGAGAGGTATCGTGCCTCAACAAGCGTAAACGTCTTGTCCGCGAAAATAGTGGAATCGACTAACATCAGCAAATAAGCTCTAGTGGCATAATGCCATCTAGATGCAGCTCTATGCTCTACGAACTGATCATATAACCACTCCAGCTTATAGTAGGAACCCCTGCAGTCACGGACTTGTTGTTGTGCTACTCTCTGTGACACTCCTAAATAATCAACAACCCACTCAACAACAAGCGCTTCACTGATATCTTGAGGGCTCCAGAAGACTCCCCTGATGGGCAAGTGAAGCAGGCAAGATACGTCATCTAGAGTAATCGTCATCTCACCAAACGGCATGTGAAATGAAGTTGTCTCTAGATGCCATCTCTCTGCAAATGCGGAAACTAGGTTTGTGTCTATCTTTGTTAAACAGGTCTCTGGAGTGAAGCTAGACCAGACCTAGATATTCAGCTCTCTATCTCTCTAGGTAGTTGTAGTGGAACCCTCTGAGTCAACTTCAATCCATGTCCCACTACCTTTAACTTTTCTTCGACCCTCTCTCCTGAAAACAATTAAAAATAAATATATTATAAAATTCAATATTAAAAATTCGAATTCTATACAATATTAAATAATTTTCGTCTACTTACCTCACCGAACCATATACGGTTTGCAACATGTTGTTCGTACTTAACTAACAGAGATGTATCATAGGTCCTCCTGGATATCCAACAGGCTAGGATGTTGATGCAGATGCATCAAAATGCTCTTCTTCAGCCATTCTCGATGACTTGCCTCGTCCTAGTCCACGAGGGATCCTACCATCTCTGCCTCGTGTGCGCACCACTGAAAAAAAAATTAAAAATTAAAATAAATAAATAAATAAAATTAAAAATTAAAAATTAAAAAAAAAACAATGAACCGTAAGTCTTGAGCAAAGAGTTCTGGAGAAGAAACAGAAAATGTGTGTACCGGAAGACTTAAGTCAAGACATCCGGTTAACAAAATCAAAATTTCATGAACCGGAAGACCTGCATTAAGTCTTCCGGTGTAAAAACCCAAACAAATTACAAACCGAAAGACATGCGTTAAGTCTTCAGGTGAAGAAACCAAAACAAAGTACAAACCGGAATACTTACTCTTGGAGTTCCGGTATGTATTGGAAAACAAATGCATTCCGGAAGACTTGGTGGAAGAGTTCCGGTTTGTAAATGCAAATAGAAAGCTCCGGAAGACTTGAAATGGAAATGAAGTGAAAGTGAAAAAATTTACAAAATTATAGACATTTAAACAAGGGTATTTTGGTTCAATTTTATTTAGTGTAGGGGTGTGGGTATAAGTGTAGGGGTATGGGGTAAAATTTCCTTGAGAAAGATATGATGTCTTTGGATATAATTGAATATAATGAAGACATCATTAGGGATACAGAACAAACCCGTATCTAATTAATCATCAATAGTGGAAACTCAACTCACACTTGATTAATGTTAAGTCTTAAGTTCAATGATGAAAGTACACTATTATAGTGATTGAAGTACTTAATGATAGATACATCCTAAGGGGTAAAAGTACTTGGACCATAAGAATAAGTGTGGTACGATGAAGTTTTCCTCTTAATAGACATATATCATATATTTGATGGAATGCATAATTATGGGTGCATTTCTGATATAGTCTACTTATATGAGAATGAAATGGTGCCGCTTCATAGAGTTCAAGGGCCTGACTCTTAAATTTTCATGAAAAGGATATGAGACATATGACCTTATTAAATGTGTCATATTAATAATTCAATTAATGGTACCGAAATTTCATGTGTGAGTTATGCAAGCTTGTTCTAATGAATAATTGATTCAAAGTTTGTCTACCAATCTATTCGGGGATGAGTAAAAACCTAACTTACTAAGTATTGGTTCAAAATGTAAGATACCTTTATCTAAAACCATGAAATTTCATGAATAATGAATTTAGATATATTTTGAAAATGGTAGGGGATTGTTGGAGAAATTTCCAAAATATTAAATTGATAAATAATAATGGTTAAATTAACAAAATAAATGGCCAAAAGTTTCAACTGTCTAGAATAGAACCAGAGACCCTATAATGATTGAGTGCGCGGTCAAAAGGTGCAACCACCAGATTAACACAACTTTTCATGAAAAAGTTTGTTGCTATTGATATACAATGGCTCGCGAATGGTCATGTTAGAATCAAATGAAACATTGTTTCTCCACACCAATTGGTACATGTTTTCTTATAAATAGAGATACTTGTCAGCCATAAAAGATATATGAAAATAATATATTTTAGAGGAAAAATTTATATCTAAGTGATTTCTTTATTTTTCTTGTGCACGAGAATAAGTGAAGGAAATTTATTCTGTAAAATATCATGGATCGATATGCTTAATGTGAATGTGCAATTCATGTTAAAATTTCAAAAGTATCCTGAAGGGGATTCGTCGAATTACCCATTTGCATTCATTTTGGCTAAATTAGTGGAGGCGAATCGAACCTAAAGCTTAGTGTAAACACACATTTTGAGATTAATTTTGTGCAACTTTAATCATAACATTTTCATTTTCTTATTCAAGTTTTGCGGCGACCCCTAACACAAGATGTAACTTTCTTTTCATTTTCAAATCGTAGGATACCTTTGTCTGAAACCATGGAATTTTCTTAATAATAAATTTAGATATATTTTGAAAATGGTGGGGGATTGTTGGAGAAATTTCTAAAATATTAAATTGATAAATAATAATGGTTAAATTACCAAAATAAATGGCCAAAAGTTGTAACTCTCTAGAATTGAACCAAAGACCTTATTATGATAAGGCATGTGGTCATAAGGTGCAACCACCAGATCAACACAACTTTTCATGAAATAGTTTTCTATTATTGATATATAATGGTTTGCGAATGGTTATGTTTAAACCATTAAAACATTGTTTCTCCTCACCAATTGGTACAAGTTTTTCTATAAATAGAGATACTTGTTAGGCATAAAAAAGAGACACAAAAAACTACCTGTTTCAAGTGCCAAAAATTATATCTAATCATTTTTTTATTTTTCTCATGCACGAGAATAAATGAGAAAACTGTATTCAGTAAAATATAACTAATCGATATGCTTAATGTGAATATGCGATTCATGTTAAGGTTTTCAAAGTATCCTGAAGGAGATTCGCCGGTTAACCCTTTTGCATCTAATTTGTATAAATTTGTGGGGGGAAATCGAAGCTAAAGCTTAGTATAAACACACGCTTTGGAATTATTTTGTGCAACTTTCGTCGTACCGTCTTCAACACCTTCTTCTTGTTCGTGTTTTATAGTAGACCCCCAACACAAGATCTAACATTTTTAGACTAATCCTGAGCTCCAATCACTCTTTGATACCACCAAGTTTAAAATGAAAAGGAGAACCTATAGCCACTCAAGTCAGAATAAGTGAGATGATTGTGTAATCCTTCAACTTCTGAACGACCTCTTTGCATTATGGTGACTACGTGACAAGTATGTCCTAGAAGTTCTTGCGATTCATTTATATCCCCCCTCATTGCTAACATAAAACCCGTAAATATTGTTGGATGAACCATAAATGTACACTTTTATAGATTTAGCTTTATGCTAAAACTCCTTAGGAATTTTTAAAATACAATATAAACCAACTATGTGGTCTTCCTCCATGGTTGATTTGATGATCATGCCATGGTAAAGAAAAACACTTTTACAAAGTCAAAGCTTGGAGGGAGAATATTTTGTTTATTGAATAAAGGAAATGGCTTTTAAATAACCTTTACACAAAATAAAATAGAGAAAAAATAGTCGACTAAACTAACCCTAAGAATGTGAACATAATGGCTAGATAACAAGTTAAAGAAACCACTTAACTCTAACAACAACACTACTGATTTCATTCTAATTAATAAATTAGTTTAAAATAAAAACAAATTTAACATCCTCCCTTAAACATAATGCTACTACTAGCAAATAATTTAATTTGGCGGTGAACACACTCTTAGTAGGGTGTGCAAGTTTTAAAGAATTTGTCATCACATCACTTGTTCATGAGTATTGCAGTAAACTAGTTCTACAGTTTCATCATTTGAGAGTTCACGAAAGAAATGTAAGTGAACATCAATGTGTTTGCTACGACCATGCATCACGTGACTTTTAGCAAGTTTAATAACATTCATATCAATAGAGAACTCAATGACGTCAATCATAACATTTTAGTAGATATCATATCAATTAATAAGATCCATATCAATAGAGAACGCTATGACATCAAACGTAGCAATTTAACACATATCATATATTTTCAGCAATTAACATAGCACAAAATTAGGATTAACATCAACCCTAAGGGGTTTTATACAAACTCATTTAAGGTTCAATTCATTCATCAATAGGAGAAACATAAAAGAGAGAAAGGGAAAGAGGATAAGGACTCCCGACTACTCCTCATGATTAACACATATATTGAGTAAGTCTCTCCTCTTACCCCGAATTTGCATAAAAGTTTTGAACTTTGACTATGGAGATTCTCTTCTTCATTTGGTCTCTTAGGGTTGCCTCCACTCTCTTCTTACTCGTTATTTTCCAAAACATCTACGTACTCTCTTTTCTCTATTCTCTCTTCTACATAAATAAAAAACCCTATTTATTTTTATTTCATTAATCACACTAATTCCCTTAATTCCACATAATTCTACCTACTTACTTATTTTTATTTAAAATTCTATTTCACTTTCCACTCACAAATTCTCTCCATTTCTACCAATTAATTTATTAAACTAATTAAATAAATTATACCAATTCTCCTTAATTACTATTTAAATTCTAATTTAATATTAAAATCAATATTTTCTACTTCTATATAGTTCAATTATTAAAAAATTTAAATAAATTCTATCCAACGACTCATTAACTCATATAATATTAATTAATCACACAAAGATATTCTTAAATAAAATATATAGAAAAAATATCATTAACAAAATGTTATAATAAAAATTGGGGTGTTACATTCACTGCATTTATACTATATTTGACTAATTCTTCTAAGATATGACAAAATTTGAAAGATAATATAAAATAGTTGATTCCAAAATCATTGTGAGGGGTACGGGATTTGGTGTCACTCCATCAAAACTGTATAAGCAGACAAAGAAAAAAATCCTAGCAACAAAGAAGTGATGGATACTTTGGAGGAATTGAAAGCTCAGATTCGTGAATTACAGAAGGACAAAGAGAGATACATGTCGGAAAGGCGCTCTCCAGAGAATAAAGCTACTAGTGACAAAGATAGTATCGGTTGTCCGCAGAAGCTTCCAGAGGTAATTGTATATATTATATTGAAATTAATTTAGCATAGTTTTCTTAATTGACACATTAATCGGCATCATTACTTGTTTAGGGCATTTCACCTTGTCGGCTATATTTATCGTCACCGACTTATCGCATGGTTGGCAAGGGAAAGGTGCATAACAATGTGGGAGACTTACTTCACCAAAAACCGCTCCCTGCTGGATTTTTGAAAGTATCGGTTGATATTGCGTTAGAGGGGGGTGCGTTGTTGCCTATACCAGATGATGTTTCAGACGCGACAATGGTGGGAGACGCAATAGGAGCGTATGTTGCATGGCCGACAAATCTCATTTTCATAGATGATGAGGTAGGTTGAACACCATTATGAACCTTGTAATACTCAAATGTTTTATGACCCATACATAAAAGTTATTCTTACATTTACATTTTCTTATTTACATGATGATCTTAGACTCCTACAAAATCCAAATCAAAAGATAATAGAATTATTGTGCGGGATACCGATTCAGCTGCATCAAAGAAACAGGAACTACAACAGTTACATGATTATCTTATTATACATTAATTACTGAACTTATATATGACTTTTAGGTTCATGATCAGCAGTTGCAATAAGTCAGTAAGGGTAAGATGCCTGAATCTTCCAAGGTGCCCAACAAAAAAAAGGTCGAGCCAAAAAAAGCATATGTTCCTCGATTTAGGATGTGCCTTGAAACATATGTAGGAACAACAGATGTGACTGAGAGTGGCATCCGTCAAATACCTATGGATGAAGGTATTTTCGGGTTTGAATATGCCGAAACAATTGCTAAGGAGGATTTTGACCAGGTTTTCCAACATTCTGAATTGGGCGTCGGTGTTATGCATTCCTACATCAGGTACTCCGATCCATTTTAATTAAATAATTGAACATTTTAAGATTTGCTCATTTAACTGAATATTCTAATGTTGATTATGTTTTTTTTAGGCTCTTGTATGACAAGTTGTTGGTCTCGAATGATTTGACTTCAATATTCGCATTCTTATCTGCTAGCTGTATCAACTCACGGACAATAGATCAGACACTAGGTGCAGTCAAAGATTACACAGTCCAAAGATTTATGGCCGCGACTACAGAGAAGTTGTTCTTGTTGCCATATAATACTGGCCACAGGTTAGATTTTATTCTAAATTCATTTATTATAATTATTCGATTTTTGCCATTCTATATAACGTTTCCATCTAAACTGTTGTCTTATTTTCTAGTGGACACTAGTTGTTGGTCGCGATTAATCTGATGAAATAAATAGTGTATTATATAGATTCATTGGATGGCTATACAACAAAATATCCTGATCTGAAGAACATGGTTGATACGTAAGTGATGAGATATACTGTTCTGAATAATTATATATCTTTATTTATTATGTGACATTGTTCTAAATATGCGTTTATATTATGTTAGAGTTATACAAATATTCAGAGTACAAAGACATGCAACAGTGCCAAAAAGCAAACCTAACAACATCAGCTGGATCAGAGTGGAGGTATATTTTCTCATGTTTGACTGTTATAGTGGTTCTACTTGATAAAACTATTTAAACTATATATCCTGATAAATGTTCGTTTGTTTTTTCCATTTACAGTGTCCTCGTCAGCACAATGGAATTGACTGCGAATATTTTTTATTGCGCTTTATCAAAGAAATTATTCTTTCTGGTCAAATAGAGATTCCAATCATGGCATGGATCAATTCATAAGTTATATGATTCATTTTGATAATTAACTGATATTTCATCTGAGTAATTAGTTCTAAAATTAAATCATGCATGTTCTGTTATATTATGTAGTACTTTGATGAATACAAGTGCGGTAGTTACTCAAAAACAAGATTGGAAGAAATTAAGGAGAATTGGTGTCAATTTATTCTTGAGTTGAGAATTGTATAACGTATCTATTTGTAAAGTTATTGGATTTGTAATTATAGGTAAATTGAATGTATTTGTGATGTTGTAATATATTTAAGCAGGTTTATGTGTATTAAAATGGTTATGGGCAAAGTGATGAATACACATAAATAAGGCCAAAGTAATTGTTATATATACGGCCAAACTGTTGAATTAAAGGCCTGAATTATAAGCAGGGAATGTAATTGTTATAAGCAGGTTTATCGAAAAATATATAAAATATTTGATTATTTAAAAAATAATAATTTCAAAATCGTGAAGAATAGACAGCGCTTTTAAAAAAAGCGCTGCTAAAGGGGGTAAAGAGAGGCCTAAAAAAGCGCTGCTATAGGTTGGAAAAGGGGGGGGGGGGGGGGTCTAAGAAAGCGCTTTAAAAAAAGCGCTGCTAAGGGGGGGGGGGGGGGGTCTAATAAAGCACTTTAAGAAAGCGCTGCCAAAGGGGAGGGTCTAAGAAAGCGCTTTTAAAAAGCGCTGCTAAAGGGGGGAGGGGAAGGGGGAATAGGCAGCGCTTATAAAAGCGCTGCTAAAAGTGCTGGTAAAGGGAGCCTATAGCAGCGCTTATGAAGTGAAGTTAATTCCTTAGCAACAAATGAGCTTCGTGATTTTGAGTTTTTAATGTCGATAATTATTTGATTTGAAATATTATCCGCAATTAATGTGGTTAGCAAGCTTTTACAATCCAATGATATGGTTATTGATGTTGCTATGGAAATAAATAACGGGATTTATTTCATTTTTTAAAGAATATAGAGAAATCAATTTTAAAAATGTCATGAATTATGCTACAAAAAATTATTTTTGAATTGAATATTGATCCAATATTTTCTCAAAGACGTATAATTCAAAGAAAAAGAGAGTTTGTCGAGAATTTAAGTACCCCACGAGTTGAGCTATCTGAAAATGAATCATTTAGAGTTAATATTTTCTTTACCTAGTCGATCAAGCTATTGCATCTCTTAATAAGAGATTTGAACAATACCAACAATATGAAAATGTTTTTTGTTCGGAGAGATTTTCACTATGGAGCATTGAACATTGTGAGACTTCCTTTCTAGAACAACGCCTTTGTGAAAGACACACCACAATACTCACCCCAAATTTTAAGGTGATAGGCGTATGAATTCTCCCACTTATAAATGCTCAAGTTTCTATATTTCTAGCCAATGTGAAACTATCACACATACTACTCACACTTGTTATACTTAACATCTTCTTAAAATTTACAATCATTGAATAATACAAGTTTTGAGTCTTGTTGTAGTATTTTTGAAAAGACATTGAAACATAATGAACACTCTAATTTTGATGGAAAAGAATTATGTGCAGGTAGGAAATTTTTAACCTATTGATATATTAAGATTTTTGAAAGGTATGAATTTTTATCCTAATATAATTATTGCATATAACTTTTTCTTACTATTTTTGTGATAATTGTATCGGCAGAAAATAGTTTTTAAAATTGAAATTGTTAAAGTTTACTTGCAGTCTACTATATTAGAAGAAAAGTTTAATATGTTAGCATTGATAACAATAAAGAATGGTTTGTTGGAGAATATAGATTATAGAATATAATTCCTTAATTGAATAATTTATTTTAAAAATGCTAGAAGGGAGGATTTTTTTAAGTAGCTAGAAGTTACTTTGATAATATTGACAAAAATTGACTTCTTTTTTTTTAATATTAATTACATAGATAAATAACTAATTTTGATGTTGTTGATACTATTTATAATTTAAATAAATAATGCTGTTTTTAAATATTTTTTATTAAAAGTTTATTTTTATTATTTGTCATGCATCTAAAAAAACCATGATCGGTATATATATGACTTTATTATAATAAGAACTCTACACGATAAAAAAGAAACAAACTACTTGTCAAAATGGAATAAACACGTGGAAATGCTTTGGACCTCAAGAGACTTAGAGTGACCACACTACCGTTTGCCTTTTTGTCTTTTTAATAGATATTATTTTTGTTTTTAAATAAAAATTATTCTTAAACCTTTTTTTGTAAAAGTAATTTATTTATAATAATTTATTACTTTATTTTATTTAAAAAATAAAAAATAATTAAAACAAAGAAAATTAATTATCTTTTTTAAGAAAAAACTTCCACAAAAAAGAATTAAAAATATATAAATTTAAAAAAGAAAATTGTGTTGTAAGTATTAAATCTTAAATAAATAATTTACATAAATTTAATTCAACAATAATATACTAGTTGAACTATATCATACATCAATATTAAATGTACTAATATTTTCAATATCAAACAAAACTAATAACAAATAAACTTTATTTTACGTAAAATATTTTCTAACTTTTAGTAAATAAATCAAGTAATTTCTACAATATTTGAGGACAACATAGACATTATTCTTAATTTTTTTGTAAAAATAATTTATTTACAATGATTTATTACTTTATTTTATTTAAAAAATAAAAAATAACTAAAGCAAAGAAAATTAATTATCTTTTTTAAGAAAAAACTTCCACAAAAATGAATTAAAAATATATAAATTTTTTTAAAAATTATTGATTTATAAATAAATTGTGTGGTAAGATATTAAATCTTAAATAAATAATTTACAGAAATTTAATTCAAAAATAATATACTAGTTGAACTATATCATACATTAATATTAAATGTACTAATATTTTCAATATCAAACAAAACTAATTAATAACAAATAAACTTTATTTTACGTGAAATATTTTCTAATTTTTAGTAAATAAATCAAGTAATTTCTACAATATTTGAGACAAGCTAGACATTATTTTTGGACGTTACTAAAATGTTATGATTGCACCGCAAGAGACTAAGGGACAATGAATCACCGCTTACTTTTTTGTTTGCTTAAAAGATTCTATTTTCATTGATAAATATAAATGTTTTAAAATAATATTTTTTTTCTTTTCAAATTCCTATCTAATTTTAAACTATATTGAAAAATACTATATATTTTTGTAGAAAATAATAATAAATAAGATTTTTTTTTATCATTGTGTATCTATATATATCGCTCCTTTTCTATCTATTTGCTCACAGCATAAGCTTCCTTCCTTGAATTGAAACACAAAAATATCCTCCACGCTACTAAACTTACTACACCTAAGATGACAAAACCAGGTTACATAAACGCTGCTTTTCGTTCATCTAAGAACAACGAAGCTTACTTTTTCATCAATTAAAAGTACTTGCTGATAGATTACGCTCCAGGAACCACCAACGATAAAGTTTTGTATGGACCAACTCCTGTTCGTGATGGTTTCAAATCACTCAGTCAAACCATATTTGGAAGCTACGGAATAGACTGTAGCTTCGACACCGAAAACAATGAAGCATTCATCTTTTATGAGAACTTTTGTGCTCTCATAGACTATGCTCCACATTCCAACAGAGACAAAATCATCTTAGATCCTAAGAAAATTGCTGACGTGTTTCCTTTCTTCAAAGGAACCGCGTTTGAAACCGGAATAGACGCGGCATTCAGATCAACCTTGGGCAAAGAAGTTTACTTATTCAAAGGAGATCATTATGCTCGTATAGACTATGGAAGCAACAATATGGTTAATAAAGAAATCAAAAGCATTAGCAACGGGTTTCCTTGTTTCAGTAACACAATCTTTGAGAGTGGAACGGATGCGGCGTTTGCTTCTCACTTGACAGATGAAGTTTACTTTTTCAAAGATGATTACTATGCACGTGTTAAGGTAACACCAGGCCGAACAGATGATAAACTTTTGGGTGGTGTGAGGAAGATTGTTGACTATTGGCCATCTCTTCGTGGCATTATACCTCTTGAGAATTAACCGAGGCTGTGATAGTTTGCTGCTATGAAAATTAAGAATAAAGATCCTTGTTGTTGTTCTTGTTGATGTATGTTTTTTCTTCTGTTGTTTGCTTATGTTTCTTGATGTAATAAAAGTGTGGTTCTTGGATGTTTTCCACACATTGTAAGCCCTACTTAAGGTGAATAAAATAAAAACCTATGGCACTTAAAAACCATAGTTTATACATTTTGTGTTAAGTGAGTTTGTTTGATTTGTAAATGAATGAATATGTTTGACAATTACTCAATTATTAGTGTAGTAACAGTATGTTCATTGGCAGAGCTTCTAGGAAATCTCAATTGGAAGCATTATAAAAAAAGAAAAAACATATTGACCACACTTAAAAATGTAAAACCAATAGGAAACAGATAAGTGTATAAATTAATAATATAGTTAATATAGGTTATGTGGTATAAAAATGATGAGAAAAAATACAAGAGAATGGTCAATAATAAAGATGTTAATGAGGTTTATAAATATACCATTGAAATGAAATGTGTAGTGCAAGTATATGTTGATCATTCTGTTAAAGGCACAGTTGGAATTAATATTGAAGAAGATGAACAAGGTGATAAAATTAATGTTGAAGAAGATGAACAAGGCGATGAAATTAATGTTGAAGAAGATGAACAAGGTGATAATAGAATTAATGATGAAGAAGATGAACAAGGTGATAATAGAATTAATGATGAAGAAGATGAACAAAGTGATGGTAAAATTATTGTTGAAGAAGATGAACAAGGTGATGATGGAATTAATGTTAAAGAAGATGAATAAGGGGATGGAATTAATATTGAAGAAGATGAGCAAGGTGATGGGAATAATGTGGAAGGAGATGAACAAAGTGATGTTAAATTAGATGATAATGATGATGGTAAGAATGAAGCTGCTGGTATATTATTTCATGATAGTGAGGATGAAAGGGATCTTGGGTTAGATGATGATTTTGGCATAATTGGTAAAGAAGGTGATGTCAATGGGAAAAAAGTTTGGGTAAAATGTGTTGCAAAGAAGCACTGGCACACTCCAAAAAAAATTGTGAGTGGTTTTGATAATATTGGTTCATCTAGTTTTGTGGACAATGTGATGGAGATTAACTATGTTAGTAATGAGCTTGGTAGTAGTGACCTAGATGCTTCAGATCATGAGAAGGAACCAAGGTATGATAAGTTTAGAGTGGAGGAGTTGGACGAAAATTATAAGTTCAAAGTGGAATTGAAGTTTTTATCACTTGGTGAATTTAAGGAAGCAATTAGTGAATGACCAGTATTGAATGGGAGAGATAAGATATGTAAAAATGACAAAGTTAGAGTAAGGGTAATTTGCAAGGAAAAACATGGGTTTTTGGTACTTGTAAGTAAAGCTGGAAATAAGTGCACATATAGAATGAAAATATGGTTTGATACTCACACGTGTGCTAGGGTATTAAATAACAACTCAACAAATTCCACGTGGGTAGCTAAGACTGTGGCGGCAAGGATGGAATCTTCTAGCAATGTTAAGATTCATGATATTTTTTATGAAATTATGAGTAATTTTTCTGTTGGAATAACTATGAACAAGACATGTAAGGCTAAATAAATTACAAAACCTATGGTTGAAGTTGATGCGACAAAGAAATACAACTTGTTGTGCGGGTGCTTTATGTAACACCTTAATTACCCGTGCGATAATTATAATAAAAATCATAGTAAATTGAAAATTAACATGCAATTTGGATGCTACAATTCAACATACACATGTTCATGCTATTAGACATATAACACATATAAAGTTCACAATTGTATAATAATAATAATAATGCAAATTCACATGTTCAACTTCAACTTTTACTGCAACGGAATCATTAACAACGAATATTCAAAACATCATTATAAGGTATTATAGTTAAACTAAACATCAAACATAACAAAACACAGAAACATTCTACCCCCGGTGTTACACATCAGAGCAGACGCCAACTCAACAGAAATAAAAGGAAGAGAACCCTCTTCCATTCACATCTACGTCTCTATTGCGGATTATCTGCACGATGTCCATGTGAAGGCAACATTCGAACAGAAGGGGTGAAATATCACAATTATATAAACCAATGCATGCTAATAAGTAATCATCATATTATTACATGCACAATCACCCATTCCACCAATCACCATTCCACACAAATCCAAACACAACATCAAAATAATTATGTAATGCAATGAGACTCAACAACTCGACTCAATGCATGTGGTACCAAATTGTGAACTCTCAAGTTCACTCGCTTTGATCCCCACCTACGATCTAAGCACAACAAAATCATTACCATCCTTATAGGTAACGCTTCACTATTCCATCACCATAGAAATTAGATACTCGCACCCAATCCATCACCATAGAATTGAGGCTCACAAAAACGGACCACCGTCCAACACCACGAATGCATGCAACATCATATACATCCAACAACAACAACGGGTACCATGACATTCACCATAGCCAGGTACTACACCAATGCTGGCCACTATGCACCAAACACATACTATAAATAGTCAACAATAGTAATGTAATAGTATAGCAAGCAACAACAATGCATTTCCGAATATGTCACACCATAACATAAACACTACAATGCATTTAACACCATCACACATCAATTAATTCAAATTTAACTACTACAATCATTTTTAAATTAAAGTTCGTCATGTCAGCTTCTTATATCTTCGAACGGACACCCAAATTAGACACCCGAAACTCAAGATATGATTTTTCAAAGTTTTTCACATTTTCCTCCCAGTGTAATCGGTTACACCAAATGCAGTAACCGGTTACACCCCTGTAACCACGCCACTGCTAGCCACTATTTTCATAGTGTAACCAGTTACACCATTTCTAATAACCGGTTACACCTCCTCAATTTTTCCCAAAAACACAGTTTTTCAACAGTGTAACCGGTAACACCATTTCTGGTAACCGGTTACACACGTAGCAGAATCACTTTTCTGCTACTTATCAGTACAAAAATCACTTTTTTATGCATCCCAAAACCCCACTTTTCTTACAAAATGAGTATTCCGTTATTTTACTCATAAATCACTTTTTATAAAAGTCATAAAAACCCAATTTTTCTCAAGAAGCTCATATACTCGAGTTCCGACTCAGACTCGCAACAATTTACAACAACACACATCCATCATCATGCAATCCACCCAATACATGATTTTAAAAACATCAACACATAATTCATCAATAAGAACATTCCAAAGTACTTTTTCAAACATTTCATTATTGATATGCATTTCAAAATTGGTCCTTGTAACTGAAATGTATTTTAGAATTGATCCTTCTAACTGATATTAATTTTGGAATTGATCCTTGTAATTGCACAAATTAAAACTGTTTTTCATTTTCTTACTGATTTGCATGGGTTGATCCTTATATTTGAAGAAATGTTTGGAAAGGTGGAGCACATGCTCTGTCTTAGGCATTTATATGCCAATTTCAAAAATAAGTTTAGGGGAGGCACACAGATTAGAAACTTAAAGATAGGAGCTGCTAAAGCAACATATATTTAAGCTTAGGATGCTAATATGAAATAATTGAATGCTATTAATGTGAAGACTTGGGAGTGGGTGTCCAAAATACCTACCAAAGCATTGTGTAAGCATACATTTTATTTCTATTCCAAATGTGATATTCTTATGAATGATGTGTCTAAAGCATTTAATATCACAATATTAGTTTCTAGAGATAAACTAAACTTAACCATGTGTAAATGGATAAGAAAATATTTGACGAATAAAAATTCTAGTTTAAGAGAAATAGTTAATAGGCGGCAACAAATAATAGTTCCTAGACATAGACTTAGGTTAGATAACAAAGTTGAACATGTGGGTAATTAGGTTCCAAAATGGTCCGTTGAAAATATATGGCAAGTTGAACATGTGCATACCATACATAGTTTCATTATTGACACTTCAAAAAAAAAGTACGTGTAACTTTTTTGGAGTTATTAGGCATCCCTTAGAGAAATGTCGTAGCTACATTAAGGTTTAAGAACCAAATCCTTGAAGAATTTGTGAATGATTATTACTCCAAGGATACTTATATGGAATGCTATAGTTTTAATGTAAGTCGTATTATTAGTGGACAAGATATGTGGATAGAGGTTGACATTGAAGAAATTCTATCTCCAACATACAAAAGAGGACTTGGAAGCCAAATAAATTATGGATAAGGGAACCTTATAAGGACTCTAATAAGGAAAAGACACAAACAAGTTATTGTTGCATAAGATATGGTATACATGGACATAATGCAAGAATCTGCGTTAGTCTTTGTTTTATTAAAATATAAATTTTCTTAGTTTTTTATTATTTTCGTTTCAATCTACAAATACAAAGTTGTTGGGAAATTCAATAGCTTTTGCATCATCATCCTTTTAAGTCTTGGTGAAGATCAAATGTTATACTTTGTTGAATACTCATATGTATGAAATATATTTTCAATGACTTTGCTTGCATATGTTTATGGTAAAAAAATTAACAAATGTTATATAACGAAAATAATTTGTCATGTTATAAGACAAGAGATTATGTAAGGAACACCAACTTGAATCAATATTTTTTTCTGCACTTGCAATCCATTCTAGAAATTATTTTCACACTTTATAAGTTTCACTTTTTCAATCTTAATGTTTTCATTGTAAGGAACACCAACTTGAGATTATGTAAGGAACACAAACTTGAAATTAGAATTGGTTTTTTGTATATATTTACTAGATTACTAGTATCATCTATTAATATAAATAAAATGGTTGATGACCATCTTTTGAGATAATATGCTACATCACTCCATTGGTATCAATCAAGTTACTATTTTGAATAGTCCCCCCTTACATGAAGGACCAAACCCTATAGCTCTTAACACATTCATTAATATGATATTCTCTAAGTGTTTATATTTTAGTAGTTTTTGTTGGTGCGCAAGAAGAAGAAGAAGAAGAAGAAGAAGAAGAAGATGATGATGATGATGATGATGAAGATGGAAGAAGGGAGAGAAGAGAGAGAATTGAATAATAAACTTTTACTACTCTTGAAAAAACGGTTACAGTGAATAATTACCATGATTGGTTTATATACACAAACAATAATGACACGTAGGTGAAATGCTAACATACACTAGTTAGGTTAAGCTTATCAAAACTAATACTACTGAATATGAATTACTTTTAACACTATCCCTTAATTCAGATTCCATACTCTAGAGTCCCCTTAATATACCTCTGAATCCTGACAAGAGCTTAGTAATGTGATCACTTTGGTTTACTCATGAACATACTAACCATTCCAACAGCATAGCAAATATCAGGCCAGGTATTATATAAATACCTAAGAGATCCAACCAACTTCTTGACGTTTGTAGCATCCACAACATCGCCCTCAGGATCAGAACCCAATTTTTGATTTGTTTCTGAAGGTGTGGCAGCAGCCTTATAATTCAACAGCTCAAATCTCTTCAGAAGCTCGGGTTTATACTTCAGCTAATGCAAAATTATACCTTTCTCAGAGTACATAATCTCCATACCTAAAAAATATGTCATATTTCCTAGATCAATCATCTCAAACTCATTCATCAACACCTTCTTGAACTTAGATATATCATGTTCACAACTCCCTGTTAGCAATGTGTCATCCACGTACAAACATACCATAATCATATTGCCTTCAGAAGTATGCTGAACATAAAATCCAAACTCCATCTCACACTTTTTGAATCCTTGAAGTTTGAAAAATAAATCAAATTTTCAGATTCCATGTTCTAGGAGCTTGTTTAAGTCCATACAACGCTTTTTGTAACCTATACACCATCCCTTTCTGATTATTTTTCATAAATCCAGGAAGTTGTGACACATACACTTCTTCTTAAAATAGATCGTTCAGAAAGGCAGATTTCACATATAAATGCATCAGAGGCCCATTCCTGTTAGCATTTATCACAATCACCAATCTGATTGTCTCATATCTTGCTATAATATAAAACACCTCAAAATAATCTAACATAGGTTTCTGTAGAAAACCTCTTGCTACTAATCTTTCTTTGTATAATCCAATTGATCCATCTGTATTCTCCACACAAATTCATCTCATTTGTTATCAGAATCACTCTGGAGCTATAGTCAGGTACCTTCTCGTTGTTCTTCATGTTGAGATTCTCATACGACTTACATAGAGATTAAAGCTTCACCTTCTTTATTGATGCATCGTCGCCAAAACATCGCACCAGTGTGTCTCACGCAGCCTTCGTTGTCCTCAAATCAGCGATCTTCTCAAACATATTCGCATCCATACAACGATGGATGTAGAATAACGTCTTATGATCCTTCTTCCTCAGATTACACTGAGCATTCCTATGCATATCTGTTGCATTTTCCGGAAGTGCAACTGGAATGTAACCGTTGTTAAAGAGACCAATGACATCTTGAGCACCAAACAACATACACATATGAATCATACATCGATTATAGTTCTTTCCATTGAACACTGGAAGCTTAGTACTAAGATTACCGTTTTCGTTTATCTTCACCCTTGTGAAATTCACTCAGACCTCCCCAAACACTAGGGTTTTCCAATCCCGCAGAATCAAGAAATGTGATTCTGTTACAATTCTGATAAAAAATTTAACACAAAATCAAGAAACAAAATCATTCATGCAACGCCTCACTATTCAATGATGTTTCCCTATGTTTCTCTATGGATCTGAACCAGAATCTAAAACTCATATTCATTTTTGTTGTACTTCGCTGTTCTTTTCAAACTCAACATATATTTATGTTTCTTATTTTGTTAAATGCTTGGGCAGGTGTTCCATGGGAATTGCTACATCCTGCAGAAAGATCATGAAACTGCACTGAAAAATTTTCAACGAGTTTTTCAATTGAATCCAAGATTTGCATATGGACACACCCTTTGTGGTCACGAGTAAGAAGGGTAATTCTAAACAAAGAGACCATGAAGATTATGATGATGATCATGTTACTACTACTACTAGTGATGATCTTGTTATTCTTTGTGATCGTGAGTCTGTTAATCTTGTATCAGACGAGAGCATATGGATAGTTGACAGTGGTGCTACATTGCATGTTACACCAAGGAAGGATTTATTCACATCTTATACTTTTGGTGATTTTGGAGTATTTAAGATGGGTAATGATAGTATATCTAAGGTAATTGGTGTTGGTGATGTTTGCTTGCAAACCAACATGGGAATGCAATTATTGCTTAGAGGTGTCAAACATGCTCAAAATGTCTGTTTTAATTTGATCTCTATGCATATGCTAGATGATTATGGTTATGATAATCACTTTGGTTCTGAAAAGTGGAAACTCTACAAAGGTAACTTGGTTGTGGCTATAGGGGAAAAGCTTTCTAAATTGTATTGGACGAAATTTTTGGTTGCTAGGGAGAGTGTGAATGCTATCAACATGGAAGCATCTTTGTGGCACCGAAGACTTATTCATATTAGTGAAAAGGAGTTGAATGTTTTGGCCAAAAAGGATGTTCTTCCTGGACTAAAGAATGTAGATTTGGAGAAGTGTTCTCATTGCATGGCTGGTAAACAGACAAGAGTGTCTTTCAAGAGACATCCTTCCTCAAGGAAGTCAAAGTTTCTTCAATTGGTACATTCTGATGTTTGTGGTCCATTATAGGTAAAGACCTTTAGTGCTGCACTTTATTTTGTTACCTTTATTGATGATTACTCCAAGAAACCATGGGTTTATTCCTTGAAGACAAAAGACCATGTTTTGGAAAATTTCAAAGAATTCAATGCTTTGGTTGAGAGGCAGACAGGCAAGAAGCTGAAATGTGTTCGTTTAGACAATGGTGGAGAGTATTATGGGCCATTTGATTCCTATTGCAAGCAACATGGTATTGAACATGAAAAGACTCCTCCTAAAACTCCTCAATTGAATGGTTTAGCATAGAGGATGAATCGAACACCAATTGAGAGAGTAAGGTGAATTCTCTCTGAAGCTAAGTTACCTAATCATTATTGGGGCGAGGCACTTTACACGGCAGTGAATGTTCTTAATCTCACTCCTACCGTTGCTTTGAACAGTGAAGTTCTAGACAAATTTGGTTTGAATATATTGTCGAGTATGATAATTTGAGAGTCTTTGGTTATAAGGATTAACCATACTTTTTTCTAAAATGTGCTATATCAATAGAAAACGTGATTTTGAGTTCTAGAGCCTTGTTAAGTTTGGCCTTGAGATTTCTAACCTCATTTTTCCAAATGTAACAAGTATCACACCCGAAGTTAACCACTCTTTTTCTTACTTCCTCACAATACACCTTTGTTCCTTCCATTATGGAAGCCTTTAGAGCCTCTAATTTCCTTTCAGAATCGAGAATTTTTTGCTCTAAGTGAGCAAAAATTTGCTTGTTTCAGGCCAACCGTATAAAGGATTCCTTGGCTTCATGGTGTAAGGTATCAAAGGCAGTTTGTAATTGGGAGTGAGTAAATTTAGTAGAGTCTTCGTATTTTGCATGTCGTACCTTTTTGTTTTTCTTCTTTTGATGAGCAGAGAGACAAAGGTTGACGAATTCTTCTTTGTCACTAGAACTATCATCCTCGGATGACTCACTACCGCTTTCCATGCGATGTAAGCTCTTCTAGGCTTAATTTGCTTCTTGTGTGACCGATTTCTCTCCTTTCCTTTGTCCTTTTTCATCAAAGGACAATCCGGCTTGTAATGTTCGGCTTTTCCGCAATTGAAGCACGACCCTCTAACTCTACTTTCTTTGTTGTCCTCATTCTTAGAAGATCTTGATTGTTTTCTGAAATTGACTAGATTCTTTTTGGAATGTTGGATACCTTTTTTCTTTACATAGCGATTGTATCGCTTCACAAACAGCCTCATATCCTCATTCTTTTTGTCATCACTCGAATCGCAATCACTCAGCTCTTTTGCATAGGACTTTGAACAAGAATCCTTTAGAGCTATAGACTTCTTTTCCGCATTTTTGGTCTTCTCCTTTTTTTCCCTTTTCTCAAATTTCTCGAGACTAAGAAGCACTTGCTCGTGTTCTTGAAGCCTTCTAAAGAGTGTTATCATAAGATCATTTGGTTCCTTTATGGCGGTGACTTTTTGTTGCCAATCCCTAGTAAGACATCTTAAGACTTTGTTAGTAGCAACATCATTGGAAACTGGTCTACCAAGTGAATTTAGTCTATTGATTAGGTGAGAAAATCTTTTTTGCATATCAGCAATGGTTTCCCTTTGCTCCATGTGAAAGAGATCGAACTTTTGTATCAAAGTATTGATTCTAGCTAGTTTGAAATCATTTGTTCCCTCATGGGCAATTTGTAATGAGTCCCACGTAGCCTTAGCAGTCAAACAATGAGAAACTCTATAGTATTCATCAACTCCCAAGGATGAGATCATAATATTTTTAGCCTTCCAATCGTAATGTACTGTTTCTCGTCTTCATCATTCCATTATGCTTCAGGCTTAGGAACAATCATGTTATTTTCATCGGTCATGGTTATTTCCATAAGACCGTTCAAAATAACATTTCATACCTTCCTGTCAATGGAATTTATATGCACGCGGATACAGTCTTTCCAGTAACTATAGTTTTCACCATTGAAAACAGGTGCTCTATTATAAGCCCATTTTGATTCGTTAGCCATTTTCTAAGAAGTTATATGTGAAGAACGAAATGAATCGGTGCTCCTGATACCACTTGTTAGATGATGGTGCAGATCTAGAGGGGGGGTTGAATAGATCACTTGTTAAAAACAGAGTCGGCACTACCAATATTTGGGTTTAAAATGTTTTTAGGCGGAAATGGCCGAGGAACTATATTCGCCTAAAACAAACCTTTACCGAAAAACTGGATATGCGTAAAGCCTATGGAATCCGACAAAATTGAGATTTAAGAATCACTAATTTGAACACACATCAACCATAATTTATTCACTATAAGGTTTGACTATTTCCAATAATTGAAAAATATAGTCAAATTGAAAAGACAACACAATTTTTTGTCGTTCACACAATTGGTCAAACACTTGGTGTGTAAGGCACCACAAGTGAATTCCAATATGATAGTGAAGTGCTCAAGTGTTCAATTACAATCAAGGACTATAATAGGCTTCAAAATGGTTCAGCACTACTTACATTAGAATTTTAATTAACAAAATTGTTTACACACAAACTCCGAATTTAAGCAATTGAAAAGTAAAAAGAGAACACCAATTTGTTGACGCAGTTCCCCCTTCGTCCTCGCTCGGGGTACATCTGCCCTCAATTCTAAAAATAGAATTGAGACATGTATACAGATATAACCTGTTGGTAAATGTTTACAAGACAAGCAAATAGAAATCAAACGATCAAACACAATTGTTGATGCAGAGCCTATTCCTTCTCTTCCCTTGATTCAAGCTGAATCAAGTTCTTCGAACACGATGAATAAACCTCTGATTACAACACACCCTTTGAAAAACCCCACAATCTTCAAATCTTGCCCGACTGATTTCATTCACCAATGCTTCAAACCCGAATCTTCCTCTTACAATCCTCCGGTTACCACTACTAAACCGACAGAACAAACCATTCTTCGATTACCTTCGCTCGGCTGAATTTGTGATGGACCGATTCGTGCAAAAACCCCCAAAATCCAAGATTCTTGGAGGACAAAACCCTAACGATTTTAATCAAAAAAACCTACTGATTTCTCAACCCAAACCCGATTATATCAATCCTATGTTTGCACGTTATCACCTCTAACTAGCAGAATGCATAACAAAAATGATTATGTGCAGTTGTTGAGAAAATGCAAGGAAGAGGATGAAGATGATGAGTGTCGCGGTGAAATTTGGATACCAAGCTATTGATTAACTTGAATCTTTAATTCATTTGCAACCGGTCTTTGATTTATCCGAGGGAAAGGTTAAAGGAAGGAAAACCTATTTTGCATTGTAAACACAACGCAGGGAGAGATCTAAGGTTCGGGGGTTGGTTAAACTTAGGGAAGGTGCTAGCATCCTAAGTTTCTGTAGTACTCTACAGGAACCTCTGGTTTTATGTTTGTTTATTGCTATGGTTTATCTGCTTAAGGGTAATGCTAAGGGTTAAAGGTAAAGAGAAGGACATAAAGGGGTTAGTCCTAAATATACTCGCCAAGACGTCGCATCTTGTGCCTACATATCCTGACGGGAGTGGAATCAGAGTATCTGTAGTTCCCCTAAAGGGTTTGAGGAATTATTGACCGTGAGTCAAAGTTCCAAAGGGAAATAAGCGTTCATATGGAAACGCTTACTTGGAATGCGAAGACTCCTATCTACGTTAAAAGTTAAATTGAAAAGGATGAAGGTATGTCCACGACGGGACGCCTAAAAAGGTGAGTACGGGGACTCAAATCCTAAGGCTAGGGTGAGGGTAAAGGTATTGACATGGGGGTCAAGCATGTGAACCTTTCCTTTGGAGGGGAATATCGGTAATGGAGAATAGCGAATGGATAAAAGCGATGATGTGATTGGTAAAAACGAGGTAATGAAATGTAGGTAATGTGTATGACGAAAAGTGATTAGAGATTAAATGTAAAGGGATAAGACTGAGAAATGAAGTTAGATAGTGAATTATGGTTAAGTGGATTTAGAGATTAGCAATGGTGAAATTATTGATTTGAAAATTAGGAGTTTAATTATTTTTGTGATTTTTGAGAGTATTTCATAATTAAGTTTAAAATACGTTTAGAGATTAAATTAAATTGCAAAGATGAATTAAATTAATCAAAAATTAAAAAGAATTTATTTATTTATTAAGGCAAACAATTAGTTAAAAAACCAATCTTAAGTTCTAAAACTAAAATAAATTAAATTAAACTAAGTATATTTTTTATGGATTTTTTAAGAAAAGAAATTCTAGTTTTAAGAGAAAGACTAACCTAATTCTATGATCCTAAAGATTAAGATCAAGGGGGAGATTATGCTAATATTATCGTGCAATGAAATACCTTAACGATTACGGTCGATGGTGATCATGAATGATCGACTTACAAGGTATGAAAATGGCTTGATTAAATCTAGAATTAGTTTTAAAATAATTTAAGTATGAACAAGAATAAAATATATACACAATATTAACATCATACATCAAATAACTCAAAATAGGTTTAAACGAAAAGTGCACGGATTAAAATCAAGAGGCAAATACGCAATTCCAAGTCGCGTATGCGAAAACATGCAAAGACTATCACAAGAAATTAGATTCAATAATAACGATAGCGATGTTGAATTATTAAAAAATAATACGAATTAAAAAATAGCAAATTGCTACCGCATTAGCGGTCATCGCAAGGCAGATCAAGAAATCGAGATAATAAAATTAGATAAAATCATAATTTGCAAATCAAAATGTGAATAGGTAAGTGCAAAAAAAGGATTATTGCTTTGCTAAACCATCAGACGTGTATAAAATTGAAACACAACAATAGATCCGCACATAAACCGGTAAGATCGACCAATTATTTGTTACACTCAATGTGATCATTGCAATCTGGATCCAAATCGTGTGGATCTAAACTTATCGAAAAGAAATGCAAAGAAGAAAAAAAAATTTAAACATGCTAAAAAAAAAAATTGTTGCTAACGCCAAAATGCGATCATCGCAACTGGATCAAACCAACACAAATGCCACGCATCTTACACACCAATGTGCAAACAGCGTATCGACAAGATTTAATCAGAATAATAAAATAAAGTAAACAATATATATATATATATATATATATATATATATATATATATATATATATATATATATATATATATAAAATAACCATTATACATGTATATAAGAACACCATGTTGCCGGCATACATATATATAAAACACTAACAGTATACTAATTATATTGATAAAAGCACCAAGTTGATTCGAACTCTCAACCTCTCACACTCACAGCTCCTTACACATGCCCTCTTGCCAATTGTGCTATTTTATTCATTTGAAATAAAGTGGCACTAGAAATCATGTAAAGGTAGGACAAATTTGGGGTATTACTTGAACAATAGTGGTTTCAATAGCAAGGAGGTGGGATCTTAAGGTCAAAAATTAGGGTGCAACAGATGCCTCTATTTAAGTTACTCCTATTCGGAGATATGGAGATTGAAATCTTCTTCTCGACGAGATAGGAGGGACTTAAATACAATCATTGCGCAAAATTTTGGCCCTAAGAAGCCACCGAATGCAAATGATATGCAATGATATGAAAATGCAAGACAGACGGGCCTGTGAGGAAACGATGTCACAGGAGAAAACCAGACACAACACACAGGAAGAACAGGCTTAACTAAGTGAGACTCCACGAGGAAAGATTGACAATCACAAAGTGTCTAAAAATATGTTGTGGAGCATTTGGCGAGAGAACCACTTGAAGAACTTGCTGCACAGGTCAAATGCAATTATCAGCCGGAAAAGTCTATTGTCGAGACTTGTAAATTTAATTGAGAATAGTTTTGCCAAAGTATGTACTGTTAAAATTTGTAAGGAATCTACTGCCGAGATTCTATGTTGAAATTTGCTGAAAAGATACTTCTGATGAAGTCCTCTGGAAATCTATTGTCGAGATTAGCCAGGAAATAAAACAGAAATACCTACTGCCGAGGTCTTCTGGGAATCTACTGTCGAGGTCTTCTGGGAATCTACTGCCGAGGTCTTCTGGGAATCTACTGCCGAGATTAGCCAGGAAAAAAAAGATGTCTTCGAATAAACCTCCCCACGCCTCATGGCCTAGATGCCATAAACGGGTCTCAGTTCTTGAAATAACCTCCCCGAGCGTCATGGTCTGGGTGCCATGAGCTGGTCTCAGTTTCTTGAAATAACCTCCCCACGCCTCATGGTCTGGATGCCATGAACGGCTCTCAGTTCTTGAAATAACCTCCCCAAGCGTCATGGTAAGGGTACTATGAGCTGGTCTCAGTCTCTTGATGTAGAACCTCCCCGAGCGTCATGGTAAGGGTACCATGAGCTGGTCTCAGTCTCTTGATGTAGAACCTCCTCGAGCGTCATGGTATGGGTACCATGAATTGGTCTCAGTCTCTTGATGTAGAACCTCCCCGAGCGTCATGGTAAGGGTACCATGAGTTGGTCTTAGTCTCTTGATGTAGAACCTCCTCGAGCGTCATGGTATGGGTACCATGAATTGGTCTCAGTCTCTTGATGTAGAACCTCCCCGAGCGTCATGGTATGGGTACCATGAACTGGTCTCAGTTCTGGAAATAACCTCCCCACGCCTCATGGTCTGGATGCCAGAACAGGTCTCAGTTCTGGAAATAACCTCCCCACGCCTCATGGTCTGGATGCCATGAACGGGTCTCAGTTCTTGAAATAACCTCCCCGAGCGTCATGGTCCGGGTGCCATGAGTTGGTCTCAGTCTTTTGATGTAAAACCTCTCGAGCGTCATAGTATGGGATCCATGAGCTGGTCTCAGTCTCTGCATGAAATGATGAAAACTCGTGAGAGCATCTTCACAGGGGGTTGTAAATTTTGTAGATTGTAGATGTCATTGTAGAGCTTCGGTTGTAAGCTATAATGTACTGGAGTTTGTAAAGATTTATCGAGGATCTTCGGAAGAGATGCCGTTTAATAGAATCAGACTTGTGTAGTGAACTCACTGGGGAAAACATTCCTGAGGAGTGTCTTCGTTGTAGTTGTAAAATATTCTGTGAATTCTCAAATAAAAAGAAGTGTCTTGTAATGTCTTCGGCAAACGAAGAGATGCCATTTGACGAGTTGATGATGTTGAAAAGACCCACTGAGGGTGGACAAACTGTCTTGTGGAGATTGTCTTTTATCGTTTTGAATAAGATCTTGGTCAAAACGAGTTGCTCAAATAAAGAGATGTTTGCAGTCCAGATGTAAATTATTGAGAAAATCTTGTGATATCGTTGGAGAAATATCTGTCATTAAGGATGACCCTCATAAAGACCCTTTTCAGAGAAAAGTGCAAAATAAATGCACACTTAATCCATATTCAAAAGTTGGAGATGTCCATAATGTGATGGCCACGGACCGAAGTTCAATTCAAGAAATAACTGAAGAGAACTTGTCAAGCAAGACTCGACCATTGAGGTGTGAACTCAAAATGGAAATCAACTAAAACAATCGTCTTCTACGAGGATCGAACTCCGTGGGAAATAGAAATATTGTGCTTTTTCTGCCTAGGGCTGACAACTCTACTTGAAAGGAGAAGACACACCCAGTCACTTGGGGATAAACACGACCAAAGTGACAGAACAAACAAACACAAAAGTGTAAAATTCATATGCCATGCTATATATCTATATGTTATACGTATGTTTATGCTGACAAAACAAACGAAAGGAGGCAACCGGAGATGAAATAAACATTTCGGAACGAACATCCGACCAAACCTCAAAGATGGAAGCACCACTGGGGATAGGTGGAGAACCAAATACGGGATCACAATCCTGCTTTAGGGCTTCAAAATTTCTCTGGGGAATAGAGAACATTCCACTTGGGGGATACAACATCTTGATCTTGAAGGATTTGTCAAGATGAATCTCAATTTAGAGGAAACTTCACGGACAAATATCCTACTTCACTGGAGGAATTCTCGTCGGAGTTGTAGATGAAAATACTCGACTCGAGGTCTCATAGGGGATAAAAATAAATATCCACTTTAATGGGGAAAATTGGCGTTGTGAAAGATCCACTAGGGAGGGAAATAATGTCTATTTCATTAGGGAAGTGAAGTTCGAGAAGATTTGCTGAGGATTCTCAAGGCACCCACTAGAGATTTCTTGCATTGATCATCACTGCTTGAAATAGAGATCCATCTGAGGAATCATGACCACCTGAAGTAAGATTCATCAGGGACCTGAAGAATATTGTGAAAACAAAATAGTTTTGTAATGGTCGCCATTTTGAACAATAAGTGTTGTGAGTGGATGACGTGCTCTTTATTTCTTGAATGCCCCAGAGTACATGCTTTATGAGAAAAAAAAGTCGTTCCAAAAGGATTTTACAGAGAACAGGGAGTTCAATTGCCCCACTATTTTCAAACTCTTGGAGAGATTGTCGAATCTCGACGTAACTGGCCCGAATTGACGGAGTTATGTATAACTGAGTCTTCAAAACTTACTTCTGAGAAAGTCAGACTTGCATTAGTAGACAACTTGGAAACTACTTGCCCCTGTTCAACATGGTCTTCAAGTTTCATCATTGATGTCTATATGTAAACTTTCTAATATATCAGGCAAAATCAACATGCATGAAATGTTAATCCTGAAACTGTTAACGCAACATATATGTTTGTCTTGAAGTTTTTTCTTCTTTTTTTTGTTGAAAAAGATATCACAATAACTTGTGACCGAATCACTAGTTAAGATATAAATTTAATTTATAAAGCCAACATTAAATTGAGCAAAGCTCATAGGAGTCAGGAAACGTCATCTTATCGAGTATGCTTTCAAAATAAACCCTACTTCAATTAGGTCTTTTAAAGGTTGTATCGTGGCTTGGTTCACGGTTTTAAAAAACAAATGATAAAGGCTCAAAGTTTATTTGTACCCACCCCTTCTTCGTGATGTTCTCCAGTCCTACATTCAGCTAAACTTGATATGAGCACTCATCTCTCAAGAGGATTTTGATATGGTCGAGAACTCAATCGAGGCTTTGGACATGGCAGTCACTCACCTATTTTCTTTTGGTGTTTGATCACACGACTTTGTTCTTTACTAAGGATATTTCTTTGTGATCTTTTGTTTTTTTTCTTTTCGCATTTTTTGTACTCCCTAACTTTTGCCTGGACGAACTCTTTTGAATTTGACTTTGAAGTCCAGCGGGATGTCTCTATTTTGGTTAAGTCTCCTTCACAGGTTTTAACTCAGTAAACTTTCCTTTTCATTCATTTTTCATCATTTTGAACAGGTCGTGTGATCCTAAGTCATCTTGATCTTTTTGAAAGGATTGTGACTACCCCACTCTTTGGATAGTTGAGGGATATTCGTTCGTGTTTTTTGACTTCTAGCCTCCTAATATGTTAGGGTAGATAAAATGGATTCTCGAATGTTCATTTCTCCTTTTTTAGAGTCTGATTGCTCGATCAGCTTAACTGAAAAACTACCTTGCCCCAGGTTAAAATTGAGGGTTTTTGTGGAAAATAAAACAAAACTCCTACTTCAAGGCTCAAAAGGAGTTAAACAGGGATTATCTTCCTTATATGTCCAGTGTTTAGGATTTGAAACAATGCCTTACATCATCAGCAGGGTTTCATTCCAAAGCATACGACAGGAAATTTTTTTACGTTTTTATTCGTCATCCTCCTCCCAATTCTCTGTCAAAGCAAGAGATTGGGTAAAGTTGGCATTATAAATTATGAAAAATAATTTTATGAGTGAATACGAATGGATTTATTCAAGATAAACACGTTTAATGCATTATCGTTCAAGAAAAAACAAGTTCCTACATGCCAATTATGCTTTTATAATCAAAGAAATAAAATACATATAAGCAAACGAAATGAACGGCCAAACAAGTCCTTTTAAAAGATTAACACAACGACGTCCCATTCAAGATTGGGCTTTCTCTTTTGAAGGTCAACAATTTGTTGTCGATCATCTCTCGAACTTTTCTTGGAAAACTTTACCTTGCACTCTTCAATCGAATGCCCCACTACTCCATCATGAAATTCATAGCTGGTGTTCGAGTCGATCCTCTTAATATGGATAATCTGAGGGTGTGGTATATACCGTGGAAACTGGGAATCTCTTTCATCAACTTGAACAAACAGGTTATCTTACACAGGCTGAGATTGGTAAGATCATCATCTTGAATTTGGTCATGGGATCCATATCCTTTGTTCTTTTTACTATCCTTCAATGATTGCTTCGAGTTTGGTCAGACGATCAAGATGTCACTGACAAGACAAAGATAGAAGACCAGATGAGCCACAGCAGAGAAGAGACACATGCACATGCAAATGCTAAATGAAGGATGCAAAATGCAGAATGCTGGATGTAGATGAAAGGTTTCATGGAATTCGTGTATTTACAAACATCACAGAGTAACAAAGAAAATTCATTTATTATTTTTTGATATCGGATTATGTAGAAACATTCTTACAAGAGTCCTAACATAAAAGCTAATAAAGTCCTAAGAAAGTCCTTCATCGTGCTTGTTGATTTGTTCTTCCACTTGGATCTTCTTGAATATAAGTTGTCCATGATCAACGTCTAAAGATTAGTTTGATGGAGGAAAATAAATCCTCCATCTCTTCTTTTGTTCTTGTTGGAAGTAAGGGGGAACCCCTTGTTCACTTGGATCTTCAATGATAATGAAAGCCTTTTGAACTTCTAATGATCCTCCATGATACGGAAAGCCTCTTGTATTTGTCTTTTGAGTTTTCTTCAATCTGAGCTCCTACTTCCTTAGGTCATCCAAGTTAAGACTCTTAAAAGAATATTTCAAAATATTTTCTTTTGTAATCCCTATTGGTTTCTGTAATGTTTATAAATAAACTAAGAACCCCATGAAAACAATGCAATATGATGCTCTATGGATGCAACAAACACAAGTAAGCACATAAGGACACACAAAGATAAACAAACAAAAGGGAGACCCTAGGCTTGCAACGAGCATGGAGCAAGGGTGTACCCATTCTCAAAGGATGTGGACTAAAGGTTGATTGTACCTGCAGAACAAGGTTCTAAGAAGGTTCCCAAAGTCATTAGTCCATCTTTCGGATATTATCAACTTCCCAATTACCTGGTGGTTAATAATATTCTCAAGAGAACTTCATTTGAGTGTAGCATCACGTAGCAACTATTTTGAGAGTACTCCCTCATAGTCCTCGCACTACATCCTAATAAAGGCCAAAGTGGGGTTAAGGTAACTACGGTCCTCAATATCATAGGCTCCGACATCGAAAATAGTGTATGTTTTCACGATTAAAACTCGTTCAACAGTACAGCTTTCGAGAGGGCCTCAATTGAGCGTGATTTTCAAGTCAACTTGGTCAGGATTCAACCCCCTATAAGCCTCGTCGAACATATCACTATCCTATCTTAAGTTCACTCAAGTCCGGGTGTAGGACTTTGTCTCACCACTCAAAGATATTAACCCAGAAGAAATAAAGAACAAATATACAAATAAGCAAATATAAAGCAATAAACAAGTAAATAAAACAAGATAGGGAAACCCACTGAGGATCCCCAGTGAAGTCGCCATTTCTGTCGCGGTGAAATTTGGATACCAAGCTATTGATTAACTTGAATCTTTAATTCATTTGCAACCGGTCTTTGATTTATCCGAGGGAAAGGTTAAAGGAAGGAAAACCTATTTTGCATTGTAAACACAACGCAGGGAGAGATCTAAGGTTCGGGGGTTGGTTAAACTTAGGGAAGGTGCTAGCATCCTAAGTTTCTGTAGTACTCTACAGGAACCTCTGGTTTTATGTTTGTTTATTGCTATGGTTTATCTGCTTAAGGGTAATGCTAAGGGTTAAAGGTAAAGAGAAGGACCTAAAGGGGTTAGTCCTAAATATACTCGCCAAGACGTCGCATCTTGTGCCTACATATCCTGACGGGAGTGGAATCAGAGTATCTGTAGTTCCCCTAAAGGGTTTGAGGAATTATTGACTGTGAGTCAAAGTTCCAAAGGGAAATAAGCGTTCATATGGAAACGCTTACTTGGAGTGCGAAGACTCCTATCTACGTTAAAAGTTAAATTGAAAAGGATGAAGGTATGTCCACGACGGGACGCCTAAAAATGTGAGTACAGGGACTCAAATCCTAAGGCTAGGGTGAGGGTAAAGGTATTGACACGGGGGTCAAGCATGTGAACCTTTCCTTTGGAGGGGAATATCGGTAATGGAGAATAGCGAATGGATAAAAGCGATGATGTGATTGATAAGCACGAGGTAATGAAATGTAGGTAATGTGTATGACGAAAAGTGATTAGAGATTAAATGTAAAGGGATAAGACTGAGAAATGAAGTTAGATAGTGAATTATGGTTAAGTGGATTTAGAGATTAGCAATGGTGAAATTATTGATTTGAAAATTAGGAGTTTAATTATTTTTGTGATTTTTGAGAGTATTTCATAATTAAGTTTAAAATACGTTTAGAGATTAAATTAAATTGCAAAGATGAATTAAATTAATCAAAAATTAAAAAGAGTTTATTTATTTATTAAGGCAAACAATTAGTTAAAAAACCAATCTTAAGTTCTAAAACTAAAATAAATTAAATTAAACTAAGTATATTTTTATGGATTTTTTAAGAAAAGAAATTCTAGTTTTAAGAGAAAGACTAACCTAATTCTATGATCCTAAAGATTAAGATCAAGGGGGAGATTATGCTAATATTATCGTGCAATGAAATACCTTAACGATTACGGTCGATGGCGATCATGATTGATCGACTTACAAGGTATGAAAATGGCTTGATTAAATCAAGAATTAGTTTTAAAACAATTTAAGTATGAACAAGAATAAAATATATACCCAATATTAACATCATACATCAAATAACTCAAAATAGGTTGAAACGAAAAGTGCACGGATTAAAATCAAGAGGCAAATACGCAATTCCAAGTCGCGTATGCGAAAACGTGCAAAGACTATCACAAGAAATTAGATTCAATAATAACGATAGCGATGTTGAATTATTAAAAAATAATACGAATTAAAAAATAGCAAATTGCTACCGCATTAGCGGTCATCGCAAGCCAGATCAAGAAATCGAGATAATAAAATTAGATAAAATCATAATTTGCAAATCAAAATGTGAATAGGTAAGCGCAAAAAAAAAGGAATATTGTTTTGCTAAACCATCAGACGCGTATAAAATTGAAACACAACAATAGATCCGCACATAAACTGGTAAGATCGACCAATTATTTGCTACACTCAATGTGATCATTGCAATCTGGATCCAAATCGTGTGGATCTAAACTTATCGAAAAGAAATGCAAAGAAGAATAAAAAAAATTTTAAACATGCTAAAAAAACAACATTGTTGCTAACGCCAAAATGCGATCATCGCAACTGGATCAAACCAACACAAATGCCACGCATCTCACACACCAATGTGCAAACAGCGTATCGACAAGATTTAATCAGAATAATAAAATAAAGTAAACAATATATATATATATATATATATATATATATATATATATATATATATATATATATATATATATATATATATATATATATATATATATATATATATATATATATATATATATATATAAAATAGCCATGCTGTCGATATACATGTATATAAGAACACCATGTTGTCGGCATACATATATATAAAACACTAACATTATACTAATTATATTGATAAAAGCACCAAGTTGTCAGTGTGGTCGTAAAGCAAATTCGCATCGCAGCTGTGGCAATCTCATATATTAGAAATTTTAAAAAGAAAAATTTAGAGAAAAAAATTGATGCTAAATGCAAGCCCCATGCTAAACATATATATTAAAACATGCTATTTTTAATAAAAAATAGAAAAAATTAGAGTAAAAATAATAAATAAATAAAAGTGACAAAGGTGATATTCGAACTCTCACCCTCTCACACTCACAGCTCCTTACACATGCCTCTTGCCAATTGTGCTATTTTATTCATTTGAAATAAAGTGGCACTAGAAATCATGTAAAGGTAGGACAAATTTGGGGTATTACTTGAACAATAGTGGTTTCAATAGCAAGGAGGTGGGATCTTAAGGTCAAAAATTAGGGTGCAACAATGAGAACAATCAATATCTATTTTCACTTTTCTTGTTTTTCATATATGTGTATATGGATGAAAGAGCAAAACTCAGTATATATACAACTCAAAAAAAATTAACCAACATAACAAGCACAAAGACAGTTTCTCATAACAGAATTTTGACCGAAAACACGCGAGTGATCGACCTATGCAGAAAGGGGGGCCGACCTAAGCTTACCCGAATTTCATATTATGCAAAAAACAGAACTTTGCATCGACTGGAGCATGTCATGCGTTGACGCAAAGCATGCAAATTTTGATAGATAGAAATGGACACAGTATGAGTCGACAGGAGGGTCGACGCGAGCACTCTTGAGAGTGAATCATTCAAAATGCTTTCTGTATGAATCGACCGGAACATGTTTGAGTCGACTCAAAGACCTAAAATATGCAAAAATGCATATTTTTATGTATCATGCAACTTTTAAGGTGCTCTATCACATATTAAGCTAGACACTCTTGACCAAACCTATATGAAGCATACATTGGACACTTTCTATATGTATCAAACAATGTTTCTGACCATTGTTACACTCAAGAGAGATAAGATATATATGTGACATAATGATACCGTCCAAAGTACATTTTTTTACCTATCTAAGTTTTGACATCATTAAAACAAGTGTAGCCACCTATGAGGATTTCCCTCACAGTCTTGAGGATACCCATAAAATTTTACATTTAACTAATGTTATGCCCCCTAATATTGAGAGTAACTTCATACCTCAACAATCCAGCCTTCCTATAATATCTCATTCCACTCAAGAATTTATTCCCACACACTTTGTCATCCTGCATTCCCATATCTGACTCTTCTCATCCTCCCACCATTGGTACCAGCACACCTGTTGATCCCCTACCTGTTAATAATCACACTATGTTAATTACAGCTAAAACTGGCAAGTCAAAACCAAAAGTGTTTGTAGCCCACATTGAGTCAAAACCAACTAGTGTCAAGCAAGAAATGGCCAAACCTGAGTGGGTTAAGACCATGATAGAAGAGTTCAATGCTCTTCAATCTAATAACACATAGACCTTAACTCCTCTACCTCTTGACAGAAAGGCAATAGGCTGCAGATGGGTCTTTAAGATAAAAGAAAATGTTGATGAGACAATTCATAAGTATAAATCCAGACTTGTGGCAAAGGGATTCCACCAAGAGCAGGGTTTTAATTACACTGAAACCTTCTCTCTAGTGGTAAAACCTACCACCATTAAGGTCATTCTTACTCCTGCCATCACACATAAGTGGGATATCCAACAAATAGATGTTATGCCTTTTTAAATGGCATCCTTCATGATGAAGTTTACATGCAACAACCCACAGGTTTTATGGATTTTGAAAAATCTCTCATGTGTGAATTACCCAAATTTATTTATGGCCTCAAATAAGCCCTAATGGCTTGGTATGAGAAACTAACTCAGGCATTAATTTAGTTTGGATTCACTACCTCCAAGTCTGATAACTCATTTTTTGTATATTCCAAACTTGGGGTTTCCTTATATGCTCTGGTGTATGTTGATGATATACTTATACTAGCTCAAGTACAACTCTTATAGACAGGTTAAACAACAAGCTACATCATGATTTTGCTCTGAAAAGGCTTGGTCGACCTAGCTACTTTCTAGGTATTTAGATTTAATTCTGCAACAATGGTTCCATGTTTCTCACTCAGTCAAAATATGTCAAGGATCTTCTCGCAAAATCCAAAATGGAGAATGTAAATGGAGTTCCAACCCCAATGTTGAGCAACTGTAAGCTGAGAAAACATGGTATAAATCATTTTTCTAATCCTCAACTTTACAGGTCCATGGTGGATGCTTTCCAATATGTGACCTTAACCCGACCAAATATTGTCATTAGTGTGAATAAAGCTTTCTAGTTCATGGCATGTCCATTAGACACTCTCTGGGCTACTATTAGAAGACTGTTACGCTATCTAAGTGGCACACGCAACTGTGGTATATTCTATCTCCTTCTCTTTCTACTTCAAGGTTCTCCCACCGAGCTTATAGTGATACTAACTGGCCAAGTGACCCAGATGGTAGAAGATCTACATCTGGCTCTTGCATATTCTTTGGGACAAATCTAGTCTCATGGAGCTCAAAGAGACAGTCTCTCGTAGCACGTTCAAGCACTGAAGCCGAATATCGTGCATTAGCACACACCATACCTGAACTCATTTGGTTGGAATTTCTACTCTCATAACTGAGTATTTCTATTCATCCACCAAAACTACTATGTGATAATTTGAGTGTTGTTCTTTTATCTCACAATTCAGTTATTCATGCTCATACAAAACATATTGAACTCGACATCCATTTTGTCAAAAAATGATTTGTAGCTGGAAAGATGAGAATTCAGCATGTCCCAGCTGCTCTTCAACTTGCATACACTCTTACAAAACGACTTGGAACTACGGATTTTCAAGAACTTCGTGGAAAACTTAAGGTGGTATGTAATACTTCTGACTCTCCAGTTTGAGGGGGTGTTAGTGATATTCAATAGTGCATAACTGGTAGTTACTAGTGATAACTATTTTCCCTTATGTAACTGATTTTAGTTAGGTTAGTTATAGCCAGTTCAGCTTAAGGGTGATGTGTCACCATGTGTATATAAGAAAATACTCTGTACAGTTGTAATCTAATGATTGATTCACATCTTATCCATATCTTCTTTTCCTTCTAAATTATAAGTTTCATCACCATCACCTTCACAGAGTAAAGGTTTCCTCGCAGGATGCCACCATCTTCAAAGGGTGAAACATGATGAAGTTGCATCTCTAACATCTTTAAACCTTCTTTCAAATGCAATTAATTGCATTTCGATCGGAGTTACGAAACTCCAATTACGCATGAAACAAGATGACCAACGCAGAACTGAAATTTGATTATGCTTCTGGTATAAAAATCAGAGAACTACTACTATTGTAGTGCTCTCCGAGCCAATTTCCACACTTCAACAAAAAGATTATCGTGATAACCTTTTAAAGTAACTAACTGCACCTGAAACAGACTTACAAAACTCAAGTTACACATAAAACAAGACGACCAATCCCCTTCTATGTGTATCTACGATTTTTCTCTCTACAATAGTTTCCAACTTTTATATTTTCATTCTCATGGGGTTCAAACTTAGAAATCAACATTTGCTCATCAAGGACAACATTGCACATCACAAATCAGAACTCATCAATCACAAAATCTCAACACACATATCATGTCAATTAATAACATTCATATCAATAGAGAACTCAATGACATAAATCATAACATTTTAATAGATATCATATCAATTAATAATATCCATATCAATAGAGAACACTATGACATCAAACGTAACAATTTAACACATATCATATATTTTCAGCAATTAACATAGCACAAAATTAGGTTTAACATCAACCCTAAGGGGTTTTGTACAAACTCATTTAAGGTTCAATTCATTCATCAATAAGAGAAACATAAAAGAGATAAAGGGAAAGAGGATAAGGACTCCCCACTACTCCTCATGATTAACACACATATATTGAGTAAGTCTCTCCTCTTACCTCGAATTTGCATAAATGTTTTGAACTTTGACTATGGAGATTCTCTTCTTCATTTGGTCTCTTAGGGTTGCCTCCACTCTCTTCTTACTCTTTATTTTCCAAAACATCTATGTACTCTCTTTTCTCTATTCTCTCTTCTACATAAATAAAACCCCTATTTATTTTTATTTCATTAATCACACTAATTTCCTTAATTCCACATAATTCTACCTACATACTTATTTTTATTTAAAATTCTATTTCACTTTCCACTCACAAATTCTCTCCATTTCTAGCAATTAATTTATTAAACTAATTAAATAAATTCTACCAATTCTCCTTAATTACTATTTAAATTCTAATTTAATATTAAAACCAATATTGTTTACTTCTATATAATTCAATTATTAAAAAATATAAATAAATTCTATCCAACATCTCATTAACTCATATAATATTAATTAATTATACAAAGATATTCTTAAATTAAATATATAAAAAAATTATCATTAACAGAATATTATAATAAAAATTGGGATGTTACATTCAACGCATTTATACTATATTTGACTAATTCTTCTAAGATATGACAAATTTTGAAAGATAATGTAAAATGGTTGATTCCAAAATCATTGTCATCCACTTGCTAGGAGACTCATGTAGATATTAGAATATTAATAGTAATTCATATTTATTTAGTTGTACTATTTTCTTAGCTCCTAAGTTTGTTAGAGGGTATTTTAGTATTTTATCTTATTCTAGTAACCCTAGTTTTAGCTTATAAATAGGGTGACAATCATTGTAACTTTTATCATGTTTTGTAGCCGTCATTCTTAATAGAATATTTCCTTTGTTCATCATTTATTCACCTTTGCACCAACAATTGGTATCTAGAGCTCCAGTTCGGATTCATTAGGAAACACGGGAAACACGAGTGAACGTGAGGTCTTGTGTGTTTAATTTTGATTCTTAGATTCGTGTTGAATCTTGAACAAAATCCGATCAGAATTTTATTCTGTGGGTTGGGAAACACTGTGTGAGAAATCTGAGTGTATTGTGCAAGGTGAAGATGAACGGAAACGGCAACATGAACACCAAGCTTCCAGTATTTGAAGGTAAAAACTGGAATCGTTGGATGATCCAAATGCGTGTACTGTTTGGTGCTCAAGATGTTTTAGATCTTGTAACTGATGGTTATGTTCCGGTAGCAGCAGATGCAACGGATGAACAGAAAAACGTGTAGAAGGAAGTAAGGAAGAAGGATCAGAAAGCATTATTCTTTATTCATCAATGTGTTGATGTAAATGTGTTTGAGAAGATTGCAGATTCAACGACAGCAAAGGCTGCGTGGGACACACTGGTTAGATGTTATGGTGGTGACGCATCCGTGAAGAAGGTGAACCTTCAGTCCTTGAGAAAGAAATATGAGAATCTCAACATGAAGAATAATGAGAAAGTTTCTGAATACATCTCCAGAGTGATTCTGATCACTAATGAGATGAAGGCGTGTGGAGAAACTCTTTCTGAAGAAACAATCATGGAGAAGGTATTGAGATCCCTTACCTCTCAATTTGATTACATTGTGGTAGTAATAGAACATTCCAAAGATCTGAGTACCATGAGAATTGAAGAGCTGCAGAGCAGTTTAGAAGCGCAAGAGTTGCGTTTGACTGAGAGAACTTCTGAAAGGGAAGTAGAGCAGCAGGCTCTGAAAGCAACTTCTGATAGGAGGTATCAGAAGCAGTCAGAAGCCAAGAGAAGATCTGATGGTGGTCAGAAGTCAGAAAGCTCAATCTCTAATAGGCAAAAGAATGCTCAGAAGGGAAAAGAGAAGTATGACAAGAAGAAGATCCAATGTTACTGTTGTAAGAAGTTTGGTCACTTTGCTAGAGATTGTTGGTCAAACAAGGAGAAGAAATCAGAAGAAGCAAATATAGCCAGAAGTTCTGATGACGAATCTGTGCTATTGATGGCCTCTGAATCTGATGATATGGATCTGACAGACTGGTGGTATATGGACACTGGCTGTTCAAATCATCTTACTGGAAATAAGAAATGGCTGGTTGACTTTGACTCTGAAAAGAGGACAAATATCAGATGTGCTGATGACAAATATCTTAATGCAGAAGGTATGGGAAATGTCAGAGTGATTCTGAACAATGGGAAAACAACATTGATTCAGAACGTGTGGTATGTACCTGGCATCAGAAGCAATCTGATGAGTGTGGGACAATTAATTGAGAAAGGTTTTTCAGTTACCATGAAGGACAATCTTCTGAAGCTGTATGACTACAATCAGAAGTTGATTATGGAGTCAGAACAGGGAAGGAATAGAACATTCAAGGTGAATGTCAGAATTGCAGACTCAGAATGTCTTAGTGCAACATGTGCTGAGAAGGAGAGTGAGCTGTGGCACAGAAGATTTGGTCATTTGAATTTCAGAAGCCTAAAACATCTGAATTCAAAGAAGTTGGTACATGGAATTCCTGCAATTAAGAAGCCTGAAAAGTCATGCAAAGTTTGCATGGAAGGAAAACAACCACGTTTGCCATTTGCGTCAGAAGTTGCTCCAAGAGCAAAACATGCCTTGGGAGTTGTACATTCTGATGTGTGTGGTCCATTTCCAGTAGCATCAATTGGAGGGAATAAATATTTTGTGTTATTTGTTGATGAATTCACAAGAATGACATGGGTATCCCTTATTAACTTCAAACACGAGGTGTTTGATGAATTCAAGAAATTCAGAATGAAGGCTGAGAATCAGAGTGGTCAGAAGTTGAAGATTCTTAGAACTGACGGTGGAGGTGATTATAACTCCAAAGAGTTCCAGAAGTTCTGTGAGGAGAATGGAATTGAGCATGAGGTTACTGCTCCTTATACCCCTTGTTGTAACCTAAAATTTGCTCAACCTTATTCACTTGGTTTATGTTTCAGTATCATTAGCATTCGCATGTAGAGTCATGTACATAGCCTAATCATCTGCATAGCATAGCATGGCAAGTCATCCAACAGGGGATCAAGCATTATTCTCATCTCTAGAGGCCTATCCAGAGGTTATTATCCCAATTCAATCTCATTCAAGTCATCAGAAAAGAATTTGAAAGCAGAGAGTTCAGCAGGTCAAGCTTTGAGTCTATCTCCTATCTGAGGGGATCTGAGGACCAACAAGGGGGTTGTGAGCTGTAAATTGAAGGCATGGAGAGTATCTAGAAAGTCATTGGGAGAAGGAGACAAGTCATTGATGTGAGCACAAGAGCTGCAGTTGAAGACAGTCAACTAGGGTTTCATCTGGGTCAACCCTAGGTCAACCCTAGGTCAACTGACTGATTTAAGGGCATTCAGGTCTATTGGAGAGATGTGGGGTTCATCATTTGACATATAAAGAAGAATATGGTGATATGCCAAGAAGAAATCAAGAGAAATCAAGGAGAAGAGGAGTTTCTAAATTAGGGTTTCTGTGTAAAATACCCTAGTTTAGGTCAAATTTCCAAGCAAGATAAGTCAAAATGAAAGCTTCAAATGGATCCTTGGCCAACATGGAACTTGTAGAGGATCTCAAGACCTTTAATTTTAGTGGTGGAAGACATCAAGGAGATTTATAGAACTCAAGTTATGGTCCTTGCAAGTTACAGGTCATCTGAGGTATCTGAACTTTTGTCTGTGAAAGTGACTTGACTTCCAAGCAATTTTACCCCTCAAGGAGATTTCAAATGAATTTCTGGTCAACATAAGAGTTGTTCCTCATTGTCTTATCTTTCTAAAGAGGTATGGTATGCCTTCATCTGATTTGTGGAGCTCTACTTATGGTCTTGGCAAGCAAAGGGTAATTTGGTCATTTGTGAATTACAGGTCATTTCAACCTATACCCAAAACTCACATAAGGAGGCCTCAAATGGAAAAACTTACAACATAAAACTTGCTCCAAATGACATTTTGAGTCTATAAAAGTAACCATGAGAGATTGGAAAGATTCATAGCACAAGGTTTCAAAATTGTTGAATTTAATGAAGAAAAATGGACTTAAAAATGAGATTTTTTCATATTTTGGCCAAATGAAGCAAAATTATAGGTCATTTTGAATGGAAAGATCATTTTAAAGACATTGGATAAAGTAGAATTTTGAGCTTAGTTCATGTTTTAAGAGTTATCCATGGTTGCTTGCAATGGAAGAAACATAAACCAAATTCAAGGGAAATCACACAAGGGAAGCTTCTCCAAGTTTCTAGGAGGTTCTAACCTCATGTATATATTGATGTGAGATGGTTCATGCCATGGTTGGTGATTGCATTTTCTCAAAACCCCAAGTTTCATTCACTTCCTCCATTTTACAAAAGTATCTCAAACTCTCTCAATTTCTTACCAATCTTCATCATTCTTGATCTGAGTTTCATCACCATCATCCATAGATTACAATTCTCATAAGAGTTTGGCAAATTGGAGCAAGGGTAGTTCTATACAAGTTTCATCATTCAAGGTTCAAGAAATTGGAATCACATGATACAAGAAGTTTGAGCCCAAATCTTTGCATACAGAATCAAAGTGGTAGTGTGTGGATCAGTTTCAAGTCCCTGCAAGCATTGGATCGAAGATCTCCATAGCTGTTTCTCCATTTTTCAACAGGTTGGTATCTCTGCTCGATTTGCATAGTTTAGGTAGCATGATAGGGTTTTGATTAGCTTAGACTGGTTAAGTTAGGTTAGATGATGATTTCCCCAAAGTTTGGACAAGTTTCAAGGAGTTTGATCATGGTGCACAAATTCTGTTGAGGTTCATAACACGTGGAATATAGCATGATAATCCTCTCTTTATAGCTTAAAATGACCAGTATGAGGTGTAGAGTAGATGAGGATAAGTTTTGGCACGAATTGAAGCACTTGATTGCAGGTGAAAATGTTGACTCATGACTGTTATTCCCATCGAGTTGTTTGATGGAGTGAGTTTTAAGAGAAAGTATTACCATGGCTGTGTAGAGGGTGAGAAGGAGAGTGTTTTTCGTCTTGGAATCGTGTTATTTCATGGAGTGAGTAGAGAGAACGGGAAGGTGGAAATATCGCGCATGGAAGCTGGTTCAGGAAGAAACCCTAGCTGGAGGTTGAAGACAACCTCCCAGCCGTCCGATGGTCCTCATTTATTGACTTTTTCGTATGATCAAACGGCCAGTATTCAATTCAGAAATGGAGGGAAGTCAAACTGTGAAACGATACGTTTCACTAATTGCATCAGCATGGGCTTCAATTCGGATGACTAACCACACCCCCTTTTGGATAGGCCCAACCATTTCCACGTGATATCATTGCTAAATACACCGCTGGCCTATTCTTTTTCTTTTGACTTTCGTTTTAATTTTCTGAAGCGCGTATGGGCCTAAGCAGTTAATATTCGCACCCCCTATTTCTTGGCCCAGTGGAAATATGAACTGAACGCCCTTGCTTTTCTCACCCCCTCCCATTTATTTCTTTATATTTCTTCTTAATTTCTCTTCATTTTTTCATGCATTTTATAAAAATCACATAAAATTGAGAAATCATTATTTTTTGATGATTCTTTTTGCATATTTTTCTTCAAGATGTCTAAAAAATTATAAAAAATAAAAATTGCATTTTATTTTTTGTTTGATATTTTTCCCATATTTTCCAAATAAATGCATACTTTAGGTGTTTCATTTCATACATGATTTTGTTAATTTTTGTTCTATTAGTTGCTTTAATATTTTTTGTCCATTCTTTTTAGGTTGTTTAGTTTAGATATTCAACTTGTAGATACAATTTAGTTACCTTTTTAGGAATTAATTTTAGGTGTTTTGTTTAGGTGTGAATAACCTGAACAAATTAGGGTTTTAAGTGACAATTTAGGAGAAGTAGTTCATTTCCCTTAGGACTTAGAGTTTGAATAGTTTAGCTATGGGACTATAGGGGCTATGGGTAGTTATTAGATCCCCTTAGAGAAAAATCAAGATTCCCCTACTGCTATTAATATACTGTATATATCTGATTGATTGGTGTGGTGTGCCCTCTGGGGATTATTGCTTGTTTGTTTGGGTATTGGGATTGCTTGGGGATTTGGGAGAGCTGAAGACTTGTGAAGATGAAGCCATTGGAGATCCAGAGACAGAAGTCCAAGAGGAGGTTCCTGCTAGCAGCTGTTGAGGAGATTAGGGTTTAGGAGCTAGGCAGAGCTCTAGATTAGAAAGCTTGTTTCTCAAACATGGATTGCCTTGTCTGCATCCATTCTTCTCTGTGATTCAGAGTCTCTCTAAGACACTCACCCCCTTCCTTTGGAAGGCTTGGTGATAGTGTCTAAGAGATAGAACTCTTGAGAGAAAATATCATATGTGTTAGAAGCAGTCTGTTCACCACCTTTGGTAGTCAACTGATTGCTTAACACCCAATTCACTCTTGTGATTGATCCCTCATCCGGGAGGTTTGAACTTGAAGAAAAGCCATTGTAGATGGAAGACTGATGATCAAAGCCATTGCCTGAAGGTCATGAAGATGGAGATTGATGCTTGTTGAAGCCTGTAGCTGATTGGAGATTACTTGAAGCCAGAGGTTGACTCAGAGCTGTTGAGGCTGTTTATTTTTTCTGCTGTATTTCATTTCTGCTGTATTGTTTGGTTTTCCTGACTGTATTGTTTGCTGTGTAACCTGTTGGGTTGAAAGTGAATCCTGTTCGCTTTCGCCTATTGTTTTCTAGGTTCGAGGTTGAGTGGGACTCCCTTGCCTCGCTTGTACTGTTGCATCCATGCATTTTACCGCTTTATTACATCTGTTATTGTTTCTGTTTCTGCCTATCCCGTAGGATCTCTGTTTCTCTCTGCGCAGGAGAGGAGCATGATAGACACTAGGTCTTAACCCATGCATGATAACATTAGGTTAGTTTGATTCCCTTCGCAACCGTAGGTTAGAGTTCTGTCTCTTCTCTCTAAAAACAAACAGAAAAATACATAAAGATTTCAAACACAATAAAAGACACTTCTTCCGTAAAAGAATGTGAACTCATCAAGACGTCATTTTTGTCCGCTGGGACCAGTAATCAGAAAACCTTTTTTAGAAGGAATAAAAACAACCAAGACAGACTTGTGTCGTACGTGGCCCGAACTACGTTTGCTCTGATCTTCCATGCCGTGTGGAAGTACGTAGGCATAGGATGCGATATCCTAGCGAGCAACCTTCCCCTCCTTTCCCGTAGGTAGGCGAACTACGTTGACTCTGATTTCTCGTTCCAGACGGGAATACGTAGGCATAAAGTGCGATACTTTGCCGAGTCTTTTTCTTTTCTCTTAACCCCTGACCTTTAGCGTAGATAGAATAACAATCCATACCCGAAAACAAGCGTGGATCCCGTCGAGTACGACGGACGTGAGGGGTGCTAATACCTTCCCCTTGCGTAACCGACTCCCGAATCCAGGTTTTGGTTGCGACGACCATACCTTTCCCGTCTTTGCGTTAGGTTTACTCTGAGCGTTCCCTTTCCCTCCTGTGGGATAAATAACGCACGGCGGCGACTCTTCTGTTCAGCCGGCGCCGATTTTCGCAGTAGCGACACCCCTCAACACAATGGTCTTGCTGAAAGAAGAAACTGCACTTTGCTTGATATGGTGAGAAGCATGCTAAAGGAGAAGAAGCTTCCTCAGAAGCTCTGGGGAGAAGCTGTTGCCACTGCAACGTATGTACTCAACAGATGTCCTACGAAGAAGTTGAAGGAAATAGTTCCTATGCAGAAGTGGACTGGAGACAAGCAAAGTGTTAGTCATCTGAAGGTGTTTGGTTCTGTTTGCTACAAACATGTTCCAGAAGCCAGAAGACAGAAGTTGGATGATAGAAGCAAAGTGATGATTCTGATAGGGTACCACAGTACAGGTGTATACAAGCTCCATTGTCCAGAAACCAATAAAATTGAATTCAACAGAGATGTGATTGTGAAGGAATCAGAAGTTTGGAATTGGGATAAGTCTCAATCTGATTCTGATGTTAGAACTTCTGAAGAAAGGTCAGAGTTAAGAATTTCTGAAGTTGAAGTAAACTCTGACGTTGATTCTGACTCTGATAGTGATTCTGACTCTGGAGAAGACTCAGAAGATGAAGGTGACTCTGATGATCCAGACTCTGATGGTAATCCAGATTCTGGTGGAATTTCAGACTCTGAAGATGGCCAAGACTCTGAAAATATGTCAGATCTTGAAGATGGTCAAAGCTCTAGAGGAAGTCAACCATCTGAAGCTGGAAACTCTGAAGCTCAAGACTCTGAACAAGTTCAGAGACCACAAAGAATCAGAAGCGTTCCCAGAAGATTTGCAGAATTTGACATGCTGCAAGACACTGAAGTAGACTCTGAAGGAGAAGTTATTCAGTGTGCCATGTTAGTAGACTCTGAACCTATAAGTACAGAGGAGGCTCTTAAGCTGAAGCTCTGGCTGAAGGCCATGAAAGAAGAACTTGATGCTATAGAGAGAAACAAGACTTGGAAGCTGACAGAACTTCCAAAAGACAAGAAAGCCATCAGCGTCAGATGGGTTTTCAAGCAGAAGTTAAAGCCAGATGGCTCAATTGGCAAACATAAAGCAAGGTTGGTAGCCAGAGGATTTCTACAAAAACCTGGGCTGGATTACTCTGAAGTGTTTGCACCTGTAGCAAGACATGAAACAATCAGAATGGTGATTGCCATAGCTGCTAACAGGAATTGGCCTCTGATGCATTTAGATGTAAAATATGCATTTCTGAACGGTCCATTAGAAGAAGAAGTTTACGTGTCACAACCTCCTGGATTTGTGAAAAAGAATCAGGAAGGGATGGTGTATAGATTATACAAAGCTCTATATGGATTGAAACAAGCGCCCAGAGCTTGGAATCAGAAGATTGATTCATTTTTCAATAAGCAAGGCTTTCAGAAATGTGAGATGGAGTACGGTGTCTATGTTCAGCATACTTCTGAAGGCAATATGACTCTGGTATGTTTATATGTTGATGATACACTACTGACTGGAAGTTCTGAACAAGAGGTAGCCAAGTTCAAGAAGGTTCTAATGAATGAATTTGAAATGACTGATCTAGGCAAAATGACATACTTTCTAGGGATGGAGTTCAGATATTCTGAGAAAGGTATCATTTTGCATCAGCTCAAGTATGAATTCGAACTTCTGAAGAGATTTGATCTGAAGAATTGTAAGATGGCTGTCACACCTTCTGATACAAATCAGAAACTGGATTTAGACTCTGAAGGAAAGGATGTGGACGCTACAACCTTCAAACAGTTGGTTGGTTCTCTGAGGTATATGTGCAATACCAGACCTGATATTTGCTACTCAGTTGGTATGGTTAGTAGGTTCATGAGTAAACCTAAGTGGTCCCATTACCAAGCTGCTGTCAGGATTCTGAGGTATATCAAAGGAACTCTGAAGTATGGAGTGTTATTTCCCTCTAGAGGAAATAATGAGTCAGAACTTCTGAGTTATTCAGACTCTGATTGGTGTGGAGACAGAGTTGACAGAAGAAGTACATCTGGGAGGTTCTATTTCTTGGTGTTCCAAGAAGCAACCTGTTGTGGCGTTGTCAACCTGTGAAGCTGAATACATTGCAGGTGCTGTTACTGCATGCCAAGCTGTGTGGATTCTGAATCTGTTGCAGGATCTGAAGATTAAAGTAGACAAACCTCTGAAGTTGATGATTGACAACAAGTCTGCAATCAATCTTGCCAGAAACCCAGTGTTGCATGGGAGAAGCAAGCATATTGAGACCAAGTATCATTTTCTGAGACATCAAGTTCAGAGTGGAGTGTTAGAAGTTGTACACTGCAGTACTCAGAAGCAGTTGGCAGATGTTCTGACGAAAGCTATCAAGACTGATCAATTTCTCAGACTAAAGGATGGAATTGGTGTTACAAGTTTTGATGGAATATGAATTAAGGGATGGTATTAGAATATTAATAGTAATTCATATTTATTTAGTTGTACTATTTTCTTAGCCCCTAAGTTTGTTAGAGGGTATTTTAGTATTTTATCTTATTCTAGTAACTCTAGTTTTAGCTTATAAATAGGGTGACAATCATTGTAACTTTTATCATGTTTTGTAGCCGTCATTCTTAATAGAATATTTCCTTTGTTCATCATTTATTCACCTTTGCACCAACAGTAGATAGTTTCAAATTAATAAAACTCAAATGTCAGATTTTAGAGAAGATTTACTTGAAGAATCAGAAAAGGATCTTGATTCTAAAATATGAAGTGAAGTTAATTCTTTAGCAACAAATGAGATTCGTGATTTTGAGTTTTTAATGTCGATAATTATTTGATTTGAAATAGTATATGCAATTGATGTGGTTAGCAAGCTTTTACAATCCAATGATATGGTTATTGATGTCGCTATGGAAATAAATAACGGGATTTATTTCATTTTTTTTAAGGAATATAGAGAAATCGGTTTTAAAAATGTCATGAATTATGCTACAAAAAATTATCCTTGAATTGAATATTGATCTAGTATTTTCTCAAAGGCGTATAATTCAAAGAAAAAGAGAGTTTGATGAGAATTTGAGTACCCCACCAGTTGAGCTATCTGAAAATGAATCATTTAGAGTTAATATTTTCTTTACCTAGTCGATCAAGCTATTGTATCTCTTAATAAGAGATTTGAATAATACCAACAATATGAAAGTGTTTTTTGTTAGGAGAGATTTTTACTATGGAGCATTGAATATTGTGGGACTTCCTTTCTAGAGTAACACCTATGTGAAAAACACACCACAATACTCACCTAAAATTTTAAGGTGATAGATGTATGGATTCTCCCACTTATAAATGTTCAAGTCTCCACATTTCTAGCCAATGTAGAACTATTACACATACTACTCACACTTGTTATACTTAACATTTACTTCTCAAAATTTACAATCATTGGATAATACAAGTTTTCAGCCTTATTGTAGTTATTTTGAAAAGACATTGAATAATATTGAGCACTCTGATTTTGATGGAAAAGAATTATGTGCGGATTTAAGGTTATTAAGAGATATTTTGCTGGTAGGAAATTTTTAACCTATTTATATATTAAGATTTTTGAAAGGTATGGATTTTTATCCTAATATAATTATTGCATATAACTTTTTTTTACTATTTTTGTGATAATTGTATCGGCAGAAAGTAGTTTTTAAAATTGAAATTGTTAAAGTTTATTTCCAGTCTACTATATTACAAGAAAAGTTTAATATGTTAGCATTGATAACAATAGAGAATGGTTTGTTGGAGAATATAGAATATAATTCCTTAATTGAATAATTTATTTTAAAAATGCTAGAAGGGAGGATTTTTTTAAGTAGCTAGAAGTTACTTTGATAATATTGACAAAAATTGACTTCTTTTTTTTTAATGTTAATTACATAGATAAATAACTAATTTTGATATTGTTGATACTATTTATAATTTAAATAAATAATGCTGTTTTTAAATATTTTTTATTAAAAGTTTATTTTTATTTTTTGTCATGCATCTAAAGAAACCATGATCGGTATATATATGACTTTATTATTATAAGAACTCTACACGATTAAAAAAGAAACAAACTACTTGTCAAAATAGAATAAACACGTGCAAATGCTTTGGATCTCAAGAGACTAAGAGTGACCACACTACCATTTGCCTTTTTGTCTTTTTAATAGATATTATTTTTGTTTTTAAATAAAAATTATTCTTAATTTTTTTTTGTAAAAAATAATTTATTTACAATAATTTATTACTTTATTTTATTTAAAAAATAAAAAATAATTAAAACAAAGAAAATTAATTATCTTTTTTAAGAAAAAAATTTCCACAAAAAAGAATTAAAAATATACAAATTTTTAAAAAAATTATTGATTCAAAATAAATTGTGTTGTAAGATATTAAATCTTAAATAAATAATTTACATAAATTTAATTCAACAATAATATATTAGTTGAACTAAATCATACATCAATATTAAATGTACTAATATTTTCAATATCAAACAAAACTAATAACAAATAATTTTATTTTACGTAAAATATTTTCTAATTTTTATTAAATAAATCAAGTAATTTCTACAATATTTAAGGACAACATAGACATTATTTTTCGTCGTTACTAAAATGTTATGATTGCACCTCAAGAGTGTAAGGGACAATGAATCACAGTTTAATTTTTTGTTTGCTTAAAAGATTCTATTTTCATCGATAAATATAAATGTTTTAAAATAACATTTTTTTTTTCAAATTCCTATCTAATTTTAAACTATATTGAAAAATACTATATATTTTTGTAGAAAATAATAATAAATAAGATTTTTTGATCATTGTGTATCTATATATATCTCTCCTATTCTATCTATTTGCTCACAACATAAGCTTCCTTCCTTGAATTGAAACACAGAAATATCATCCACGTTTACTAAACTTACTACACCTAAGATGACAAAACCAAGTTACATAGATGCTGCTTTTTGTTCATCTAAGAACAACGAAGCTTACTTTTTCATCAATGATATGTACGTGCTGTTAGATTACGCTCCAGGAACCAGCAACGATAAAGTTTTGTATGGACCAACTCCTATTCGTGATGGTTTCAAATCACTCAATCAAACCATATTTGGAAGCTACGAAATAGACTGTAGCTTCGACACCGAAAACAATGAAGCGTTCATCTTTTATGAGAACTTTTGTACTCTCATAGACCATGCTCCACATTCCAACAAAGACAAAATCATCTTAGGTCCTAAGAAAATTACTGACGTGTTTCCTTTTTTCGAAGGAACCGTGTTTAAAATCGGAATAGACGCGGCATACAGATCAACCAGGGGCAAAGAAGTTTACTTGTTCAAAGGAGATCAATATGCTCGTATAGACTATGGAACCAACAGTATGGTAAATAAAGAAATCAAAAGCATTAGCAACGGGTTTCCTTGTTTCCGTAACACTTAAACATAAACCAACTAGATCAAATGAGTCTAAAAGTTAACACATAAACATAAAACAATTAGGTCAAATGAGTCTAAAAGTTTACATATAATCATAAATATAAATATAAGTCACTGTGATCGAGCAATATGTAAAGTTTCGAACAAATCCGCAAACTGTGGGTCATCATCTTCAGCACCAGCCTGTAGAAGATAACGATCAATCAAAAAAGACACACGAGCCCAGCTAGGATTAGATGGTCCTGCTTCATATACAGGAACTGGCATCTCTGCTGGCGCATCATGATAGGGTGGCGGTACCAGACGAGGACGAGAGACACGATAATACCACTCAAGAAATCAATCATCTGTCTCATATGGGGTGGTGGCCGGTGTTGTCGGACGAATCACATTCTGAATGCTCTGATGGTAACTAATCTAGTCAACATCAATATCACCAACCATCGTATGATCAAAAGGTGGATGTGGAACATACTGCCTGTTTCCAAACTGACGCATACATCCGTCAGGAAAGTAAGGAACAATAGTGTCACCCCACCTCAGACACCCCCTATATAGACATAGCTCATCGAACTGACGCCATACTCTATGATTCTCGAATGGGAACCATATGACATCTGTAACAGCCCGAATTTCATTAAATAATTAATTATAGTAATTAATTGATTTAGTGGGATTTTTATTAATGTTGGAAATTAATTTTTATTAATTGGAATTAATAGAGAATTGAGAAGGAAATTGGAAGGAAGGAAAATAAAAGAAATATATATCTAATAGAGAAGGAAAAGAAAAGAAAGTTGGAGAGAAACATTTGGAAAGAAAGAAGAAGAGAAAGAGGGAAGAAGAAGAGAAAGAGAGGAGAAGAAGAGGAAAGTGGAAAATCATCAAGAACCAAAATCAAAGCTCCGATTAATCGAGGTAAGGGTGAGAAATGTTTCTATTTGATCATTGCATGATGTTATATATGTTGGGTTGGGGTTTTGGTGTAGTTTCCATCCTTTTTCATTTAGGGCAAAAGTTGGAATAATCGGTAGAACTGTGATTTAATTGGTTGGAACTGAGTAATAATGCCGTCGAATAGTCGGGTAACATGTATTGATGTTGTTTTGAGCTGGTTTTGATGTTTGGGAGTTGGTTGGTGGTGGTTTGAGAAGGAGAAGACAGAACAAAATTCTGTTCTGCGCAGGTTCGCTGGCCCTCGCCAGGCGAACGAAGGCGAAGCTTCGCCGGGCGAAGCCTAGCGCACGCTGGCGAATAATTATGATTAAGTCCCAGTGGACTTTGCTGGCGAGTTCGCCAGGCGAAGGTTGGTTAGCGAATGTTCGCCCAGCGAAAGTGCTGGCGAATGGTGGCGAACAAAGTCAGTAGCTATTGACTTTGGCTCGCTGGGGAGTCTCGCCAGGCGAAGGCCTAGCGAGTGTTCGCTGAGAGGGTTCGCCAGGCGAAGGTCCAGTGAAGGTTCGCTGCGGGGCCTCGCCAGGCGAATATGGGCGAATTTGACAGCATCTTTTCTTTGTTGTGGTTTCTATGTGTTGACAATTTAGTTGTTTCACATAGACTAATACCTCTACATTTTGAGTATGTATGTGATCTATTGTGATGATATGTGTTGTGGGTAGCCTACGGGCGTGAATCCTAGAATTGTGATTTGAATGTTAATTGCATCAAGTATAAATACATGTGAACATAATAGGTGATTATGTGTGTATTATTTAATGAACTTTTGAATGCTTGATGTGTATACAATTATGTGATGAGTATGCATGAGAACCTTGTGAACATGTGTGCATAACTTATAATTGTATGATTGGTATTGTGATGTGCATACCTTGATTGTTGTGATATATGTTGTTTGTGCAATCATTGTGTAATTCTTGAAGAGATGAATTATTAAATGCATGAGATTAAGATGCGAGAACGGTCTTAAGTGCATTGTTGTGGTTGATTGCATATGCATCATTTAGTCAAGAGGCAATGTCTGTTAGTTTCGTGGAAACTAGTGGCTTGTCCCAAACCTAGAAGAGTGGGTTTGAAGGCTTAGAGGATGGGCCTTTGTTGTTATCGGTCTAGAAGAGTGGACCCGGTTTAATGTAAAAACCGAAAAATGATAACGGGTTATCGGTCTAGAAGAGTGGACCCGGTTTAATGTAAAAACCAAAAAATGATAACGAGAGTCGGTACCGCATTGCATGAGTTGCATTGAGTTGTTGAGTCACATTGATATATGACATATGCATGAAGAGATGCTTATGTGTGAATGATAAGATTGTGGAAATGTGAGTGTATGCATGATGTGGGAATGCTTTGTGAATATTCATGTTGTCTATATATGTGTGGTAAATATATATGACTAAGAGGGTGAATTGTGGTGAGAAATATGGAGTTGAATTATATGATTACCTATATATATATATATATATATATATATATATATATATATATATATATATATATATATATATATATATATATATATATATATATATATATATATATATATATATATATATATATATATATATATATATATATATATATATATATATATATATATATATATATATATATATATATATATATATATATATATATATATATATATATATATATATATATATATATATATATATATATATATATATATATATATATATATGTATATATATATATATTTATATATATATATATATATATATATATATATATATATATATATATATATATATATATATATATATATATATATATATATATATATATATATATATATATATATATATATATATATATATATATATATATATATATATATAATCTTATGCTTTGATTATTATGGTTATATTTCTCACCCTTCTGCTGTTTTATAATGCTCTACGAGGCATTGCAGATTAGGATGCTGGAGTCTTTCTTTTGTGAAGTATAGCTTCATTCTTTTGAGTCGGACTGCTCTGATTATGTAACACCGGGTAGTTAGGCTGGTATAGTATTCTTTGTGATACATTGCGATGTATCAGCTGATGTGGCTTTGTAATTACCTGACATGATGTATTAATCTGGATATCTTATGTGTATGTGAATTAATATTTTGGAAATGATTAAATGATTTTATCTTCCGCTTAAATTTTAATGTTGGAATGTGATTTCTAAAACCATGAAAATGTTACATATTTTATGGAGCAAGTGTTAAAGTGTTTCATTGGTGAAATTGTGACATTCTTCCTTTATACCTTATTCTAAAATTTTCACTCTGATAAATTTGTATATGCATTTATTTGGGGGTATAGAAGGGGGTGTTACAATAGTGGTATCAGAGCAGGTCGGTCCGTCCGGCCAAATTGTTAGAGTGTTTTCCCTGTGTGTTATTGATATGCGTGTGTTGCATTATCAATATTGGTCGTTCTTGCGTGGTTCTGTTGTTGGAATTAGTAAGATGGTTGCAGGGAGGAACGATGAAGCGATCGCAGAAGCTTTGACAAGGTTGGCGGGAGCGATTGGGCAGAATCCTCCGGCCAATGTGAATGCGGGGAATGTTGTTGAAGATGAATTCCGTGCTTTGGGGAGGTTTCAAAGGAACAATCCTCCGATTTTCAAGGGAACCCATGAGCCTGACAAAGCACAGATTTGGTTGAAAGATGTGGAGAAGATTTTTCGGGTTATGAATTGCTCAGATGCACAAAAGGTGCAGTTTGGGACTCACATGCTCGAAGAAGAAGCTGAAGATTGGTGGGGTAATACTCGCCAAGGATTTGAGGAAGATGATATTGTGATCACTTGGGATCTGTTCAGAGAGACTTTTCTGGAGAAGTATTTTCCAGAGGATGTGCGAGGGAAGAAAGAGATTGAATTTCTTGAGTTAAAGCAAGGTAATTCGACGGTAGCGGAGTATGCGGCAAGATTTGAAGAGTTGATCAAATTTTGTCCTCATTACAATACTGCTAATGCCGAGAGGTCTAAGTGCCTCAAGTTCGTGAACGGTTTGAGACCCGAGATTAGGCAAGCTATTGGATATCAGGAAATCAGGCGGTTTTCTGAGTTAGTGAACAAGAGCAGAATCTATGATGAAGACAGTAGGGCTCGGTCTAGCCACTACAAGAGTTTAAGTGATAAGAAAGGAAAACATCAATTCAGAGGAAAACCTTATGTGACTCCTGCAGACAAAGGGAAGCAGAGAATGGGTTATGGCAAGAGGCCAAGTGGGGGAGTTTCTACTCCGGTTAGATGCTATAACTGTGGTGAAGCGGGACATCATGCTCCCGAATGCAAAAGTGTTGAACAAAAGTGTTTCAAGTGTGGCAAGCCAGGCCACAAGGCTCTTGAGTGTAGAAGCGGTACCGGTGTGACTTGCTACAACTGTGGTGAGAGAGGGCACATTAGTACCAAGTGTGATAAGCCTAAGAAGAATCAAGGGAGCGGAAAAGTGTTCGCTCTATCTGGATCTGAGACTGCTAGCGACGATCGATTGATCCGAGGTACGTGCTTCATTAATGGTACACCTTTGATCGCTATAATTGATACCGGAGCTATGCATTCTTTTATTTCTTTGGAGTGTGTTAGAAGGTTGAATCTTGAGTTGTCTGTGATTGGTGGCGGTATGGTTATTGATACTCCTGCTATGGGTTCGGTAACTACACCGTATGTTTGTTTGAATTGTCCGTTGAGTATCTTCGGTAAAGATTTTGGAATTGATTTAGTGTGTCTTCACCTAGACCAACTCGATGTCATCCTTGGGATGAATTGGTTGGAATTCAACCGGGTATATATTAACTGTTTTGACAAGACGGTTATTTTTCCGGAATCGGACGTTGCAAGAGATTTGTTTATGACAGTGAGACAAGTGAAAGAATCAGTGCAAGATGGAGCTAAGGTATTTATGCTTATGGCAACTTTGAGAATTGGTGGAAGTGAAGAGATTGGTGCTTTACCAATTGTTAGAGATTTTCCGGAAGTTTTCCCTAAAGAGATAAAGGATTTACCACCGGAGCGAGAGGTGGAGTTTTCAATAGATTTGATTCTTGGAACTAGTCCGATATCGATGGCTCCTTATCGTATGTCGGCATCAGAATTGAAAGAGTTGAAGAGTCAACTTGAGGATTTGCTTGAAAAGAGGTTTATTCGTCCGAGTGTGTCGCCGTGGGATGCACCGGTGTTGTTGGTTAAGAAGAAATAGGGTTCTATGAGGCTCTGTGTGGATTACAGACAGTTGAACAAGGTGACTATCAAGAACAAGTATCCACTTCCGAGGATTGATGATCTGATGGATCAGTTGGTTGGTGCAAGTGTGTTCAGCAAGATTGATTTGAGATCTGGGTATCATCAGATTCGCGTGAAAGCTGAGGATATTCAGAAGACGGCCTTTAGGACGAGGTATGGACACTATGAGTATTCTGTGATGCCATTTGGTGTGACTAATGCACCAGGTGTATTTATGGAGTACATGAATAGGATTTTCCATCCTTATTTGGATAAGTTTGTGGTTGTGTTTATCGATGACATCTTGGTTTATTCGAAGAGCGAAGAAGAGCATGCCGAGCATCTGAAGATTGTGTTATCCGTGTTGAGAGAGAAGCAGTTGTTTGCAAAGCTTTCTAAGTGTGAGTTTTGGTTGAAGGAAGTTAGTTTCCTTGGTCATGTGATTTCGAGTAATGGTATTGCGGTTGATCCGTCGAAGGTTGAAGCGGTATCGCAATGGGACACTCCGAAGTCAATTTTTGAGATTAGAAGTTTCCTTGGTTTAGCCGGTTATTATCGGAAGTTTATTGAAGGATTCGCTAAGTTATCGTTGTCATTGACGCAGTTGACTAGGAAGGGTCAAGCTTTTGTTTGGGATGCCAAGTGTGAAGTGAGTTTCCAAGAACTCAAGCGAAGGTTGACGACAGCCCTTGTTTTGATTTTGCCAAATCCGGAAGAACCGTTCGTTGTGTATTGTGATGCTTCTTTGATGGGTTTAGGAGGTGTGTTGATGCAGAATAACCAAGTTGTGGCTTATGCTTCGAGGCAACTCAAAGTGCATGAGAAGAATTATCCGACGCATGACTTAGAGTTGGCCGCCGTTGTGTTCGTGCTGAAACTTTGGAGGCATTATTTGTTTGGTGCGAGGTTTGAAGTGTTTAGTGACCACAAGAGTTTGAAGTATCTCTTTAATCAAAAGGAATTGAATGCAAGGCAAAGAAGGTGGTTAGAGCTATTGAAGGATTATGATTTTGGTTTGAATTACCATCCGGGTAAAGCGAATGTAGTAGCGGATGCATTGAGTCGGAAATCATTGCATATGTCGGCGTTGATGGTGAAAGAGTTGGAATTGGTCGAGCAATTTCGGGATTTGAGTTTAGTATGTGAGAGAACTTCTTTTGGATTTAAGTTGGGTATGTTAAAGCTTACAAGTGGTATTTTGGATGGAATTCGAGAAGGACAGAAATCGGATTTGAGTTTAGTTGATCGGTTGACTTTAATCAACCAAGGCCAAGGTGGTGATTTTCGGATTGATGAGAATGGGATTATGAGATGTCGGGATCGAGTTTGTGTTACGAATGTTGTTGAGCTTAAAAAGAGTATCCTTGAGGAAGGACATCGTAGCGGATTGAGTATTCATCCAGGTGCTACTAAGATGTATCAGGATTTGAGGAAAGTGTTTTGGTGGCCTAGTATGAAGAAGGATATTGCGGAATTTGTGTATTCTTGTTTGACTTGCCAGAAGTCAAAGATTGAGCATCAGAAGCCATCAGGTTTGATGAAGCCGTTGTTTATTCCTGAGTGGAAATGGGATAGTATCTCCATGGATTTTGTATCGGGTTTGCCGAGGACGCCGAGTAGTTTTGAGGCTATTTGGGTTATCGTGGATAGATTGACTAAATCTGCTCACTTTATCCCTATGCGTGTGGATTACCCGTTGGAGAAGTTGGCTAAATTGTATATTGAGAGGATTGTGTGTTTGCATGGTATTCCGTCGAGTATTGTTTCGGATAAAGATCCGAGGTTCACTTCGAGATTTTGGGAGAGCTTGCAGAGTGCTTTGGGTACTAAGTTGCGTTTGAGTTCAGCGTATCATCCTCAGACAGATGGTCAGACGGAGAGGACGATTCAGTCGCTTGAAGATCTTTTGAGAGCTTGTGTATTGGAGAAAGGAGGACCTTGGGATAGCTACTTGCCTTTGATTGAGTTTACCTACAACAACAGTTTTCATTCGAGTATCGGTATGGCACCATTTGAGGCGTTGTATGGTAGGCGGTGTAGGACACCATTGTGTTGGTTTAAGTCCGGAGAGAGTTTTGTTGTTGGACCCGAGATAGTTTAGCAGACTACGGACAAGATTAAAATGATTCGAGAAAAGATGAGGATTTCTCAGAGTCGTCAGAAGAGTTATTATGACAAGAGGAGGAAGGCACTTGAATTTCAAGAGGGAGATCATGTGTTTCTTCGAGTCACTCTGATGACAGGTGTTGGTAGGGCATTGAAGTCGCGCAAGTTGTCGCCGCGTTTCATTGGTCCTTATCAGATTTTGCAGAAGATAGGAGAAGTGGCCTATCGTGTGGCTTTACCACCTTCGCTTGCTAATCTTCATGACGTATTCCATGTATCTCAGTTGAGGAAATACATTGCGGATCCGTCTCATGTAGTCCAATTAGATGATGTGCAGGTGAGAGATAACCTGACTGTTGAGACATCACCTATGCAGATAAAGGATCGGAAATTGAAGCAGCTTCGAGGTAAAGAGATTGCTTTAGTGAAGGTCGCTTGGGGAGGACCGGCTGGTGGGAATGTTACTTGGGAGCTTGAGAGCCAGATGAAAGAGTCTTATCCAAAACTGTTTGAACCAGGTAACATTTTCGAGGACGAAAATTCCTAAAGTGGGGGAGGGTTGTAACAGCCCAAATTTCATTAAATAATTAATTATAGTAATTAATTGATTTAGTGGGATTTTTATTAATGTTGGAAATTTATTTTTATTAATTGGAATTAATAGAGAATTGAGAAGGAAATTGGAAGGAATGAAAATAAAAGAAATATATATAATAGAGAAGGAAAAGAAAAGAAAGTTGGAGAGAAACATTTGGAAAGAAAGAAGAAGAGAAAGAGGGAAGAAGAAGAGAAAGAGAGGAGAAGAAGAGGAAAGTGGAAAATCATCAAGAACCAACATCAAAGCTCCGATTAATCGAGGTAAGGGTGAGAAATGTTTCTATTTGATCATTGCATGATGTTATATATGTTGGGTTGGGGTTTTGGTGTAGTTTCCATCCTTTTTCATTTAGGGCAAAAGTTGGAATAATCGGTAGAAATGTGATTTAATCGGTTGGAACTGAGTAATAATGCCGTAGAATAGTCGGGTAACATGTATTGATGTTGTTTTGAGCTGGTTTTGATGTTTGGGAGTTGGTTGGTGGTGGTTTGAGAAGGAGAAGACAGAACAAAATTCTGTTATGTGCAGGTTCGCTGGCCCTCGCCAGGCTAGCCTAGCGCACGCTGGCGAATAATTATGATTAAGTCCCAGTGGACTTCGCTGGCGAGTTCTCCAGGCGAAGGTTGGTTAGCAAATGTTCGCCTAGCGAAAGTGCTGGCGAATGGTGGCGAACAAAGTCAGTAGCTATTGACTTTGGCTCGCTGGGGAGTCTCGCCAGGCGAAGGCCTAGCGAGTGTTCGCTGAGAGGGTTCACCAGGTGAAGGTCCAGTGAAGGTTCGCTGCGGGGCCTCGCCAGGCGAATATGGGCGAATTTGACAGCATCTTTTCTTTGTTGTGGTTTCTATGTGTTGACGATTTAGTTGTTTCACATAGACTAATACCTCTACATTTTGAGTATGTATGTGATCTATTATAATGATATATGCTGTGGGTAGCCTACGGGCGTGAATCCTAGAATTGTGATTTGAATGTTAATTGCATCAAGTATAAATACATGTGAACATAATAGGTGATTATGTGTCTATTATTTAATGAACTTGTGAATGCTTGATGTGTATACAATTATGTGATGAGTATGCATGAGAACATTGTGAACATGTGTGCATAACTTGTAATTGTATGATTGGTATTGTGATGTGCATACCTTGATTGTTGTGATATATGCTGTATGTGCAATCATTGTGTAATTCTTGAAGAGATGAATTATTAAATGCATGAGATTAAGACGCGAGAACGGTCTTAAGTGCATTGTTGTGGTTGATTGCATATGCATCATTTAGTCAAGAGGCAATGTCTGTTAGTTTCGTGGAAATTAGTGGCTTGGCCCAAACCTAGAAGAGTGGGTTTGAAGGCTTAGAGGACGGGCCTTTGTTGTTATCGGTCTAGAAGAGTGGACCCGGTTTAACGTAAAAACCGAAAAATGATAACGGGTTATCGGTCTAGAAGAGTGGACCCAGTTTAATGTAAAACCCGAAAAATGATAACGAGAGTCGGTACCGCATTGCATGAGTTGCATTGAGTTGTTGAGTCACATTGATATATGACATATGCATGAAGAGATGCTTATGTGTGAATGATAAGATTGTGGAAATGTGAGTGTATGCATGATGTGGGAATGCTTTGTGAATATTCATGTTGTCTATATATGTGTGGTAAATATATATGACTAAGAGGGTGAATTGTGGTGAGAAATATGGAGTTGAATTATATGATTACCTATATATATAATCTTATGCTTTGATTATTATGGTTATATTTCTCACCCTTCTGCTGTTTTATAATGCTCTACGAGGCATTGCAGATTAGGATGCTGGAGTCTTTCTTTTGTGAAGTATAGCTTCATTCTTTTGAGTCGGACTGCTCTGATTATGTAACACCGGGTAGTTAGGCTGGTATAGTATTCTTTGTGATACATTGTGATGTATCAGCTGATGTGGCTTTGTAATTACCTGACATGATGTATTAATCTGGATATCTTATGTGTATGTGAATTAATATTTTGGAAATGATTAAATGATTTTATCTTCCGCTTAAATTTTAATGTTGGAATGTGATTTCTAAAACCATGAAAATGTTACATATTTTATGGAGCAAGTGTTAAAGTGTTTCATTGGTGAAATTGTGACATTCTTCCTTTATACCTTATTCTAAAATTTTCACTCTGATAAATTTGTATATGCATTTATTTGGGGGTATAGAAGGGGGTGTTACAACATCAGCAGGTGTCAGCTCGTCCAGAATAGGTCGCAACTCATCCACCTCTAAGGCACCTTGCCTATATGACCATCTCATCGCTCGAGGGAGACCCACATTATTAGCTGGTATCCGATTCTCTCCTTTTTTCCAAGTGTTGGAAAATACTCATGAATCCAGAACTGTTACAAAATTAATATGGTTATTAAATTTAAAATAATTAATTATAACATAATAAACTAGATAAATAAAATTAATATACTAGATAAAATTTATCAAAACAAAATATACTAAATTAAAATAAATACCTGTAGGAGAGTCGGATAACCACCAAGCTGCTTACAGCTGAACATGGAAGCATCTCCGAGATATCTGTAAAGAGTAACCAACGCAGCTACTCCCCAACTGTATCCTGATAAGCCATCCAAGTCTATAAACGGTGAGAGGTATCGTGCCTCGACAAGCGTAAACGTCTTGTCCGCGAAAATAGTGGAATCGACTAACATCAGCAAATAAGCTCTAGTGGCATAATGCCATCTAGATGCAGCTCTATGCTCTACGAACTGATCATATAACCACTCCAGCTTATAGTAGGAACCCCTGCAGTCACGGACTTGTTGTTGTGCTACTCTCTGTGACACTCCTAAATAATCAACAACTCACTCAACAACAAGCGCTTCACTGATATCTTGAGGGCTCCAGAAGACTCCCCTGATGGGCAAGTGAAGCAGGCAAGATACGTCATCTAGAGTAATCGTCATCTCACCAAACGGCATGTGAAATGAAGTTGTCTATAGATGCCATCTCTCTGCAAATGCGGAAACTAGGTTTGTGTCTATCTTTGTTAAACTGGTCTCTGGAGTGAAGCTAGACCAGACCTAGATATTCAGCTCTCCATCTCTCTAGGTAGTTGTAGTGGAACCCTCTGAGTCAACTTCAATCCATGTCCCACTACCTTTAACTTTTCTTCGACCCTCTCTCCTGAAAACAATTAAAAATAAATATATTATAAAATTCAATATTAAAAATTCGAATTCTATTCAATATTAAATCATTTTCGTCTACTTACCTCACCGAACCATATACGGTTTGCAACATGTTGTTCGTACTTAACTAACAGAGATGTATCATAGGTCCTCCTGGATATCCAACAGGCTAGGATGTTGATGCAGATGCATCAAAATGCTCTTCTTCAGCCATTCTCGATGACTTGCCTCGTCCTAGTCCACGAGGGATCCTACCATCTCTGCCTCGTGTGCGCACCACTGAAAAAAATTAAAAATTAAAATATATAAATAAATAAAATTAAAAATTAAAAATTAAAAAAAAAAAACAATGAACCGTAAGTCTTGAGCAAAGAGTTCTGGAGAAGAAACATAAAATGTGTGTACCGGAAGACTTAAGTCAAGACATCCGGTTAACAAAATTAAAATTTCATGAACCGAAAGACATACATTAAGTCTTCCGGTGTAAAAACCCAAACAAATTACAAACCGAAAGACATGCGTTAAGTCTTCAGGTGAAGAAACCAAAACAAAGTACAAACCGAAATACTTACTCTTGGAGTTCCGGTATGTATTGGAAAACAAATGCATTTCGGAAGACTTGGTGGAACAGTTCTGGTTTGTAAATGCAAATAGAAAGCTCCGGAAGACTTGAAATGGAAATGAAGTGAAAGTGAAAAAATTTACAAAATTATAGACATTTAAACAAGGGTATTTTGGTTCAATTTTATTTAGTGTAGGGGTGTGGGTATAAGTGTAGGGGTATGGGGTAAAATTTCCTTGAGAAAGATATGATGTCTTTGGATATAATTGAATATAATGAAGACATCATTAGGGATACAGAACAAACCCGTATCTAATTAATCATCAATAGTGGAAACTCAACTCACACTTGATTAATGTTAAGTCTTAAGTTCAATGATGAAAGTACACTATTAGAGTGATTGAAGTACTTAATGATAGATACATCCTAAGGGGTAAAAGTACTTGGACCATAAGAATAAGTGTGGTACGATGAGGTTTTCCTCTTAATAGACATATATCATATATTTGATGGAATGCATAATTATGGGTGCATTTCTGATATAGTCTACTTATATGAGAATGAAATGGTGCCGCTTCATAGAGTTCAAGGGCCTGACCCTTAAATTTTCATGAAAAGGATATGAGACATATGACCTTATTAAATGTGTCATATTAATAATTCAATTAATGGTACCGAAATTTCATGTGTGAGTTATGCACGCTTGTTCTAATGAATAATTGATTCAAAGTTTGTCTACCAATCTATTCGGGGATGAGTAAAAACCTAACTTACTAAGTATTGGTTCAAAATGTAAGATACCTTTATCTAAAACCATGAAATTTCATGAATAATGAATTTAGATATATTTTGAAAATGGTAGGGGATTGTTGGAGAAATTTCCAAAATATTAAATTGATAAATAATAATGGTTAAATTAACAAAATAAATGGCCAAAAGTTTCAACTGTCTAGAATAGAACCAGAGACCCTATAATGATTGAGTGCGCGGTCAAAAGGTGCAACCACCAGATTAACACAACTTTTCATGAAAAAGTTTGTTGCTATTGATATACAATGGCTCGCGAATGGTCATGTTAGAATCAAATGAAACATTGTTTCTCCACACCAATTGGTACATGTTTTCTTATAAATAGAGATACTTGTCAGCCATAAAAGATATATGAAAATAATATATTTTAGAGGAAAAATTTATATCTAAGTGATTTCTTTATTTTTCTTGTGCACGAGAATAAGTGAAGGAAATTTATTCTGTAAAATATCATGGATCGATATGCTTAATGTGAATGTGCAATTCATGTTAAAATTTCAAAAGTATCCTGAAGGGGATTCGTCGAATTACCCATTTGCATTCATTTTGGCTAAATTGGTAGAGGCGAATCGAACCTAAAGCTTAGTGTAAACACACATTTTGAGATTAATTTTGTGCAACTTTCATCATAACATTTTCATTTTCTTATTCAAGTTTTGCGGCGACCCCTAACACAAGATGTAACTTTCATTTTCATTTTCAAATCGTAGGATACCTTTATCTGAAACCATGGAATTTTCTTTCATTTTCATTTTCAAATCGTAGGATACCTTTATCTGAAACCATGGAATTTTCTTAATAATAAATTTAGATATATTTTGAAAATAGTGGGGGATTGTTGGAGAAATTTCTAAAATATTAAATTGATAAATAATAATGGTTAAATTACCAAAATAAATGGCCAAAAGTTGTAGCTCTCTAGAATTGAACCAAAGACCTTATTATGATAAGGCATGTGGTCATAAGGTGCAACCACCAGATCAACACAACTTTTCATGAAATAGTTTTCTATTATTGATATATAATGGTTTGCGAATGGTTATGTTTAAACCATTAAAACATTGTTTCTCCTCACCAATTGGTACAAGTTTTTCTATAAATAGAGATACTTGTTAGGCATAAAAAAGAGACACAAAAAACTACCTGTTTCAAGTGCCAAAAATTATATCTAATCATTTTTTTATTTTTCTCATGCATGAGAATAAATGAGAAAACTGTATTCAGTAAAATATAACTAATCGATATGCTTAATGTGAATATGCGATTCATGTTAAGGTTTTCAAAGTATCCTGAAGGAGATTCGCCGGTTAACCCTTTTGCATCTAATTTGTATAAATTTGTGGGGGGAAATCGAAGCTAAAGCTTAGTATAAACACACGCTTTGGAATTATTTTGTGCAACTTTCGTCGTACCGTCTTCAACACCTTCTTCTTGTTCGTGTTTTACAGTAGACCCCCAACACAAGATCTAACATTTTTAGACTAATCCTGAGCTCCAATCACTCTTTGATACCACCAAGTTTAAAATGAAAAGGAGAACCTATAGCCACTCAAGTCAGAATAAGTGAGATGATTGTGTAATCCTTCAACTTCTGAACGACCTCTTTGCATTATGGTGACTACGTGACAAGTATGTCCTAGAAGTTCTTGCGATTCATTTATATCCCCCCTCATTGCTAACATAAAACCCGTAAATATTGTTGGATGAACCATAAATGTACACTTTTATAGATTTAGCTTTATGCCAAAACTCCTTAGGAATTTTTAAAATACAATATAAACCAACTATGTGGTCTTCCTCCATGGTTGATTTGATGATCATGCCATGGTAAAGAAAAACACTTTTACAAAGTCAAAGCTTGGAGGGAGAATATTTTGTTTATTGAATAAAGGAAATGGCTTTTAAATAACCTTTACACAAAATAAAATAGAGAAAAAATAGTCCACTAAACAAACCCTAAGAATGTGAACATAATGGCTAGATAACAAGTTAAAGAAACCACTTAACTCTAACAACAACACTACTGATTTCATTCTAATTAATAAATTAGTTTAAAATAAAAACAAATTTAACATCCTCCCTTAAACATAATGCTACTACTAGCAAATAATTTAATTTGGCGGTGAACACACTCTTAGTAGGGTGTGCAAGTTTTAAAGAATTTGTCATCACATCACTTGTTCATGAGTATTGCAGTAAACTAGTTCTACAGTTTCATCATTTGAGAGTTCACGAAAGAAATGTAAGTGAACATCAATGTGTTTGCTACGACCATGCATCACGTGACTTTTAGCAAGTTTAATAACATTCATATCAATAGAGAACTCAATGACGTCAATCATATCATTTTAGTAGATATCATATCAATTAATAAGATCCATATCAATAGAGAACGCTATGACATCAAACGTAGCAATTTAACACATATCATATATTTTCAGCAATTAACATAGCACAAAATTAGGATTAACATCAACCCTAAGGGGTTTTATACAAACTCATTTAAGGTTCAATTCATTCATCAATAGGAGAAACATAAAAGAGAGAAAGGGAAAGAGGATAAGGACTCCCCACTACTCCTCATGATTAACACATATATTGAGTAAGTCTCTCCTCTTACCCCGAATTTGCATAAAAGTTTTGAACTTTGACTATGGAGATTCTCTTCTTCATTTGGTCTCTTAGGGTTGCCTCCACTCTCTTCTTACTCGTTATTTTCCAAAACATCTACGTACTCTCTTTTCTCTATTCTCTCTTCTACATAAATAAAAAACCCTATTTATTTTTATTTCATTAATCACACTAATTCCCTTAATTCCACATAATTCTACCTACTTACTTATTTTTATTTAAAATTCTATTTCACTTTCCACTCACAAATTCTCTCCATTTCTACCAATTAATTTATTAAACTAATTAAATAAATTATACCAATTCTCCTTAATTACTATTTAAATTCTAATTTAATATTAAAATCAATATTTTCTACTTCTATATAATTCAATTATTAAAAAATTTAAATAAATTCTATCCAACGACTCATTAACTCATATAATATTAATTAATCACACAAAAATATTCTTAAATAAAATATATAGAAAAAATATCATTAACAAAATGTTATAATAAAAATTGGGGTGTTACATTCACTGCATTTATACTATATTTGACTAATTCTTCTAAGATATGACAAAATTTGAAAGATAATATAAAATAGTTGATTCCAAAATCATTGTGAGGGGTAAGGGATTTGGTGTCACTCCATCAAAACTATATAAGCAGACAAAGAAAAAAAATCCTAGCAACAAAGAAGTGATGGATACTTTGGAGGAATTGAAAGCTCAGATTCGTGAATTACAGAAGGACAAAGAGAGATACATGTCGGAAAGGCGCTCTCCAGAGAATAAAGCTACTAGTGACAAAGATAGTATCGGTTGTCCGCAGAAGCTTCCAGAGGTAATTGTATATATTATATTGAAATTAATTTAGCATAATTTTCTTAATTGACACATTAATCGGCATCATTACTTGTTTAGGGCATTTCACCTTGTCGGCTATATTTATCGTCACCGACTTATCGCATGGTTGGCAAGGGAAAGGTGCATAACAATGTGGGAGACTTACTTCACCAGAAACCGCTCCCTACTGGATTTTTGAAAGTATCGGTTGATATTGCGTTAGAGGGGGGTGCGTTGTTGCCTATACCAGATGATGTTTCAGACGCGACAGTGGTGGGAGACGCAATAGGAGCGTATGTTGCATGGCCGACAAATCTCATTTTCATAGATGATGAGGTAGGTTGAACACCATTATGAACCTTGTAATACTCAAATGTTTTATGACCCATACATGAAAGTTATTCTTACATTTACATTTTCTTATTTACATGATGATCTTAGACTCCTACAAAATCCAAATCAAAAGATAATAGAATTATTGTGCAGGATACCGATTCAGCTGCATCAAAGAAACAGGAACTACAACAGTTACATGATTATCTTATTATACATTAATTACTGAACTTATATATGACTTTTAGGTTCATGATCAGCAGTTGCAACAAGTCAGCAAGGGTAAGATGCTTGAATCTTCCAAGGTGCCCAACAAAAAAAAGGTCGAGCCAAAAAAAGCATATGTTCCTCGATTTAGGATGTGCCTTGAAACATATGTAGGAACAACAGATGTGACTGAGAGTGGCATCCGTCAAATACCTATGGATGAAGGTATTTTCGGGTTTGAATATGCCGAAACAATTGCTAAGGAGGATTTTGACCAGGTTTTCCAACATTCTGAATTGGGCGTCGGTGTTATGCATTCCTACATCAGGTACTCCGATCCATTTTAATTAAATAATTGAACATTTTAAGATTTGCTCATTTAACTGAATATTCTAATGTTGATTATGTTTTTTTTAGGCTCTTGTATGACAAGTTGTTGGTCTCAAATGATTTGACTTCAATATTTGCATTCTTATCTGCTAGCTGTATCAACTCACGGACAATAGATCAGACACTAGATGCAGTCAAAGATTACACAGTCCAAAGATTTATGGCCGCGACTACAGAGAAGTTGTTCTTGTTGCCATATAATACTGGCCACAGGTTAGATTTTATTCTAAATTCATTTATTATAATTATTCGATTTTTGCCATTCTATATAACGTTTCCATCTAAACTGTTGTCTTATTTTATAGTGGACACTAGTTGTTGGTCGCGATTAATCTGATGAAATAAATAGTGTATTATATAGATTCATTGGATGGCTATACAACAAAATATCCTGATCTGAAGAACATGGTTGATACGTAAGTGATGAGATATACTGTTCTGAATAATTATATATCTTTATTTATTATGTGACATTGTTCTAAATATGCGTTTATATTATGTTAGAGTTATACAAATATTCAGAGTACAAAGACATGCAACAGTGCCAAAAAGCAAACCTAACAACATCAGCTAGATCAGAGTGGAGGTATATTTTCTCATGTTTGACTGTTATAGTGGTTCTACTTGATAAAACTATTTAAACTATATATCCTGATAAATGTTCGTTTGTTTTTTCCATTTACAGTGTCCTCGTCAGCACAATGGAATTGACTGCGAATATTTTTTATTGCGCTTTATCAAAGAAATTATTCTTTCTGGTCAAATAGAGATTCCAATCATGGCATGGATCAATTCATAAGTTATATGATTCATTTTGATAATTAACTGATATTTCATCTGAGTAATTAGTTTTAAAATTAAATCATGCATGTTCTGTTATATTATGTAGTACTTTGATGAATACAAGTGCGGTAGTTACTCAAAAACAAGATTGGAAGAAATTAAGGAGAATTGGTGTCAATTTATTCTTGAGTTGAGAATTGTATAACGTATCTATTTGTAAAGTTATTGGATTTGTAATTATAGGTAAATTGAATGTATTTGTGATGTTGTAATATATTTAAGCAGGTTTATGTGTATTAAAATGGTTATGGGCAAAGTGATGAATACACATAAATAAGGCCAAAGTAATTGTTATATATACGGCCAAACTGTTGAATTAAAGGCCTGAATTATAAGCAGGGAATGTAATTGTTATAAGCAGGTTTATCGAAAAATATATAAAATATTTGATTATTTAAAAAATAATAATTTCAAAATCGTGAAGAATAGACAACGCTTTTAAAAAAAGCGCTGCTAAAGGGGGTAAAGAGAGGCCTAAAAAAGCGCTGCTATAGGTTGGAAAAGGGGGGGGGGGGGTCTAAGAAAGCGCTTTAAAAAAAGCGCTGCTAAGGGGGGGGGGGTCTAATAAAGCACTTTAAGAAAGCGCTGCCAAAGGGGAGGGTCTAAGAAAGCGTTTTTAAAAAGCGCTGCTAAAGGGGGGAGGGGATGGGGGAATAAGCAGCGCTTATAAAAGCGCTGCTAAAAGTGCTGGTAAAGGGAGCCTATAGCAGCGCTTATGAAGTGAAGTTAATTCCTTAGCAACAAATGAGCTTCGTGATTTTGAGTTTTTAATGTCGATAATTATTTGATTTGAAATATTATCCGCAATTAATGTGGTTAGCAAGCTTTTACAATCCAATGATATGGTTATTGATGTTGCTATGGAAATAAATAACGGGATTTATTTCATTTTTTAAAGAATATAGAGAAATCAATTTTAAAAATGTCATGAATTATGCTACAAAAAATTATTTTTGAATTGAATATTGATCCAATATTTTCTCAAAGACGTATAATTCAAAGAAAAATAGAGTTTGTCGAGAATTTAAGTACCCCACGAGTTGAGCTATCTGAAAATGAATCATTTAGAGTTAATATTTTCTTTACCTATTCGATCAAGCTATTGCATCTCTTAATAAGAGATTTGAACAATACCAACAATATGAAAATGTTTTTTGTTCGGAGAGATTTTCACTATGGAGCATTGAACATTGTGAGACTTCCTTTCTAGAACAACGCCTTTGTGAAAGACACACCACAATACTCACCCCAAATTTTAAGGTGATAGGCGTATGAATTCTCCCACTTATAAATGCTCAAGTTTCTATATTTCTAGCCATAGTGAAACTATCACACATACTACTCACACTTGTTATACTTAACATCTTCTTAAAATTTACAATCATTGAATAATACAAGTTTTGAGTCTTGTTGTAGTTATTTTGAAAAGACATTGAAACATAATGAACACTCTAATTTTGATGGAAAAGAATTATGTGCAGGTAGGAAATTTTTAACCTATTGATATATTAAGATTTTTGAAAGGTATGAATTTTTATCCTAATATAATTATTGCATATAACTTTTTTTTACTATTTTTGTGATAATTGTATTGGCAGAAAATAGTTTTTAAAATTGAAATTGTTAAAGTTTACTTGCAGTCTACTATATTAGAAGAAAAGTTTAATATGTTAGCATTGATAACAATAGAGAATGGTTTGTTGGAGAATATAGATTATAGAATATAATTCCTTAATTGAATAATTTATTTTAAAAATGCTAGAAGGGAGGATTTTTTTAAGTAGCTAGAAGTTACTTTGATAATATTGACAAAAATTGACTTCTTTTTTTTTAATATTAATTACATAGATAAATAACTAATTTTGATGTTGTTGATACTATTTATAATTTAAATAAATAATGCTGTTTTTAAATATTTTTTATTAAAAGTTTATTTTTATTATTTGTCATGCATCTAAAAAAACCATGATCGGTATATATATGACTTTATTATAATAAGAACTCTACACGATAAAAAAGAAACAAACTACTTGTCAAAATGGAATAAACACGTGGAAATGCTTTGGACCTCAAGAGACTTAGAGTGACCACACTACCGTTTGCCTTTTTGTCTTTTTAATAGATATTATTTTTGTTTTTAAATAAAAATTATTCTTAAACTTTTTTTTGTAAAAGTAATTTATTTATAATAATTTATTACTTTATTTTATTTAAAAAATAAAAAATAATTAAAACAAAGAAAATTAATTATCTTTTTTAAGAAAAAACTTCCACAAAAAAGAATTAAAAATATATAAATTTAAAAAAGAAAATTGTGTTGTAAGTATTAAATCTTAAATAAATAATTTACATAAATTTAATTCAACAATAATATACTAGTTGAACTATATCATACATCAATATTAAATGTACTAATATTTTCAATATCAAACAAAACTAATAACAAATAAACTTTATTTTACGTAAAATATTTTCTAACTTTTAGTAAATAAATCAAGTAATTTCTACAATATTTGAGGACAACATAGACATTATTCTTAATTTTTTTTGTAAAAATAATTTATTTACAATGATTTATTACTTTATTTTATTTAAAAAATAAAAAATAACTAAAGCAAAGAAAATTAATTATCTTTTTTAAGAAAAAACTTCCACAAAAATGAATTAAAAATATATAAATTTTTTTAAAAATTATTGATTTATAAATAAATTGTGTGGTAAGATATTAAATCTTAAATAAATAATTTACACAAATTTAATTCAAAAATAATATACTAGTTGAACTATATCATACATTAATATTAAATGTACTAATATTTTCAATATCAAACAAAACTAATTAATAACAAATAAACTTTATTTTACGTGAAATATTTTCTAATTTTTAGTAAATAAATCAAGTAATTTCTACAATATTTGAGACAAGCTAGACATTATTTTTGGACGTTACTAAAATGTTATGATTGCACCGCAAGAGACTAAGGGACAATGAATCACCGCTTACTTTTTTGTTTGCTTAAAAGATTCTATTTTCATTGATAAATATAAATGTTTTAAAATAATATTTTTTTTCTTTTCAAATTCCTATCTAATTTTAAACTATATTGAAAAATACTATATATTTTTGTAGAAAATAATAATAAATAAGATTTTTTTTTTATCATTGTGTATCTATATATATCGCTCCTTTTCTATCTATTTGCTCACAGCATAAGCTTCCTTCCTTGAATTGAAACACAAAAATATCCTCCACGCTACTAAACTTACTACACCTAAGATGACAAAACCAGGTTACATAAACGCTGCTTTTCGTTCATCTAAGAACAACGAAGCTTACTTTTTCATCAATGAAAAGTACTTGCTGATAGATTACGCTCCAGGAACCACCAACGATAAAGTTTTGTATGGACCAACTCCTGTTCGTGATGGTTTCAAATCACTCAGTCAAACCATATTTGGAAGCTACGGAATAGACTGTAGCTTCGACACCGAAAACAATGAAGCATTCATCTTTTATGAGAACTTTTGTGCTCTCATAGACTATGCTCCACATTCCAACAGAGACAAAATCATCTTAGGTCCTAAGAAAATTGCTGACGTGTTTCCTTTCTTCAAAGGAACCGCGTTTGAAACCGGAATAGACGCGGCATTCAGATCAACCTTGGGCAAAGAAGTTTACTTATTCAAAGGAGATCATTATGCTCGTATAGACTATGGAAGCAACAGTATGGTTAATAAAGAAATCAAAAGCATTAGCAACGGGTTTCCTTGTTTCAGTAACACAATCTTTGAGAGTGGAACGGATGCGGCGTTTGCTTCTCACTTGACAGATGAAGTTTACTTTTTCAAAGATGATTACTATGCACGTGTTAAGGTAACACCAGGCCGAACAGATGATAAACTTTTGGGTGGTGTGAGGAAGATTGTTGACTATTGGCCATCTCTTCGTGGCATTATACCTCTTGAGAATTAACCGAGGTTGTGATAGTTTGCTGCTATGAAAATTAAGAATAAAGATCCTTGTTGTTGTTCTTGTTGATGTATGTTTTTTCTTCTGTTGTTTGCTTATGTTTCTTGATGTAATAAAAGTGTGGTTCTTGGATGTTTTCCACACATTGTAAGCCCTACTTAAGGTGAATAAAATAAAAACCTATGGCACTTAAAAACCATAGTTTATACATTTTGTGTTAAGTGAGTTTGTTTGATTTGTAAATGAATGAATATGTTTGACAATTACTCAATTATTAGTGTAGTAACAGTATGTTCATTGGCAGAGCTTCTAGGAAATCTCAATTGGAAGCATTATAAAAAAAGAAAAAACATATTGACCACACTTAAAAATGTAAAACCAATAGGAAACAGATAAGTGTATAAATTAATAATATAGTTAATATAGGTTATGTGGTATAAAAATGATGAGAAAAAATACAAGAGAATGGTCAATAATAAAGATGTTAATGAGATTTATAAATATACCATTGAAATGAAATGTGTAGTGCAAGTATATGTTGATCATTCTGTTAAAGGCATAGTTGGAATTAATATTGAAGAAGATGAACAAGGTGATAAAATTAATGTTGAAGAAGATGAACAAGGCGATGAAATTAATGTTGAAGAAGATGAACAAGGTGATAATAGAATTAATGATGAAGAAGATGAACAAGGTGATAATAGAATTAATGATGAAGAAGATGAACAAAGTGATGGTAAAATTATTGTTGAAGAAGATGAACAAGGTGATGATGGAATTAATGTTAAAGAAGATGAATAAGGGGATGGAATTAATATTGAAGAAGATGAGCAAGGTGATGGGAATAATGTGGAAGGAGATGAACAAAGTGATGTTAAATTAGATGATAATGATGATGGTAAGAATGAAGCTGCTGGTATATTATTTCATGATAGTGAGGATGAAAGGGATCTTGGATTAGATGATGATTTTGGCATAATTGGTAAAGAAGGTGATGTCAATGGGAAAAAAGTTTGGGTAAAATGTGTTGCAAAGAAGCACTGGCACACTCCAAAAAAAATTGTGAGTGGTTTTGATAATATTGGTTCATCTAGTTTTGTGGACAATGTGATGGAGATTAACTATGTTAGTAATGAGCTTGGTAGTAGTGACCTAGATGCTTCAGATCATGAGAAGGAACCAAGGTATGATAAGTTTAGAGTGGAGGAGTTGGACGAAAATTATAAGTTCAAAGTGGAATTGAAGTTTTTATCACTTGGTGAATTTAAGGAAGCAATTAGTGAATGACCAGTATTGAATGGGAGAGATAAGATATGTAAAAATGACAAAGTTAGAGTAAGGGTAATTTGCAAGGAAAAACATGGGTTTTTGGTACTTGTAAGTAAAGCTGGAAATAAGTGCACATATAGAATGAAAATATGGTTTGATACTCACACGTGTGCTAGGGTATTAAATAACAACTCAACAAATTCCACGTGGGTAGCTAAGACTGTGGCGGCAAGGATGGAATCTTCTAGCAATGTTAAGATTCATGATATTTTTTATGAAATTATGAGTAATTTTTCTGTTGGAATAACTATGAACAAGACATGTAAGGCTAAATAAATTACAAAACCTATGGTTGAAGTTGATGCGACAAAGAAATACAACTTGTTGTGCGGGTGCTTTATGTAACACCTTAATTACCCGTGCGATAATTATAATAAAAATCATAGTAAATTGAAAATTAACATGCAATTTGGATGCTACAATTCGACATACACATGTTCATGCTATTAGACATATAACACATATAAAGTTCACAATTGTATAATAATAATAATAATGCAAATTCACATGTTCAACTTCAACTTTTACTGCAACGGAATCATTAACAATGAATATTCAAAACATCATTATAAGGTATTATAGTTAAACTAAACATCAAACATAACAAAACACAGAAACATTCTACCCCCGGTGTTACACATCAGAGCAGACGCCAACTCAACAGAAATAAAAGGAAGAGAACCCTCTTCCATTCACATCTACGTCTCTATTGCGGATTATCTGCACGATGTCCATGTGAAGGCAACATTCGAACAGAAGGGGTGAAATATCACAATTATATAAACCAATGCATGCTAATAAGTAATCATCATATTATTACATGCACAATCACCCATTCCACCAATCACCATTCCACACAAATCCAAACACAACATCAAAATAATTATGTAATGCAATGAGACTCAACAACTCGACTCAATGCATGTGGTACCAAATTGTGAACTCTCAAGTTCACTCGCTTTGATCCCCACCTACGATCTGAGCACAACAAAATCATTACCATCCTTATAGGTAACGCTTCACTATTCCATCACCATAGAAATTAGATACTCGCACCCAATCCATCACCATAGAATTGAGGCTCACAAAAACGGACCACCGTCCAACACCATGAATGCATGCAACATCATATACATCCAACAACAACAATGGGTACCATGACATTCACCATAGCTAGGTACTACACCAATGCTGGCCACTATGCACCAAACACATACTATAAATAGTCAACAATAGTAATGTAATAGTATAGCAAGCAACAACAATGCATTTCCGAATATGTCACACCATAACATAAACACTACAATGCATTTAACACCATCACACATCAATTAATTCAAATTTAACTACTACAATCATTTTTAAATTAAAGTTCGTCATGTCAGCTTCTTATATCTTCGAACGGACACCCAAATTAGACACCCGAAACTCAAGATATGATTTTTCAAAGTTTTTCACATTTTCCTCCCAGTGTAATCGGTTACACCAAATGCAGTAACCGGTTACACCCCTGTAACCACGCCACTGCTAGCCACTATTTTCATAGTGTAACCAGTTACACCATTTCTAATAACCAGTTACACCTCCTCAATTTTTCCCAAAAACACAGTTTTTCAACAGTGTAACCGGTAACACCATTTCTGGTAACCGGTTACACACGTAGCAGAATCACCTTTCTGCTACTTATCAGTATAAAAATCACTTTTTTATGCATCCCAAAACCCCAATTTTCTTACAAAATGAGTATTCCGTTATTTTACTCATAAATCACTTTTTATAAAAGTCATAAAAACCCAATTTTTCTCAAGAAGCTCATATACTCGAGTTCCGACTCAGACTCGCAACAATTTACAACAACACACATCCATCATCATGCAATCCACCCAATACATGATTTTAAAAACATCAACACATAATTCATCAATAAGAACATTCCAAAGTACTTTTTCAAACATTTCATTATTGATATGCATTTCAAAATTGGTCCTTGTAACTGAAATGTATTTTAGAATTGATCCTTCTAACTGATATTAATTTTGGAATTGATCCTTGTAATTGCACAAATTAAAACTGTTTTTCATTTTCTTACTGATTTGCATGGGTTGATCCTTATATTTGAAGAAATGTTTGGAAAGGTGGAGCACATGCTCTGTCTTAGGCATTTATATGCCAATTTCAAAAATAAGTTTAGGGGAGGCACACAGATTAGAAACTTAAAGATAGGAGCTGCTAAAGCAACATATATTTAAGCTTAGGATGCTAATATGAAATAATTGAATGCTATTAATGTGAAGACTTGGGAGTGGGTGTCCAAAATACCTACCAAAGCATTGTGTAAGCATACATTTTATTTCTATTCCAAATGTGATATTCTTATGAATGATGTGTCTAAAGCATTTAATATCACAATATTAGTTTCTAGAGATAAACTAAACTTAACCATGTGTAAATGGATAAGAAAATATTTGACGAATAAAAATTCTAGTTTAAGAGAAATAGTTAATAGGCGGCAACAAATAATAGTTCCTAGACATAGACTTAGGTTAGATAACAAAGTTGAACATGTGGGTAATTAGGTTCCAAAATGGTCCGTTGAAAATATATGGCAAGTTGAACATGTGCATACCATACATAGTTTCATTATTGACACTTCAAAAAAAAAGTACGTGTAACTTTTTTGGAGTTATTAGGCATCCCTTAGAGAAATGTCGTAGCTACATTAAGGTTTAAGAACCAAATCCTTGAAGAATTTGTGGATGATTATTACTCCAAGGATACTTATATGGAATGCTATAGTTTTAATGTAAGTCGTATTATTAGTGGACAAGATATGTGGATAGAGGTTGACATTGAAGAAATTCTACCTCCAACATACAAAAGAGGACTTGGAAGCCAAATAAATTATGGATAAGGGAACCTTATAAGGACTCTAATAAGGAAAAGACACAAACAAGTTATTGTTGCATAAGATATGGTATACATGGACATAATGCAAGAATCTGCGTTAGTCTTTGTTTTATTAAAATATAAATTTTCTTAGTTTTTTATTATTTTCGTTTCAATCTACAAATACAAAGTTGTTGGGAAATTCAATAGCTTTTGCATCATCATCCTTTTAAGTCTTGGTGAAGATCAAATGTTATACTTTGTTGAATACTCATATGTATGAAATATATTTTCAATGACTTTGCTTGCATATGTTTATGGTAAAAAAATTAACAAATGTTATATAACGAAAATAATTTATCATGTTATAAGACAAGAGATTATGTAAGGAACACCAACTTGAATCAATATTTTTTTCTGCACTTGCAATCCATCCCAGAAATTATTTTCACACTTTATAAGTTTCACTTTTTCAATCTTAATGTTTTCATTGTAAGGAACACCAACTTGAGATTATGTAAGGAACACAAACTTGAAATTAGAATTGGTTTTTTGTATATATTTACTAGATTACTAGTATCATCTATTAATATAAATAAAATGGTTGATGACCATCTTTTGAGATAATATGCTACATCACTCCATTGGTATCAATCAAGTTACTATTTTGAATAGTCCCCCCTTACATGAAGGACCAAACCCTATAGCTCTTAACACATTCATTAATATGATATTCTCTAAGTGTTTATATTTTAGTAGTTTTTGTTGGTGCGCAAGAAGAAGAAGAAGAAGAAGAAGAAGATGATGATGATGATGATGAAGATGGAAGAAAGGAGAGAAGAGAGAGAATTGAATAATAAACTTTTACTACTCTTGAAAAAACGGTTACAGTGAATAATTACCATGATTGGTTTATATACACAAACAATAGTGACACGTAGGTGAAATGCTAACATACACTAGTTAGGTTAAGCTTAACAAAACTAATACTACTGAATATGAATTACTTTTAACACTATCCCTTAATTCAGATTCCATACTTTAGAGTCCCCTTAATATACCTCTGAATCCTGACAGGAGCTTAGTAATGTGATCACTTTGGTTTACTCATGAACATACTAACCATTCCAACAGCATAGCAAATATCAGGCCAGGTATTATATAAATACCTAAGAGATCCAACCAACTTCTTGACGTTTGTAGCATCCACAACATTGCCCTCAGGATCAGAACCCAATTTTTGATTTGTTTCTGAAGGTGTGGCAGCAGCCTTATAATTCAACAGCTCAAATCTCTTCAGAAGCTCGGGTTTATACTTCAGCTAATGCAAAATTATACCTTTCTCAGAGTACATAATCTCCATACCTAGAAAATATGTCATATTTCCTAGATCAATCATCTCAAACTCATTCATCAACACCTTCTTGAACTTAGATATATCATGTTCACAACTCCCTGTTAGCAATGTATCATCCACGTACAAACATACCATAATCATATTGCCTTCAGAAGTATGCTGAACATAAAATCCAAACTCCATCTCACACTTTTTGAATCCTTGAAGTTTGAAAAATAAATCAATTTTTCAGATTCCATGTTCTAGGAGCTTGTTTAAGTCCATACAACGCTTTTTGTAACTTATACACCATCCCTTTCTGATTATTTTTCATAAATCCAGGAAGTTGTGACACATACACTTCTTCTTAAAATAGATCGTTCAGAAAGGCAGATTTCACATATAAATGCATCAGAGGCCCATTCCTGTTAGCATCTATCACAATCACCAATCTGATTGTCTCATATCTTGCTATAATATAAAACACCTCAAAATAATCTAACATAGGTTTCTGTAGAAAACCTCTTGCTACTAATCTTTCTTTGTATAATCCAATTGATCCATCTGTATTCTCCACACAAATTCATCTCATTTGTTATCAGAATCACTCTGGAGCTATAGTCAGGTACCTTCTCGTTGTTCTTCATGTTGAGATTCTCATACGGCTTACATAGAGACTAAAGCTTCACCTTCTTTATTGATGCATCGTCGCCAAAACATCGCACCAGTGTGTTTCACGCAGCCTTCGTTGTCCTCAAATCAGCGATCTTCTCAAACATATTCGCATCCATACACCGATGGATGTAGAATAACATCTTATGATCCTTCTTCCTCAGATTACACTGAGCATTCCTATGCATATCTGTTGCATTTTCCGGAAGTGCAACTGGAATGTAACCGTTGTTGAAGAGACCAATGACATCTTGAGCACCAAACAACATACACATATGAATCATACATCGATTATAGTTCTTTCCATTGAACACTGGAAGCTTAGTACTAAGATTACCGTTTTCGTTTATCTTCACCCTTGTGAAATTCACTCAGACCTCCCCAAACACTAGGGTTTTCCAATCCCGCAGAATCAAGAAATGTGATTCTGTTACAATTCTGATAAAAAATTTAACACAAAATCAAGAAACAAAATCATTCATGCAACGCCTCACTATTCAATGATGTTTCCCTATGTTTCTCTATGGATCTGAACCAGAATCTAAAACTCATATTCATTTTTGTTGTACTTCGCTGTTCTTTTCAAACTCAACATATATTTATGTTTCTTATTTTGTTAAATGCTTGGGCAGGTGTTCCATGGGAATTGCTACATCCTGCAGAAAGATCATGAAACTGCACTGAAAAATTTTCAACGAGTTTTTCAATTGAATCCAAGATTTGCATATGGACACACCCTTTGTGGTCACAAGTAAGAACCTTGTCCTTTTCTTTATGATACAGTTGCCTACATGCTATCATGTAATTCATTGCCACTTGTAGGTATGTTTCACAAGAAGTTTATAAAAATGGGATTAAGAGCTATCAGAGTGCACTCATGGTTGACGCAATGCACTATAACACGTGGTATGAACTCGGAATGTTATACCTCCTCCAAGAGAAATTTGAGTTCTCAAAACATTTTTGTATGGCTTACTGAGTCAACCCAGAATCTTCTATGATATTGTCATGCCTAGGAACTACTTTGCATTCTTTGAAGGTTAATTTCTTGCTGAACTTAATATGGTAGAATAATCTAGATGCGTTTGTCATTTACTTGTTGAACTTATGTTTTCTATGATTTTTTAGAGAAGTGAGGAAGGCTTGGCCGTGATGAAGAAAGCTATTTTAGCATATAAGAAGAATCTACTCCACATGTGTCAAAAGGCCAACATACTAATGGGCCTGGAAAGGTTTGGCAAGGCTTTGGAAGTCCTAGAGGAGATCAAAGAGTATGCTCCTTGCAAAAGTAGTGTCTTTGCTTTGATGGACAATATTTATAGACGGCGTAACATGAATGAAAAAGCAATGTTTCATTATGGTATTGCTTTGGATTTGAAACCATAAACAACAAATGTTGCCACCATTAAGGTGATTAATTAGCTTACAATAACTATTTCTCAATTCACTAAAATTTCTGCTCTCTGATTGTTTTGATAAATATTGATTGAGGATCACTCTAGAACACTTCAAACTTCTTACTATTGCCATTTTTCATTTGTTTTCCTTTCATGGTAACTAAAAATCCTTTCTCAATTAATTGACATACACTCATCAGATTGCTTTTCATGCTAGGAACATACCACACATTTTGAATCAATGCAGTTTTACCATTATTGAGAACTACTCTGACATTTCTCATTCCTTCAGCATTCAAATACTTATCATCAACACATCTGATATTGGTCCTCTTACCAGAGTCAAACTCAACCAACCCGTGTCCATGTACCACCAGTCTTCCAAAGACGCGCTATCAGAATCAGAAGCAATCAATAACATAGGTTCATCATAAGAATCACCTTTGGCTATGTTTGCTTCTTCTGCCCTCCTTTCCTTGTTTGACCAACAATCATTAGCAAAGTGGCCAAACTTCTTACAGCAGTAGCACCGAACCTTCCTCTTGTCATACTTCTCCTTCCACTTCTAAGCACTCTTCTGCCTTTCAGAAGTTGAATTTTTTGACTTCTGAACACCATCAGATTTCTTCTTGACTTCTTACCAAGACTGCTTCTGATATTTCTTACCAAAAGCTGCTTTTAGAGCCTGCTCATCTACCTCCATTTCAGAGTTTCTCTCAGTCATACGCAATTCTTATGCCTCTATACTAGTTTGTAGCTCTTCAATTCTCATGGTACTAAGATCCTTAGAATGTTCAATTTCTACAACAATGTAATCAAACTGAGGAGTAAGAGATCTAAGTACCTTCTCAATGATATTTTATTCAGAGAGAGTTTCTCCACATGACTTCATCTCATTTGTGATCAGAATCACTCTGGAGATGTAGTAAGGTACCTTCTCATTGTTTTTCATGTTGAAATTCTCATACAGCTTACGTAGAGACTAAAGTTTCACCTTTTTCACAGATGCATCACCACCATAGCACCGTACCCTTGTGTCCCATGCAACCTTCGCCATTGTCAAATCAACAATCTTCTTAAACATGTTCGCATCCATACACTGATGGATGTAACAACTCCTTATGATCCTTCTTCCTCATATCACGTTGAGCATTCCTCTATGCATCTGTTGCATTTTCTGAAAGTGCAACCGGAACATAAACGTCGTTGGCGAAATCAATGATATCTTAAGCGCCAAACAACACACGAATTTGAATCATCCACTAATTCCATTAGAGTGGCATCAGAGCTCTTGATTAAGGGCTATTTTACTTGTTTGAATGATAGAGTCAAATACAAATATGAAGATGGTATTGTTGAATGGTTCTAATTATCATTTATGGAAGGGCAAGATGAAAGACTTAGTATTTATGAAGAAATTGCATTATCGATTTTTAGTTCTGCAAAGCCGGATTCTGTGTCTAATGAAGAATGGGAGTTTGAATATCAACAGGTATGTGGTTTTATTCGAAAATATGTAAAAGATAATGTTTATAATCATATTGCTAATGAGACACATGTAAAAACTTTGTGGGAGAAGATAAAGTCCTTGTATGCCTCTAAATCAGGGAAAAATAAATTGTTTTTATTGAAGAGTTTCATAAATTTGAAGTATAAAGAGGGACTTCTATTTTAGATCACTTGAGTGAAATTCAAGGTCTCCTTGATCAGATGTCATGAATGAGTATCAAATTTGATAATAAACTTTTGGGAATATTTTATTGCTATCTTTACCAAAGTCTTGGAAGACATTTCGGGTTTCTATCACAAGTTCCGGTCCTAGAGGTGTTGTTTCTTTAGAAACGACTAAAATTGGTATTCTTAATAAGGAGATGAGAAGGAAGGCACGGGGTTCTTCATCTCAACATGAGGTACTTCTCACTAAAAATAGTGGGAGAATACATAAAAAGGAATCGAAGGGTGGTAGAGAGAATAACATAAGCAAGTCCAAGCCGCGATACAAGAATTTGGAGTGTCATTATTGTCATAACACATAACACGTACAAAAGTATTGCTATCAGTGGAAAAGAGATGACAAATGCAAGAAGGGTAATTCTAAACAAAGAGACCATGAAGATTATGATGATGATCATATTACTACTACTACTAGTGATGATCTTGTTATTCTTTGTGATCGTGAGTCTGTTAATCTTGTATCAGACGAGAGCATGTAGATAGTTGACAGTGGTGCTACATTGCATGTTACACCAAGGAAGGATTTCTTCACATCTTATACTTCTGGTGATTTTGGAGTATTTAAGATGGGTAATGATAGTGTATCTAAGGTAATTGGTGTTGGTGATGTTTGCTTGCAAACCAACATGGGAATGCAATTATTGCTTAGAGGTGTCAAACATGCTCAAAATGTCTGTTTTAATTTGATCTCTATGCATATGCTAGATGATTATGGTTATGATAATCACTTTGGTTCTGAAAAGTGGAAACTCTACAAAGGTAACTTGGTTGTGGCTATAGGGGAAAAGCTTTCTAAATTGTATTGGACGAAATTTTTGGTTGCTAGGGAGAGTGTGAATGCTATCAACATGGAAACATCTTTGTGGCACCGAAGACTTATTCATATTAGTGAAAAGGGGTTGAATGTTTTGGCCAAAAAGGATGTTCTTCCTGGACTAAAGAATGTAGATTTGAAGAAGTGTTCTCATTGCATGGCTGGTAAACAGACAAGAGTGTCTTTCAAGAGACATCCTTCCTCAAGGAAGTCAAAGTTTCTTCAATTGGTACATTCTGATGTTTGTGGTTCATTATAGGTAAAGTCCTTTAGTGGTGTACTTTATTTTGTTACCTTTATTGATGATTACTCCAATAAACCATGGGTTTATTCCTTGAAGACAAAAGACCATGTTTTGGAAAATTTCAAAGAATTCAATGCTTTGGTTGAGAGGCAGACAGGCAAGAAGCTGAAATGTGTTCGTTTAGACATTGGTGGAAAGTATTATGGGCCATTTGATTCCTATTGCAAGCAACATGGTATTGAACATGAAAAGACTCCTCCTAAAACTCCTCAATTGAATGGTTTAGCATAGAGGATGAATCGAACACCAATTGAGAGAGTAAGGTGAATGCTCTCTGAAGCTAAGTTACCTAATCATTATTGGGGCGAGGCACTTTACACGGTAGCGAATGTTCTTAATCTCACTCCTACCGTTGCTTTGAACAGTGAAGTTCTAGACAAATTTGGTTTGAATATATTGTCGAGTATGATAATTTTAGAGTCTTTGGTTATAAGGATTAACCATACTTTTTTCTAAAATGTGCTATATCAATAGAAAACGTGATTTTGAGTTCTAGAGCCTTGTTAAGTTTGGCCTTGAGATTTCTAACCTCATTTTTCCAAATGTAACAAGTATCACACCCGAAGTTAACCACTCTTTTTCTTACTTCCTCACAATACACCTTTGTTCCTTCCATTATGGAAGCCTTTAGAGCCTCTAATTTCCTTTCAGAATCGAGAATTTTTTGCTCTAAGTGAGCAAAAATTTGCTTGTTTCAGGCCAACCGTATAAAGGATTCCTTGGCTTCATGGTGTAAGGTATCAAAGGCAGTTTGTAATTGGGAGTGAGAAAATTTAGTAGAGTCTTCGTATTTTGCATGTCGTACCTTTTTGTTTTTCTTCTTTTGATGAGCAGAGAGACAAAGGTTGACGAATTCTTCTTTGTCACTAGAACTATCATCCTCGGATGACTCACTACCGCTTTCCATGCGATGTAAGCTCTTCTAGGCTTAATTTGCTTCTTGTGTGACCGATTTCTCTCCTTTCCTTTGTCCTTTTTCATCAAAGGACAATCCGGCTTGTAATGTTCGGCTTTTCCGCAATTGAAGCACGACCCTCTAACTCTACTTTCTTTGTTGTCCTCATTCTTAGAAGATCTTGATTGTTTTCTGAAATTGACTAGATTCTTTTTGGAATATTGGATACCTTTTTTCTTTACATAGCGATTGTATCGCTTCACAAACAGCCTCATATCCTCATTCTTTTTGTCATCACTCGAATCACAATCACTCAGCTCTTTTGCATAGGACTTTGAACAAGAATCCTTTAGAGCTATAGACTTCTTTTCCGCATTTTTGGTCTTCTCCTTTTTTTCCCTTTTCTCAAATTTCTCGAGACTAAGAAGCACTTGCTCGTGTTCTTGAAGCCTTCTAAAGAGTGTTATCATAAGATCATTTGGTTCCTTTATGGAGGTGACTTTTTGTTGCCAATCCCTAGTAAGACATCTTAAGACTTTGTTAGTAGCAACATCATTGGAAACTGGTCTACCAAGTGAATTTAGTCTATTGATTAGGTGAGAAAATCTTTTTTGAATATCAGCAATGGTTTCCCTTTGCTCCATGTGAAAGAGATCGAACTTTTGTATCAAAGTATTGATTCTAGCTAGTTTGAAATCATTTGTTCCCTCATGGGCAATTTGTAACGAGTCCCACGTAGCCTTAGCAGTCAAACAATGGGAAACTCTATAGTATTCATCAACTCCCAAGGATGAGATCATAATATTTTTAGCCTTCCAATCGTAATGTACTGTTTCTCGTCTTCATCATTCTATTATGCTTCAGGCTTAGGAACAATCATGTTATTTTCATCGGTCATGGTTATTTCCATAAGACCGTTCAAAATAACATTTCATACCTTCCTGTCAATGGAATTTATATGCACGCGGATACAGTCTTTCCAGTAACTATAGTTTTCACCATTGAAAACAGGTGCTCTATTATAAGCCCCTTTTGATTCGTTAGCCATTTTCTAAGAAGTTATATGTGAAGAACGAAATGAATCGGTGCTCCTGATACCACTTGTTAGATGATGGCGCAGATCTAGAGGGGGGGGGGGGGTTGAATAGATCACTTGTTAAAAACAGAGTCGGCACTACCAATATTTGGGTTTAAAATGTTATTAGGCGGAAATGGCCGAGGAACTATATTCGCCTAAAACGAACCTTTACCGAAAAACTGGATATGCGTAAAGCCTATGGAATCCGACAAAATTGAGATTTAAGAATCACTAATTTGAACACACATCAACCATAATTTATTCACTATAAGGTTTGACTATTTCCAATAATTGAAAAATATAGTCAAATTGAAAAGACAACACAATTTTTTGTCGTTCACACAATTGGTCAAACACTTGGTGTGTAAGGCACCACAAGTGAATTCCAATATGATAGTGAAGTGCTCAAGTGTTCAATTACAATCAAGGACTGTAATAGGCTTCAAAATGGTTCAGCACTACTTACATTAGAATTTTAATTAACAAAATTGTTTACACACAAACTCCAAATTTAAGCAATTGAAAAGTAAAAAGAGAACACCAATTTGTTGAGGCAGTTCCCCCTTCGTCCTCGCTCGGGGTACATCTGCCCTCAATTCTAAAAATAGAATTGAGACCTGTATACAGATATAACCTGTTGGTAAATGTTTACAAGACAAGCAAATATAAATCAAACGATCAAACACAATTGTTGATGCAGAGCCTATTCCTTCTCTTCCCTTGATTCAAGCTGAATCAAGTTCTTCGAACACGATGAATAAACCTCTGATTACAACACACCCTTTGAAAAACCCCACAATCTTCAAATCTTGCCCGACTGATTTCATTCACCAACGCTTCGAACCCGAATCTTCCTCTTACAATCCTCCGGTTACCACTACTAAACCGACAGAACAAACCATTCTTCGATTACCTTCGCTCGGCTGAATTTGTGATGGACTGATTCGTGGAAAAACCCCCAAAATCCAAGATTCTTGGAGGACAAAACCCTAACGATTTTATTCAAAAAAACCTACTGATTTCTCAACTCAAACCCGATTACATCAATCCTATGTTTGCACGTTATCACCTCTAACAAGCAGAATGCATAACAAAAATGATTATGTGCAGTTGTTAAGAAAATGCAAGGAAGAGGATGAAGATGATGAGTGTCGCGGTGAAATTTGGATACCAAGCTATTGATTAACTTGAATCTTTAATTCATTTGCAACCGGTCTTTGATTTATCCGAGGGAAAGGTTAAAGGAAGGAAAACCTATTTTGCATTGTAAACACAACGCAGGGAGAGATCTAAGGTTCGGGGGTTGGTTAAACTTAGGGAAGGTGCTAGCATCCTAAGTTTCTGTAGTACTCTACAGGAACCTCTGGTTTTATGTTTGTTTATTGTTATGGTTTATCTGCTTAAGGGTAATGCTAAGGGTTAAAGGTAAAGAGAAGGACATAAAGGGGTTAGTCCTAAATATACTCGCCAAGACGTCGCATCTTGTGCCTACATATCCTGACGGGAGTGGAATCAGAGTATCTGTAGTTCCCCTAAAGGGTTTGAGGAATTATTGACTGTGAGTCAAAGTTCCAAAGCGAAATAAGCGTTCATATGGAAACGCTTACTTGGAGTGCGAAGACTCCTATCTACGTTAAAAGTTAAATTGAAAAGGATGAAGGTATGTCCACGACGGAACGCCTAAAAAGGTGAGTACGGGGACTCAAATCCTAAGGCTAGGGTGAGGGTAAAGGTATTGACACGGGGGTCAAGCATGTGAACCTTTCCTTTGGAGGGGAATATCGGTAATGGAGAATAGCGAATGGATATAAGCGATGATGTGATTGATAAAAACGAGGTAATGAAATGTAGGTAATGTGTATGACGAAAAGTGATTAGAGATTAAATGTAAAGGGATAAGACTGAGAAATGAAGTTAGATAGTGAATTATGGTTAAGTGGATTTAGAGATTAGCAATGGTGAAATTATTGATTTGAAAATTAGGAGTTTAATTATTTTTGTGATTTTTGAGAGTATTTCATAATTAAGTTTAAAATACGTTTAGAGATTAAATTAAATTGCAAAGATGAATTAAATTAATCAAAAATTAAAAAGAATTTATTTATTTATTAAGGCAAACAATTAGTTAAAAAACCAATCTTAAGTTCTAAAACTAAAATAAATTAAATTAAACTAAGTATATTTTTTATGGATTTTTTAAGAAAAGAAATTCTAGTTTTAAGAGAAAGACTAACCTAATTCTATGATCCTAAAGATTAAGATCAAGGGGGAGATTATGCTAATATTATCGTGCAATGAAATACCTTAACGATTACGGTCGATGGTGATCATGAATGATCGACTTACAAGGTATGAAAATGGCTTGATTAAATCAAGAATTAGTTTTAAAACAATTTAAGTATGAACAAGAATAAAATATATACACAATATTAACATCATACATCAAATAACTCAAAATAGGTTTAAACGAAAAGTGCACGGATTAAAATCAAGAGGAAAATACGCAATTCCAAGTCGCGTATGCGAAAACGTGCAAAGACTATCACAAGAAATTAGATTCAATAATAACGATAGCGATGTTGAATTATTAAAAAATAATACGAATTAAAAAATAGCAAATTGCTACCGCATTAGCGGTCATCGCAAGCCAGATCAAGAAATCGAGATAATAAAATTAGATAAAATCATAATTTGCAAATCAAAATGTGAATAGGTAAGTGCAAAAAAAAGGATTATTGCTTTGCTAAACCATCAGACGTGTATAAAATTGAAACACAACAATAGATCTGCACATAAACCGGTAAGATCGACCAATTATTTGTTACACTCAATGTGATCATTGCAATCTGGATCCAAATCGTGTGGATCTAAACTTATCGAAAAGAAATGCAAAGAAGAAAAAAAATTTTAAACATGCTAAAAAAACAACATTGTTGCTAACGCCAAAATGTGATCATCGCAACTGGATCAAACCAACACAAATGCCACGCATCTTACACACCAATGTGCAAACAGCGTATCGACAAGATTTAATCAGAATAATAAAATAAAGTAAACAATATATATATATATATATATATATATATATATATATATATATATATATATATATATATATAATAACCATGCTGTCGATATACATGTATATAAGAACACCATGTTGCCGGCATACATATATATAAAACACTAACAGTATACTAATTATATTGATAAAAGCACCAAGTTGTCTGTGTGGTCGTAAAGCAAATTCGCATCGCAGCTGTGGCAATCTCATATGTTAGAAATTTTAAAAAGAAAAATTTAGAGAAAAAAACTTGATGCTAAATGCAAGCCCCATGCTAAACATATATATTAAAACTTAGTGTAGGAAAACTATATAAATCACCGGCAGCTACCAATAGAACAAATTAGAGTAAAAATAATTAAAAAAAAAGTGACAAAGGTGAGATTCGAACTCTCAACCTCTCACACTCACATCTCCTTACACATGCCCTCTTGCCAATTATGCTATTTTATTCATTTGAAATAAAGTGGCACTAGAAATCATGTAAAGGTAGGACAAATTTGGGGTATTACTTGAACAATAGTGGTTTCAATAGCAAGGAGGTGGGATCTTAAGGTCAAAAATTAGGGTGCAACAGATGCCCCTATTTAAGTTACTCCTATTCGGAGATATGGATATTGAAATCTTCTTCTCGACGAGATAGGAGGGACTAAAATACAATCATTGCGCAAATTTTTGGCCCTAAGAAGCCACCGAATGCAAATGATATGCAATGATATGAAAATGCAAGACAGACGGGCCTGTGAGGAAACGATGTCACAGGAGAAAACCAGACACAACACACAGGAAGAACAGGCTTAACAAAGTGAGACTCCACGAGGAAAGATTGACAATCAAAAAGTGTCTAAAAATATGTTGTGGAGCATTTGGCGAGAGAACCACTTGAAGAACTTGCTGCACAGGTCAAATGCAATTATCAGCCGGAAAAGTCTATTGTCGAGACTTGTAAATTTAATTGAGAATAGTTTTGCCAAAGTATGTACTATTAAAATTTGTAAGGAATCTACTGCCGAGATTCTATGTTGAAATTTGCTGAAAAGATACTTCTGATGAAGTCCTTTGGAAATCTATTGTCGAGATTAGCCAGGAAATAAAACAGAAATACCTACTGCCGAGGTCTTCTGGGAATCTACTGCCGAGGTCTTCTGGGAATCTACTGCCGAGGTCTTCTGGGAATCTACTGCCGAGATTAGCCAGGAAAAAAAAGATGTCTTCGAATAAACCTCCCCACGCCTCATGGCCTAGATGCCATAAACGGGTCTCAGTTCTTGAAATAACCTCCCCGGGCGTCATGGTCTGGGTGCCATGAGCTGGTCTCAGTTTCTTGAAATAACCTCCCCACGCCTCATGGTCTGGATGCCATGAACGGGTCTCAGTTCTTGAAATAACCTCCCCAAGCGTCATGGTAAGGGTACTATGAGCTGGTCTCAGTCTCTTGATGTAGAACCTCCCCGAGCGTCATGGTAAGGGTACCATGAGCTGGTCTCAGTCTCTTGATGTAGAACCTCCTCGAGTGTCATGGTATGGGTACCATGAATTGGTCTCAGTCTCTTGATGTAGAACCTTCCCGAGCGTCATGGTATGGGTACCATGAACTGGTCTCAATTCTGGAAATAACCTCCCCACGCCTCATGGTCTGGATGCCAGAACAGGTCTCAGTTCTGGAAATAACCTCCCCACGCCTCATGGTCTGGATGCCATGAACGGGTTTCAGTTCTTGAAATAACCTCCCCGAGCGTCATGGTCCGGGTGCCATGAGTTGGTCTCAGTCTCTTGATGTAAAACCTCCCGAGCGTCATAGTATGGGTACCATGAGCTGGTCTCAGTCTCTGCATGAAATGATGAAAACTCGTGAGAGCATCTTCACAGGGGGTTGTAAATTTTGTAGATTGTAGATGTCATTGTAGAGCTTCGGTTGTAAGCTATAATGTACTGGAGTTTGTAAATATTTATCGAGGATCTTCGGAAGAGATGCCGTTTAATAGAATCAGACTTGTGTAGTGAACTCTCTGGGGAAAACATTCCTGAGGAGTGTCTTCGTTGTAGTTGTAAAATATTCTGTGAATTCTCAAATAAAAAGAAGTGTCTTGTAATGTCTTCGGCAAACGAAGAGATGCCATTTGACGAGTTGATGATGTTGAAAAGACCCACTGAGGGTGGACAAACTGTCTTGTGGAGATTGTCTTTTGTCGTTTTGAATAAGATCTTGGTCAAAACGAGTTGCTCAAATAAAGAGATGTTTGCAGTCCAGATGTAAATTATTGAGAAAATCTTGTGATATCGTTGGAGAAATATATGTCTTTAAGGATGACCCTCATAAAAACCCTTTTCAGAGAAAAGTGCAAAATAAATGCACACTTAATCCATATTCAAAAGTTGGAGATGTCCATAATGTGATGGCCACGGACCGAAGTTCAATTCAAGAAATAACTGAAGAGAACTTGTCAAGAAAGACTCGACCATTGAGGTGTGAACTCAAAATGGAAATCAACTAAAACAATCGTCTTCTACGAGGATCGAACTCCGTGGGAAATAGAAATACTATGCTTTTTCTGCCTAGGGCTGACAACTCTACTTGAAAGGAGAAGACACACCCAGTCACTTGGGGATAAACACGACCAAAGTGACAGAACAAACAAACACAAAAGTGTAAAATGCATATGTCATGCTATATATCTATATGTTATACGTATGTTTATGTTGACAAAATAAACGAAAGGAGGCAACCGGAGATGAAATAAACATTTCGGAACGAACATCCGACCAAACCTTAAAGATGGAAGCACCACTGAGGATAGGTGGAGAACCAAATACGGGATCACAATCCTGCTTTAGGGCTTCAAAATTTCTCTGGGGAATAGAGAACATTCCACTTGGGGGATACAACATCTTGATCTTGAAGGATTTGTCAAGATGAATCTCAATTTAGAGGAAACTTCACGGACAAATATCCTACTTCACTGGAGGGATTCTCGTCGGAGTTGTAGATGAAAATACTCGACTCGAGGTCTCATAGGGGATAAAAATAAATATCCACTTTAATGGGGAAAATTGGCGTTGTGAAAGATCCACTGGGGAGGGAAATAATGTCTATTTCATTAGGGAAGTGAAGTTCGAGAAGATTTGCTGAGGATTCTCAAGGCACCCACTAGAGATTTCTTGCATTGATCATCACTGCTTGAAATAGAGATCCATCTGAGGAATCATGACCACCTGAAGTAAGATTCATCAGGGACCTGAAGAATATTGTGAAAACAAAATAGTTTTGTAATGGTCGCCATTTTGAACAATAAGTGTTGTGAGTGGATGACGTGCTCTTTATTTCTCGAATGCCCCAGAGTACATGCTTTATGAGAAAAAAAAGTCGTTCCAAAAGGATTTTACAGAGAACAGGGAGTTCAATTGCCCCACTATTTTCAAACTCTTGGAGAGATTGTCGAATCTCGACGTAACTGGCCCGAATTGACGGAGTTATGTATAACTGAGTCTTCAAAACTTACTTCTGAGAAAGTCAGACTTGCATTAGTAGACAACTTGGAAACTACTTGCCCCTGTTCAACATGGTCTTCAAGTTTCATCATTGATGTCTATATGTAAACTTTCTAATATATCAGGCAAAATCAACACGCATGAAATGTTAATCCTGAAACTGTTAACGCAACATATATGTTTGTCTTGAAGTTTTTTCTTCTTTTTTTGGTTGAAAAAGATATCACAATAACTTGTGACCGAATCACTAGTTAAGATATAAATTTAATTTATAAAGCCAACATCAAATTGAGCAAATCTCATAGGAGTCAGGAAACATCATCTTATCGAGTATGCTTTCAAAATAAACCCTACTTCAATTAGGTCTTTTAAAGGTTGTATCGTGGCTTGGTTCACGGTTTTAAGAAACAAATGATAAAGGCTCAAAGTTTATTTGTACCCACCCCTTCTTCGTGATGTTCTCCAGTCCTACATTCAGCTAAACTTGATACGAGCACTCATCTCTCAAGAGGATTTTGATATGGTCGAGAACTCAATCGAGGCTTTGGACATGGCAGTCACTCACCTATTTTCTTTTGGTGTTTGATCACACGACTTTGTTCTTTACTAAGGATATTTCTTTGTGATCTTTTGTTTTTTTTCTTTTTGCATTTTTTGTATTCCCTAACTTTTGCCTGGACGAACTCTTTTGAATTTGACTTTGAAGTCCAGCGGGATGTCTCTATTTTGGTTAAGTCTCCTTCACAGGTTTTGACTCAGTAAACTTTCCTTTTCATTCATTTTTCATCATTTTGAACAAGTCGTGTGATCCTAAGTCATTTTGATCTTTTTGAAAGGATTGTGACTACCCCACTCTTTGGATAGTTGAGGGATATTCGTTCGTGTTTTTTGACTTCTAGCCTCCTAATATGTTAGGGTAGATAAAATGGATTCTCGAATGTTCATTTCTCCTTTTTTAGAGTCTGATTGCTCGATCAGCTTAACTGAAAAACTACCCTGCCCCAGGTTAAAATTGAGGGTTTTTGTGGAAAATAAAACAAAACTCCTACTTCAAGGCTCAAAAGGAGTTAAAGAGGGATTATCTTCCTTATATGTCCAGTATTTAGGATTTGAAACAATGCCTTACATCATCAGCAGGGTTTCATTCCAAAGCATACGACAAGAAATTTTTTTACGTTTTTATTCGTCATCCTCCTCCCAATTCTCTGTCAAATCAAGAGATTGGGTAAAGTTGGCATTATAAATTATGAAAAATAATTTTATGAATGAATACGAATGGATTTATTCAAGACAAACACGTTTAATGCATTATCGTTCAAGAAAAAACAAGTTCCTACATGCCAATTATGCTTTTATAATCAAAGAAATAAAATACATATAAGCAAACGAAATGAACGGCCAAACAAGTCCTTTTAAAAGATTAACACAACGACGTCACATTCAAGATTGGGCTTTCTCTTTTGAAGGTCAACAATTTGTTGTCGATCATCTCTCGAACTTTTCTTGGAAAACTTTACCTTGCACTCTTCAATCGAATGCCCCACTACTCCATCATGAAATTCATAGCTGGTGTTCGAGTCGATCCTCTTAATATGGATAATCTGAGGGTGTGGTATATACCGTGGAAACTGGGAATCTCTTTCATCAACTTGAACAAACAGGTTATCTTACACAGGCTGAGATTGGTAAGATCATCATCTTGAATTTGGTCATGGGATCCATATCCTTTGTTCTTTTTACTATCCTTCAATGATTGCTTCGAGTTTGGTCAGACGATCAAGATGTCACTGACAAGACAAAGATAGAAGATCAGATGAGCCACAGCAGAGAAGAGACACATGCACATGCAAATGCTAAATGAAGGATGCAAAATGCAGAATGCAGGATGTAGATGAAAGGTTTCATGGAATTCGTGTATTTACAAACATCACAGAGTAACAAAGAAAATTCATTTATTATTTTTTGATATCGGATTATGTAGAAACATTCTTACAAGAGTCCTAACATAAAAGCTAATAAAGTCCTAAGAAAGTCCTTCATCGTGCTTGTTGATTTGTTCTTCCACTTGGATCTTCTTGAATATAAGTTGTCCATGATCAACGTCTAAAGATTAGTTTGATGGAGGAAAATAAATCCTCCATCTCTTCTTTTGTTCTTGTTGGAAGTAAGGGGGAACCCCTTGTTCACTTGGATCTTCAATGATAATGAAAGCCTTTTGAACTTCTAATGATCCTCCATGATACAGAAAGCCTCTTGTATTTGTCTTTTGAGTTTTCTTCAATCTGAGTTTCTACTTCCTTAGGTCATCCAAGTTAAGACTCTTAAAAGAATATTTCAAAATATTTTCTTTTGTAATCCCTATTGGTTTCTGTAATGTTTATAAATAAACTAAGAACCCCATGAAAACAATGCAATATGATGCTCTATGGATGCAACAAACACAAGTAAGCACATAAGGACACACAAAGATAAACAAACAAAAGGGAGACCCTAGGCTTGCAACGATCATGGAGCAAGGGTGTACCCATTCTCAAAGGATGTGGACTAAAGGTTGATTGTACCTGCAGAACAAGGTTCTAAGAAGGTTCCCAAAGTCATTAGTCCATCTTTCGGATATTATCAACTTCCCAATTACCTGGTGGTTAATAATATTCTCAAGAGAACTTCATTTGAGTGTAGCATCACGTAGCAACTATTTTGAGAGTACTCCCTCATAGTCCTCGCACTACATCCTAATAAAAGCCAAAGTGGGATTAAGGTAACTACGGTCCTCAATATCATAGGCTCCGACATCGAAAATAGTGTATGTTTTCACGATTAAAACTCGTTCAACAGTACAGCTTTCGAGAGGGCCTCAATTGAGCGTGATTTTCAAGTCAACTTGGTCGGGATTCAACCCCCTATAAGCCTCGTCGAACATATCACTATCCTATCTTAAGTTCACTCAAGTCCGGGTGTAGGACTTTGTCTCACCACTCAAAGATATTAACCCAGAAGAAATAAAGAACAAATATACAAATAAGCAAATATAAAGCAATAAACAAGTAAATAAAACAAGATAGGGAAACCCACTGAGGATCCCCAGTGAAGTCGCCATTTCTGTCGCGGTGAAATTGGATACCAAGCTATTGATTAACTTGAATCTTTAATTCATTTGCAACCGGTCTTTGATTTATCCGAGGGAAAGTTTAAAGGAAGGAAAACCTATTTTGCATTGTAAACACAACGCAGGGAGAGATCTAAGGTTCGAGGGTTGGTTAAACTTAGGGAAGGTGCTAGCATCCTAAGTTTCTGTAGTACTCTACAGGAACCTCTGGTTTTATGTTTGTTTATTGCTATGGTTTATCTGCTTAAGGGTAATGCTAAGGGTTAAAGGTAAAGAGAAGGACCTAAAGGGGTTAGTCCTAAATATACTCGCCAAGACGTCGCATCTTGTGCCTACATATCCTGACGGGAGTGGAATCAGAGTATCTGTAGTTCCCCTAAAGGGTTTGAGGAATTATTGACTGTGAGTCAAAGTTCCAAAGGGAAATAAGCGTTCATATGGAAACGCTTACTTGGAGTGCGAAGACTCCTATCTACGTTAAAAGTTAAATTGAAAAGGATGAAGGTATGTCCACGACGGGACGCCTAAAAATTTGAGTACATGGACTCAAATCCTAAGGCTAGGGTGAGGGTAAAGGTATTGACACGGGGGTCAAGCATGTGAACCTTTCCTTTGGAGGGGAATATCGGTAATGGAGAATAGCGAATGGATAAAAGCGATGATGTGATTGATAAGCACGAGGTAATGAAATGTAGGTAATGTGTATGACGAAAAGTGATTAGAGATTAAATGTAAAGGGGTAAGACTGAGAAATGAAGTTAGATAGTGAATTATGGTTAAGTGGATTTAGAGATTAGCAATGGTGAAATTATTGATTTGAAAATTAGGAGTTTAATTATTTTTGTGATTTTTGAGAGTATTTCATAATTAAGTTTAAAATACGTTTAGAGATTAAATTAAATTGCAAAGATGAATTAAATTAATCAAAAATTAAAAAGAGTTTATTTATTTATTAAGGCAAACAATTAGTTAAAAAACCAATCTTAAGTTCTAAAACTAAAATAAATTAAATTAAACTAAGTATATTTTTTATGGATTTTTTAAGAAAAGAAATTCTAGTTTTAAGAGAAAGACTAACCTAATTTTATGATCCTAAAGATTAAGATCAAGGGGGAGATTATGCTAATATTATCGTGCAATGAAATACCTTAATGATTACGGTCGATGGCGATCATGAATGATCGACTTACAAGGTATGAAAATGGCTTGATTAAATCAAGAATTAGTTTTAAAACAATTTAAGTATGAACAAGAATAAAATATATACACAATATTAACATCATACATCAAATAACTCAAAATAGGTTGAAACGAAAAGTGCACGGATTAAAATCAAGAGGCAAATACGCAATTCCAAGTCGCGTATGCGAAAACGTGCAAAGACTATCACAAGAAATTAGATTCAATAATAACGATAGCGATGTTGAATTATTAAAAAATAATACGAATTAAAAAATAGCAAATTGCTACCGCATTAGCGGTCATCGCAAGCCAGATCAAGAAATCGAGATAATAAAATTAGATAAAATCATAATTTGCAAATCAAAATGTGAATAGGTAAGCGCAAAAAAAAGGATTATTGTTTTGCTAAACCATCAGACGCGTATAAAATTGAAACACAACAATAGATCCGCACATAAACTGGTAAGATCGACCAATTATTTGCTACACTCAATGTGATCATTGCAATCTGGATCCAAATCGTGTGGATCTAAACTTATCGAAAAGAAATGCAAAGAAGAATAAAAAAAATTTTAAACATGCTAAAAAAACAACATTGTTGCTAACGCCAAAATGCGATCATCGCAAATGGATCAAACCAACACAAATGCCACGCATCTTACACACCAATGTGCAAACAGCGTATCGACAAGATTTAATCAGAATAATAAAATAAAGTAAACAATATATATATATATATATATATATATATATATATATATATATATATATATATATATATATATATATATATATATATATACACACACACACTAACAGTATATATAATAACCATGCTGTCGGTATACATGTATATAAGAACACCATGTTGTCGGCATACATATATATAAAACACTAACAGTATACTAATTATATTGATAAAAGCACCAAGTTGTCAGTGTGGTCGTAAAGCAAATTCGCATCACAGCTGTGGCAATCTCATATATTAGAAATTTTAAAAAGAAAAATTTAGAGAAAAAAATTGATGCTAAATGCAAGCCCCATGCTAAACATATATATTAAAACTTACTGTAGGAAAACTATATAAATCACCGGCCGCTGCCTGTTGTTAATCTCCGCTTTTTTTTCCTTTTTCCAACAATGTGACATAGGTATATATAGGGGTCAAATTAGAGTTACTGTTAATTGTCAATAATATCAAGGACAAATTGTGCTATTTTATTCATTTGAAATAAAGTGGCACTAGAAATCATGTAAAGGTAGGACAAATTTGGGGTATTACTTGAACAATAGTGGTTTCAATAGCAAGGAGGTGGAATCTTAAGGTCAAAAATTAGGGTGCAACAATGAGAACAATCAATATCTATTTTCACTTTTCTTGTTTTTCATATATGTGTATATGGATGAAAGAGCAAAACTCAGTATATATACAACTCAAAAAAAATTAACCAACATAACAAGCACAAAGACAGTTTCTCATAACAGAATTTTGACCGAAAACACGCGAGTGGTCGACCTATGCAGAAAGGGGGGCCGACCTAAGCTTACCCGAATTTCATATTATGCAAAAAACAGAACTTTGCATCGACTGGAGCATGTCATGCGTCGACGCAAAGCATGCAAATTTTGACAGATAGAAATGGACACAGTATGAGTCGACCGGAGGGTCGACGCGAGCACTCCTGAGAGTGAATCATTCAAAATGCTTTCTGTATGAATCGACCGGAACATGTTTGAGTCGACTCAAAGACCTAAAATATGCAAAAATGCATATTTTTATGTATCATGCAACTTTTAAGGTGCTCTATCACATATTAAGCTAGACACTCTTGACCAAACCTATATGAAGCATACATTGGACACTTTCTATATGTATCAAACAATGTTTCTGACCATTGTTACACTCAAGAGAGATAAGATATATATGTGACATAATGATACCGTCCAAAGTACATTTTTTTACCTATCTAAGTTTTGACATCATTAAAACAAGTGTAGCCACCTATGAGGATTTCCCTCACAGTCTTGAGGATACCCATAAAATTTTACATTTAACTAATGTTATGCCCCCTAATATTGAGAGTAACTTCATACCTCAACAATCCAGCCTTCCTATAATATCTCATTCCACTCAAGAATTTATTCCCACACACTTTGTCATCCTGCATTCCCATATCTGACTCTTCTCATCCTCCCACCATTGGTACCAGCACACCTGTTGATCCCCTACCTGTTAATAATCACACTATGTTAATTACAGCTAAAACTGGCAAGTCAAAACCAAAAGTGTTTGTAGCCCACATTGAGTCAAAATCAACTAGTGTCAAGCAAGAAATGGCCAAGCCTGAGTGGGTTAAGACCATGATAGAAGAGTTCAATGCTCTTCAATCTAATAACACATAGACCTTAACTCCTCTACCTCTTGACAGAAAGGCAATAGGCTGCAGATGGGTCTTTAAGATAAAAGAAAATGTTGATGAGACAATTCATAAATATAAATCCAGACTTGTGGCAAAGGGATTCCACCAAGAGCAAGGTTTTAATTACACTGAAACCTTCTCTCTAGTGGTAAAACCTACCACCATTAAGGTCATTCTTACTCCTGCCATCACACATAAGTGGGATATCCAACAAATAGATGTTATGCCTTTTTAAATGGCATCCTTCATGATGAAGTTTACATGCAACAACCCACAGGTTTTATGGATTTTGAAAAATCTCTCATGTGTGAATTACCCAAATTTATTTATGGCCTTAAATAAGCCCTAATGGCTTGGTATGAGAAACTAACTCAGGCATTAATTTAGTTTGGATTCACTACCTCCAAGTCTGATAACTCATTTTTTGTATATTCCAAACTTGGGGTTTCCTTATATGCTCTGGTGTATGTTGATGATATACTTATACTAGCTCAAGTACAACTCTTATAGACAGGTTAAACAACAAGCTACATCATGATTTTGCTCTGAAAAGGCTTGGTCGACCTAGCTACTTTCTAGGTATTTAGATTTAATTCTGCAACAATGGTTCCATGTTTCTCACTCAGTCAAAATATGTCAAGGATCTTCTCGCAAAATCCAAAATGGAGAATGTAAATGGAGTTCCAGCCCCAATGTTGAGCAACTGTAAGCTGAGAAAACATGGTATAAATCATTTTTCTAATCCTCAACTTTACAGGTCCATGGTGGATGCTTTCCAATATGTGACCTTAACCCGACCAAATATTGTCATTAGTGTGAATAAAGCTTTCTAGTTCATGGCATGTCCATTAGACACTCTCTGGGCTACTATTAGAAGACTGTTACGCTATCTAAGTGGCACACGCAACTGTGGTATATTCTATCTCCTTCTCTTTCTACTTCAAGGTTCTCCCACCGAGCTTATAGTGATACTAACTGGCCAAGTGACCCAGATGGTAGAAGATCTACATCTGGCTCTTGCATATTCTTTGGGCCAAATCTAGTCTCATGGAGCTCTAAGAGACAGTCTCTCGTAGCACATTCAAGCACTGAAGCCGAATATCGTGCATTAGCACACACCATACCTGAACTCATTTGGTTGGAATTTCTACTCTCATAACTGAGTATTTCTATTCATCCACCAAAACTACTATGTGATAATTTGAGTGTTGTTCTTTTATCTCACAATTCAGTTATTCATGCTCATACAAAACATATTGAACTCGACATCCATTTTGTCAAAAAATGATTTGTAGCTGGAAAGATGAGAATTCAGCATGTCCCAGCTGCTCTTCAACTTGCATACACTCTTACAAAACGACTTGGAACTACGGCTTTTCAAGAACTTCGTGGAAAACTTAAGGTGGTATGTAATACTTCTGACTCTCCAGTTTGAGGGGGTGTTAGTGATATTCAATAGTGCATAACTGGTAGTTACTAGTGATAACTATTTTCCCTTATGTAACTGATTTTAGTTAGGTTAGTTATAGCCAGTTCAGCTTAAGGGTGATGTGTCACCATGTGTATATAAGAAAATACTTTGTACAGTTGTAATCTAATGATTGATTCACATCTTATCCTTATCTTCTTTTCCTTCTAAATTATAAGTTTCATCACCATCACCTTCACAGAGTAAAGGTTTCCTCGCAGGCTGCCACCATCTTCAAAGGGTGAAACATGATGAAGTTGCATCTCTAACATCTTTAAACCTTCTTTCAAATGCAATTAATTGCATTTCGATCAGAGTTACGAAACTCCAATTACGCATGAAACAAGATGACCAAGAACTGAAATTTGATTATGCTTCTGGTATAAAAATCAGAGAACTACTACTATTGTAGTGCTCGCCGAGCCAATTTCCACACTTCAACAAAAAGATTATCGTGATAACCTTTTAAAGTAACTAACTGCACCTGAAACAGACTTACAAAACTCAAGTTACACATAAAACAAGACGACCAATCCCCTTCTATGTGTATCTACGATTTTTCTCTCTACAATAGTTTCCAACTTTTATATTTTCATTCTCATGGGGTTCAAACTTAGAAATCAACATTTGCTCATCAAGGACAACATTGCACATCACAAATCAGAACTCATCAATCACAAAATCTCAACACATATCATGTCAATTAATAACATTCATATCAATAGAGAACTCAATGACATCAATCATAACATTTTAATAGATATCATATCAATTAATAATATCCATATCAATAGAGAACACTATGACATCAAACGTAACAATTTAACACATATCATATATTTTCAGCAATTAACATAGCACAAAATTAGGTTTAACATCAACCCTAAGGGGTTTTGTACAAACTCATTTAAGGTTCAATTCATTCATCAATAGGAGAAACATAAAAGAGAGAAAGGGAAAGAGGATAAGGACTCCCCACTACTCCTCATGATTAACACACATATATTGAGTAAGTCTCTCCTCTTACCTCGAATTTGCATAAATGTTTTGAACTTTGACTATGGAGATTCTCTTCTTCATTTGGTCTCTTAGGGTTGCCTCCACTCTCTTCTTACTCTTTATTTTCCAAAACATCTATGTACTCTCTTTTCTCTATTCTCTCTTCTACATAAATAAAAAACCCTATTTATTTTTATTTCATTAATCACACTAATTTCCTTAATTCCACATAATTCTACCTACATACTTATTTTTATTTAAAATTCTATTTCACTTTCCACTCACAAATTCTCTCCATTTATACCAATTAATTTATTAAACTAATTAAATAAATTCTACCAATTCTCCTTAATTACTATTTAAATTCTAATTTAATATTAAAACCAATATTGTCTACTTCTATATAATTCAATTATTAAAAAATATAAATAAATTCTATCCAACATCTCATTAACTCATATAATATTAATTAATCATACAAAGATATTCTTAAATTAAATATATAAAAAAATCATCATTAACAGAATATTATAATAAAATTTTTGAAAGATAATGTAAAATAGTTGATTCCAAAATCATTGTCATCCACTTGCTAGGAGACTCATGTAGATATTAGAATATTAATAGTAATTCATATTTATTTAGTTGTACTATTTTCTTAGCCCCTAAGTTTGTTAGAGGGTATTTTAGTATTTTATCTTATTCTAGTAACCCTAGTTTTAGCTTATAAATAGGGTGACAATCATTGTAACTTTTATCATGTTTTGTAGCCGTCATTCTTAATAGAATATTTCCTTTGTTCATCATTTATTCACCTTTGCACCAACAATTGGTATCTAGAGCTCCGGTTCGGATTCATTAGGAAACACGGGAAACACGAGTGAACGTGAGGTCTTGTGTGTTTAATTTTGATTCTTAGATTCGTGTTGAATCTTGAACAAAATCTGATCAGAATTTTATTCTGTGGGTTGAGAAACACTGTGTGAGAAATCTGAGTGTATTGTGCAAGGTGAAGATGAACGGAAACGGCAACATGAACACCAAGCTTCCAGTATTTGACGGTAAAAACTGGAATCGTTGGATGATCCAAATGCGTGTACTGTTTGGTGCTCAAGATGTTTTAGATATTGTAACTGATGGTTATGTTCCGGTAGCAGCAGATGCAACGGATGAACAGAAAAACGTGCAGAAGAAAGTAAGGAAGAAGGATCAGAAAGCATTATTCTTTATTCATCAATGTGTTTATGTAAATGTGTTTGAGAAGATTGCAGATTCAACGACAGCAAAGGCTGCGTGGGACACACTAGTTAGATGTTATGGTGGTGACGCATCAGTGAAGAAGGTGAACCTTCAGTCCTTGAGAAAGCAATATGAGAATCTCAACATGAAGAATAATGAGAAAGTTTCTGAATACATCTCCAGAGTGATTCTGATCACTAATGAGATGAAGGCGTGTGGAGAAACTCTTTCTGAAGAAACAATCATGGAGAAGGTATTGAGATCCCTTACGTCTCAATTTGATTACATTGTGGTAGCAGTAGAACATTCCAAAGATCTGAGTACCATGAGAATTGAAGAGCTGCAGAGCAGTTTAGAAGCGCAAGAGTTGCGTTTGACTGAGAGAACTTCTGAAAGGGAAGTAGAGCAGCAGGCTCTGAAAGCAACTTCTGATAGGAGGTATTAGAAGCAGTCAGAAGCCAAGAGAAGATCTGATGGTGGTCAGAAGTCAGAAAGCTCAATCTCTAATAGGCAAAAGAATGCTCAGAAGGGAAAAGAGAAGTATGACAAGAAGAAGATCCAATGTTACTGTTGTAAGAAGTTTGGTCACTTTGCTAGAGATTGTTGGTCAAACAAGGAGAAGAAATCAGAAGAAGCAAATATAGCCAGAAGTTCTGATGACGAATCTGTGCTATTGATGGCCTTTGAATCTGATGATATGGATCTGACAGACTGGTGGTATATGGACACTGGCTGTTCAAATCATCTTACTGGAAATAAGAAATGGCTGGTTGACTTTGACTCTAAAAAGAGGACAAAGATCAGATGTGCTGATGACAAATATCTTAATGCAGAAGGTATGGGAAATGTCAGAGTGATTCTGAACAATGGGAAAACAGCATTGATTCAGAACGTGTGGTATGTACCTGGCATCAGAAGCAATCTGATGAGTGTGGGACAATTAATTGATAAAGGTTTTTCAGTTACCATGAAGGACAATCTTCTGAAGCTGTATGACTACAATCAGAAGTTGATTATGGAGTCAGAACGGGGAAGGAATAGAACATTCAAGGTGAATGTCAGAATTGCACACTCAGAATGTCTTAGTGCAACATGTGCTGAGAAGGAGAGTGAGCTGTGGCACAGAAGATTTGGTCATTTGAATTTCAGAAGCCTAAAACATCTGAATTCAAAGAAGTTGGTACATGGAATTCCTGCAATTAAGAAGCCTGAAAAGTCATGCAAAGTTTGCATGGAAGGAAAACAACCACGTTTGCCATTTGCGTCAGAAGTTGCTCCAAGAGCAAAACATGCCTTGGGAGTTGTACATTCTGATGTGTGTGGTCCATTTCCAGTAGCATCAATTGGAGGGAATAAGTATTTTGTGTTATTTGTTGATGAATTCACAAGAATGACATGGGTATCCCTTATTAAGTTCAAACACGAGGTGTTTGATGAATTCAAGAAATTCAGAATGAAGGCTGAGAATCAGAGTGGTCAGAAGTTGAAGATTCTTAGAACTGACGGTGGAGGTGAGTATAACTCCAAAGAGTTCCAAAAGTTCTGTGAGGAGAATGGAATTGAGCATGAGGTTACTGCTCCTTATACCCCTCAACACAATGGTCTTGCTGAAAGAAGAAACGACACTTTGCTTGATATGGTGAGAAGCATGCTAAAGGAGAAGAAGCTTCCTCAAAAGCTCTGGGGAGAAGCTGTTGCCACTGCAACGTATGTACTCAACAGATGTCCTACGAAGACGTTGAAGGAAATAGTTCCTATGCAGAAGTGGACTGGAGACAAGCAAAGTGTTAGTCATCTGAAGGTGTTTGGTTCTGTTTGCTACAAACATGTTCCAGAAGCCAGAAGACAGAAGTTGGATGATAGAAGCAAAGTGATGATTCTGATAGGGTACCACAGTACAGGTGCATACAAGCTCCATTGTCCAGAAACCAATAAAATTGAATTCAGCAGAGATGTGATTGTGAAGGAATCAGAAGTTTGGAATTGGGATAAGTCTCAATCTGATTCTGATGTTAGAACTTCTGAAGAAAGGTCAAAGTTAAGAATTTCTGAAGTTGAAGTAAACTCTGACGTTGATTCTGACTCTGATAGTGATTCTGACTCTGGAGAAGACTCAGAAGATGAAGGTGACTCTGATGATCCAGACTCTGATGGTAATCCAGATTCTGGTGGAATTTCAGACTCTGAAGATGGCCAAGACTCTGAAAATATGTCAGATCTTGAAGATGGTCAAAGCTCTAGAGGAAGTCAACCATCTGAAGCTGGAAACTCTGAAGCTCAAGACTCTGAACAAGTTCAGAGACCACAAAGAATCAGAAGCGTTCCCAGAAGATTTGCAGAATTTGACATGCTGCAAGACACTGAAGTAGACTCTGAAGGAGAAGTTATTCAGTGTGCCATGTTAGTAGACTCTGAACCTATAAGTACAGAGGAGGCTCTTAAGCTGAAGCTCTGGCTGAAGGCCATGAAAGAAGAACTTGATGCTATAGAGAGAAACAAGACTTGGAAGCTGACAGAACTTCCAAAAGACAAGAAAGCCATCAGCGTCAGATGGGTTTTCAAGCAGAAGTTAAAGCCAGATGGCTCAATTGGCAAACATAAAGCAAGGTTGGTAGCCAGAGGATTTCTACAAAAACCTGGGCTGGATTACTCTGAAGTGTTTGCACCTGTAGCAAGACATGAAACAATCAGAATGGTGATTGCCATAGCTGCTAACAGGAATTGGCCTCTGATGCATTTAGATGTAAAATCTGCATTTCTGAACGGTCCATTAGAAGAAGAAGTTTACGTGTCACAACCTCCTGGATTTGTGAAAAAGAATCAGGAAGGGATGGTGTACAGATTATACAAAGCTCTATATGGATTGAAACAAGCGCCCAGAGCTTGGAATCAGAAGATTGATTCATTTTTCAATAAGCAAGGCTTTCAGAAATGTGAGATGGAGTACGGTGTCTATGTTCAGCATACTTCTGAAGGCAATATGACTCTGGTATGTTTATATGTTGATGATATACTGCTGACTGGAAGTTCTGAACAGGAGGTAGCCAAGTTCAAGAAGGTTCTAATGAATGAATTTGAAATGACTGATCTAGGTAAAATGACATACTTTCTAGGGATGGAGTTCAGATATTCTGAGAAAGGTATCATTTTGCATCAGCTCAAGTATGAATTAGAACTTCTGAAGAGATTTGATCTGAAGAATTGTAAGATGGCTGTCACACCTTCTGATACAAATCAGAAACTGGATTCAGACTCTGAAGGAAAGGATGTGGACGCTACAACCTTCAAACAGTTGGTTGGTTCTCTGAGGTATCTGTGCAATACCAGACCTGATATTTGCTACTCAGTTGGGATGGTTAGTAGGTTCATGAGTAAACCTAAGTGGTCCCATTACCAAGCTGCTGTCAGGATTCTGAGGTATATCAAAGGAACTCTGAAGTATGGAGTGTTATTTCCCTCTGGAGGAAATAATGAGTCAGAACTTCTGAGTTATTCAGACTCTGATTGGTGTGGAGACAGAGTTGACAGAAGAAGTACATCTGGGTACTTGTTCAAATTTCTGGGAGGTTCTATTTCTTGGTGTTCCAAGAAGCAACCTGTTGTGGCGTTGTCAACCTGTGAAGCTGAATACATTGCAGGTGTTGTTACTGCATGCCAAGCTGTGTGGATTCTGAATCTGTTGCAGGATCTGAAGATTAAAGTAGACAAACCTCTGAAGTTGATGATTGACAACAAGTCTGCAATCAATCTTGCCAGAAACCCAGTGTTGCATGTGAGAAGCAAGCATATTGAGACCAAGTATCATTTTCTAAGACAACAAGTTCAGAGTGGAGTATTAGAAGTTGTACACTGCAGCACTCAGAAGCAGTTGGCAGATGTTCTGACGAAAGCTATCAAGACTGATCAATTTCTCAGACTAAGGGATGGAATTGGTGTTACAAGTTTTGATGGAATATGAATTAAGGGATGGTATTAGAATATTAATAGTAATTCATATTTATTTAGTTGTACTATTTTCTTAGCCCCTAAGTTTGTTAGAGGGTATTTTAGTATTTTATCTTATTCTAGTAACCCTAGTTTTAGCTTATAAATAGGGTGACAATCATTGTAACTTTTATCATGTTTTGTAACCGTCATTCTTAATAGAATATTTCCTTTGTTCATCATTTATTCACCTTTGCACCAACAGTAGATAGTTTCAAATTATTAAAACTCAAATGTCAGATTTTAGAGAAGATTTACTTGAAGAATCAGAAAAGGATCTTGATTCTAAAATATGAAGTGAAGTTAATTCTTTAGCAACAAATGAGATTCGTGATTTTGAGTTTTTAATGTCGATAATTATTTGATTTGAAATAGTATATGCAATTGATGTGGTTAGCAAGCTTTTACAATCCAATGATATGGTTATTGATGTCGCTATGGAAATAAATAACGGGATTTATTTCATTTTTTTTTAAGGAATATAGAGAAATCGGTTTTAAAAATATCATGAATTATGCTACAAAAAATTATCCTTGAATTGAATATTGATCTAGTATTTTCTAAAAGGCGTATAATTCAAAGAAAAAGAGAGTTTGATGAGAATTTGAGTACCCCACCAGTTGAGCTATCTGAAAATGAATCATTTAGAGTTAATATTTTCTTTACCTAGTCGATCAAGCTATTGTATCTCTTAATAAGAGATTTGAATAATACCAACAATATGAAAGTGTTTTTTGTTAGGAGAGATTTTTACTATGGAGCATTGAATATTGTGGGACTTTCTTTCTAGAGTAACACCTATGTGAAAAACACACCACAATACTCACCTAAAATTTTAAGGTGATAGATGTATGGATTCTCCCACTTATAAATGTTCAAGTCTCCACATTTCTAGCCAATGTAGAACTATTACACATACTACTCACACTTGTTATACTTAACATTTACTTCTCAAAATTTACAATCATTGGATAATACAAGTTTTCAGCCTTATTGTAGTTATTTTGAAAAGACATTGAATAATATTGAGCATTCTGATTTTGATGGAAAAGAATTATGTGCGGATTTAAGGTTATTAAGAGATATTTTGCTGGTAGGAAATTTTTAACCTATTGATATATTAAGATTTTTGAAAGGTATGGATTTTTATCCTAATATAATTATTGCATATAACTTTTTTTTTACTATTTTTGTGATAATTGTATCGGCAGAAAGTAGTTTTTAAAATTGAAATTGTTAAAGTTTATTTCCAGTCTACTATATTACAAGAAAAATTTAATATGTTAGCATTGATAACAATAGAGAATGGTTTGTTGGAGAATATAGAATATAATTCCTTAATTGAATAATTTATTTTAAAAATGCTAGAAGGGAGGATTTTTTTAAGTAGCTAAGTTACTTTGATAATATTGACAAAAATTGACTTCTTTTTTTTAATGTTAATTACATAGATAAATAACTAATTTTGATATTGTTGATACTATTTATAATTTAAATAAATAATGCTGTTTTTAAATATTTTTTATTAAAATTTTATTTTTATTTTTTGTCATGCATCTAAAGAAACCATGATCGGTATATATATGACTTTATTATTATAAGAACTCTACACGATTAAAAAAGAAACAAACTACTTGTCAAAATAGAATAAACACGTGCAAATGCTTTGGATCTCAAGAGACTAAGAGTGACCACACTACCGTTTGCCTTTTTGTCTTTTTAATAGATATTATTTTTGTTTTTAAATAAAAATTATTCTTAATTTTTTTTTGTAAAAAATAATTTATTTACAATAATTTATTACTTTATTTTATTTAAAAAATAAAAAATAATTAAAACAAAGAAAATTAATTATCTTTTTTAAGAAAAAAATTTCCACAAAAAAGAATTAAAAATATACAAATTTTTAAAAAAATTATTGATTCAAAATAAATTGTGTTGTAAGATATTAAATCTTAAATAAATAATTTACATAAATTTAATTCAACAATAATATATTAGTTGAACTATATCATACATCAATATTAAATGTACTAATATTTTCAATATCAAACAAAACTAATAACAAATAATTTTATTTTACGTAAAATATTTTCTAATTTTTATTAAATAAATGAAGTAATTTCTACAATATTTAAGGACAACATAGACATTATTTTTCGTCGTTACTAAAATGTTATGATTGCACCTCAAGAGTGTAAGGGACAATGAATCACCGTTTAATTTTTTGTTTGCTTAAAAGATTCTATTTTCATCGATAAATATAAATGTTTTAAAATAACATTTTTTTTTCAAATTCCTATCTAATTTTAAACTATATTGAAAAATACTATATATTTTTGTAGAAAATAATAATAAATAAGATTTTTTGATCATTGTGTATCTATATATATCTCTCCTATTCTATCTATTTGCTCACAACATAAGCTTCCTTCCTTGAATTGAAACACAGAAATATCATCCACGTTTACTAAACTTACTACACCTAAGATGACAAAACCAAGTTACATAGACGCTACTTTTTGTTCATCTAAGAACAACGAAGCTTACTTTTTCATCAATGATAAGTACGTGCTGTTAGATTACGCTCCAGGAACCAGCACGATAAAGTTTTGTATGGACCAACTCCTATTCGTGATGGTTTCAAATCACTCAATCAAACCATATTTGGAAGCTACGGAATAGACTGTAGCTTCGACACCGAAAAAAATGAAGCGTTCATCTTTTATGAGAACTTTTGTACTCTCATAGACCATGCTCCACATTCCAACAAAGACAAAATCATCTTAGGTCCTAAGAAAATTGCTGACGTGTTTCCTTTTTTCGAAGGAACCGTGTTTAAAATCGGAATAGACGCGGCATACAGATCAACCAGGGGCAAAGAAGTTTACTTGTTCAAAGGAGATCAATATGCTCGTATAGACTATGGAACCAACAGTATGGTAAATAAAGAAATCAAAAGCATTAGCAACGGGTTTCCTTGTTTCCGTAACACTTAAACATAAACCAACTAGATCAAATGAGTCTAAAAGTTAACACATAAACATAAAACAATTAGGTCAAATGAGTCTAAAAGTTTACATATAATCATAAATATAAATATAAGTCACTGTGATCGAGCAATATGTAAAGTTTCGAACAAATCCGCAAACTGTGGGTCATCATCTTCAGCACCAGCCTGTAGAAGATAACGATCAATCAAAAAAGACACACGAGCCCAGCTAGGATCAGATGGTCCTGCTTCATATACAGGAACTGGCATCTCTGCTGGCGCATCATGATAGGGTGGCGGTACCAGACGAGGACGAGAGACACGATAATACCACTCAAGAAATCAATCATCTGTCTCATATGGGGTGGTGGCCGGTGTTGTCGGACGAATCACATTCTGAATGCTCTGATGGTAACTAATCTAGTCAACATCAATATCACCAACCATCGTATGATCAAAAGGTGGATGTGGAACATACTGCCTGTTTCCAAACTGACGCATACATCTGTCAGGAAAGTAAGGAACAATAGTGTCACCCCACCTCAGACACCCCCTATATAGACATAGCTCATCGAACTGACGCCATACTCTATGATTCTCGAATGGGCACCATATGACATCTGTAACAGCCCGAATTTCATTAAATAATTAATTATAGTAATTAATTGATTTAGTGGGATTTTTATTAATGTTGGAAATTAATTTTTATTAATTGGAATTAATAGAGAATTGAGAAGGAAATTGGAAGGAAGGAAAATAAAAGAAATATGTATAATAGAGAAGGAAAAGAAAAGAAAGTTGGAGAGAAACATTTGGAAAGAAAAAAGATGAGAAAGAGGGAAGAAGAAGAGAAAGAGAGGAGAAGAAGAGGAAAGTGGAAAACCATCAAGAACCAAAATCAAAGCTCCGATTAATCGAGGTAAGGGTGAGAAATGTTTCTATTTGATCATTGCATGATGTTATATATGTTGGGTTGGGGTTTTGGTGTAGTTTCCATCCTTTTTCATTTAGGGCAAAAGTTGGAATAATCGGTAGAACTGTGATTTAATTTGTTGGAACTGAGTAATAATGTCGTCGAATAGTCGGGTAACATGTATTGATGTTGTTTTGAGCTGGTTTTGATGTTTGGGAGTTGGTTGGTGGTGGTTTGAGAAGGAGAAGACAGAACAAAATTCTGTTCTGCGCAGGTTCGCTGGCCCTCGCCAGGCGAACGAAGGCGAAGCTTCGCCTGGCGAAGCCTAGCGCACGCTGGCGAATAATTATGATTAAGTCCCAGTGGACTTCGCTGGCGAGTTCTCCAGGCGAAGGTTGGTTAGCGAATGTTCGCCCAGCGAAAGTGCTGGCGAATGGTGGCGAACAAAGTCAGTAGCTATTGACTTTGGCTCGCTGGGGAGTCTCGCCAGGCGAAGGCCTAGTGAGTGTTCGCTGAGAGGGTTCGCCAGGCGAAGGTCCAGTGAAGGTTCGCTGCGGGGCCTCGCCAGGCGAATATGGGCGAATTTGACAGCACCTTTTCTTTGTTGTGGTTTCTATGTGTTGACGATTTAGTTGTTTCACATAGACTAATACCTCTACATTTTGAGTATGTATGTGATCTATTGTGATGGTATGTGCTGTGGGTAGCCTACTGGCGTGAATCCTAGAATTGTGATTTGAATGTTAATTGCATCAAGTATAAATACATGTGAACATAATAGGTGATTATGTGTGTATTATTTAATGAACTTTTGAATGCTTGATGTGTATACAATTATGTGATGAGTATGCATGAGAACATTGTGAACATGTGTGCATAACTTATAATTGTATGATTGGTATTGTGATGTGCATACCTTGATTGTTGTGATATATGTTGTATGTGCAATCATTGTGTAATTCTTGAAGAGATGAATTATTAAATGCATGAGATTAAGATGCGAGAACGGTCTTAAGTGCATTGTTGTGGTTGATTGCATATCATCATTTAGTCAAGAGGCAATGTCTGTTAGTTTCGTGGAAACTAGTGGTTTGTCCCAAACCTAGAAGAGTGGGTTTGAAGGCTTAGAGGACGGGCCTTTGTTGTTATCGGTCTAGAAGAGTGGACCCGGTTTAATGTAAAAACCGAAAAATGATAACGGGTTGTCGGTCTAGAAGAGTGGACCCGGTTTAATGTAAAAACCGAAAAATGATAACGAGAGTCGGTACCGCATTGCATGAGTTGCATTGAGTTGTTGAGTCACATTGATATATGACATATGCATGAAGAGATGCTTATGTGTGAATGATAAGATTGTGGAAATGTGAGTGTATTCATGATGTGGGAATGCTTTGTGAATATTCATGTTGTCTATATATGTGGTAAATATATATGACTAAGAGGGTGAATTGTGGTGAGAAATATGGAGTTGAATTATATGATTACCTATATATATATATAATCTTATGCTTTGATTATTATGGTTATATTTCTCACCCTTCTGCTGTTTTATAATGCTCTACGAGGCATTGCAGATTAGGATGCTGGAGTCTTTCTTTTGTGAAGTATAGCTTCATTCTTTTGAGTCGGACTGCTCTGATTATGTAACACCGGGTAGTTAGGCTGGTATAGTATTCTTTGTGATACATTGCGATGTATCAGCTGATGTGGCTTTGTAATTACCTGACATGATGTATTAATCTGGATATCTTATGTGTATGTGAATTAATATTTTGGAAATGATTAAATGATTTTATCTTCCGCTTAAATTTTAATGTTGGAATGTGATTTCTAAAACCATGAAAATGTTACATATTTTATGGAGCAAGTGTTAAAGTGTTTCATTGGTGAAATTGTGACATTCTTCCTTTATACCTTATTCTAAAATTTTCACTCTGATAAATTTGTATATGCATTTATTTGGGGGTATAGAAGGGGGTGTTACAATAGTGGTATCAGAGCAGGTCGGTCCGTCCGTCCAAGTTGTTAGAGTGTTTTCCCTGTGTGTTATTGATATGTGTGTGTTGCATTATCAATATTGGTCGTTCTTGCGTGGTTCTGTTGTTGGAATTAGTAAGATGGTTGCAGGGAGGAACGATGAAGCGATCGCAGAAGCTTTGACAAGGTTGGCGGGAGCAATTGGGCAGAATCCTCCGGCCAATGTGAATGCGGGGAATGTTGTTGAAGATGAATTTCGTGCTTTGGGGAGGTTTCAAAGGAACAATCCTCCGATTTTCAAGGGAACCCATGATCCTGACAAAGCACAAATTTGGTTGAAAGATGTGGAGAAGATTTTTCGGGTTATGAATTGCTCAGATGCACAAAAGGTGCAGTTTGGGACTCACATGCTCGAAGAAGAAGCTGAAGATTGGTGGGGTAATACTCGCCAAAGATTTGAAGAAAATGATATTGTGATCACTTGGGATCTGTTCAGAGAGACTTTTCTGGAGAAGTATTTTCCAGAGGATGTGCAAGGGAAGAAAGAGATTGAATTTCTTGAGTTAAAGCAAGGTAATTCGACGGTAGCGGAGTATGCGGCAAGATTTGAAGAGTTGATCAAATTTTGTCCTCATTACAATACTGCTAATGCCGAGAGGTCTAAGTGCCTCAAGTTCGTGAACGGTTTGAGACCCGAGATTAGGCAAGCTATTGGATATCAGGAAATCAGGCGGTTTTCTGAGTTAGTGAACAAGAGCAGAATCTATGATGAAGACAGTAGGGCTCGGTCTAGCCACTACAAGAGTTTAAGTGATAAGAAAGGAAAAGATCAATTAAGAGGAAAACCTTATGTGACTCCTGCAGACAAAGGGAAGCAGAGAATGGGTTATGGCAAGAGGCCAAGTGGGGGAGTTTCTACTCCGGTTAGATGCTATAACTATGGTGAAGCGGGACATCGTGCTCCCGAATGCAAAAGTGTTGAACAGAAGTGTTTCAAGTGTGGCAAGCCAGGCCACAAGGCTCTTGAGTGTAGAAGCGGTACCGGTGTGACTTGCTACAACTGTGGTGAGAGAGGGCACATTAGTACCAAGTGTGATAAGCCTAAGAAGAATCAAGGGAGCGGAAAAGTGTTCGCTCTATCTGGATCTGAGACTGCTAGCGACGATCGATTGATCCGAGGTACGTGCTTCATTAATGGTACACCTTTGATCGCTATAATTGATACCGGAGCTACGCATTCTTTTATTTCTTTGGAGTGTGTTAGAAGGTTGAATCTTGAGTTGTCTGTGATTGGTGGCGGTATGGTTATTGATACTCCTGCTATGGGTTCGGTAACTACACCGTATGTTTGTTTGAATTGTCCGTTGAGTATCTTCGGTAAAGATTTTGGAATTGATTTAGTGTGTCTTCACCTAGACCAACTCGATGTCATCCTTGGGATGAATTGGTTGGAATTCAACCGGGTATATATTAACTGTTTTGACAAGACGGTTATTTTTCCGGAATCGGACGTTGCAAGAGATTTGTTTATGACAGTGAGACAAGTGAAAGAATCAGTGCAAGATGGAGCTAAGGTATTTATGCTTATGGCAACTTTGAGAATTGGTGGAAGTGAAGAGATTGGTGCTTTACCAATTGTTAGAGATTTTCCGGAAGTTTTCCCTGAAGAGATAAAGGATTTACCACCGGAGCGAGAGGTGGAGTTTTCAATAGATTTGATTCCTGGAACTAGTCCGATATCGATGGGTCCTTATCGTATGTCGGCATCAGAATTGAAAGAGTTGAAGAGTCAACTTGAGGATTTGCTTGAAAAGAGGTTTATTCGTCCGAGTGTGTCGCCGTGGGATGCACCGGTGTTGTTGGTTAAGAAGAAAGAGGGTTCTATGAGGCTTTGTGTGGATTACAGACAGTTGAACAAGGTGACTATCAAGAACAAGTATCCACTTCCGAGGATTGATGATCTGATGGATCAGTTGGTTGGTGCAAGTGTGTTCAGCAAGATTGATTTGAGATCTGGGTATCATCAGATTCGCGTGAAAGCTGAGGATATTCAGAAGACGGCCTTTAGGACGAGGTATGGACACTATGAGTATTCTGTGATGCCATTTGGTGTGACTAATGCACCAGGTGTATTTATGGAGTACATGAATAGGATTTTCCATCCTTATTTGGATAAGTTTGTGGTTGTGTTTATCGATGACATCTTGGTTTATTCGAAGAGCGAAGAAGAGCATGCCGAGCATCTGAAGATTGTGTTATCTGTGTTGAGAAAGAAGCAGTTGTTTGCAAAGCTTTCTAAGTGTGAGTTTTGGTTGAAGGAAGTTAGTTTCCTTGGTCATGTGATTTCGAGTAATGGTATTGCGGTTGATCCGTCGAAGGTTGAAGCGGTATCGCAATGGGACACTCCGAAGTCAGTTTTTGAGATTAGAAGTTTCCTTGGTTTAGCCGGTTATTATCGGAAGTTTATTGAAGGATTCGCTAAGTTATCGTTGTCGTTGACGCAGTTGACTAGGAAGGGTCAAGCTTTTGTTTGGGATGCCAAGTGTGAAGTGAGTTTCCAAGAACTCAAGCGAAGGTTGACGACAACCCCTGTTTTGATTTTGCCAAATCCGGAAGAACCGTTCGTTGTGTATTGTGATGCTTCTTTGATGGGTTTAGGAGGTGTGTTGATGCAGAATAACCAAGTTGTGGCTTATGCTTCGAGGCAACTCAAAGTGCATGAGAAGAATTATCCGACGCATGACTTAGAGTTGGCCGCCGTTGTGTTCGTGCTGAAACTTTGGAGGCATTATTTGTTTGGTGCGAGGTTTGAAGTGTTTAGTGACCATAAGAGTTTGAAGTATCTCTTTGATCAAAAGGAATTAAATGCAAGGCAAAGAAGGTGGTTAGAGCTATTGAAGGATTATGATTTTGGTTTGAATTACCATCCGGGTAAAGCGAATGTAGTAGCGGATGCATTGAGTCGGAAATCATTGCATATGTCGGCGTTGATGGTGAAAGAGTTGGAATTGGTCGAGCAATTTCGGGATTTGAGTTTAGTATGTGAGAGAACTTCTTTTGGATTTAAGTTGGGTATGTTAAAGCTTACAAGTGGTATTTTGGATGGAATTCGAGAAGGACAGAAATCGGATTTGAGTTTAGTTGATCGGTTGACTTTAATCAACCAAGGCCAAGGTGGTGATTTTCGGATTGATGAGAATGGGATTATGAGATGTCAGGATCGAGTTTGTGTTCCGAATGTTGTTGAGCTTAAAAAGAGTATCCTTGAGGAAGGACATCGTAGCGGATTGAGTATTCATCCAGGTGCTACTAAGATGTATCAGGATTTGAGGAAAGTGTTTTGGTGGCCTAGTATGAAGAAGGATATTGCGGAATTTGTGTATTCTTGTTTGACTTGCCAGAAGTCAAAGATTGAGCATCAGAAGCCATCAGGTTTGATGAAGCCGTTGTTTATTCCTGAGTGGAAATGGGATAGTATCTCCATGGATTTTGTATCGGGTTTGCCGAGGACGCCGAGTAGTTTTGAGGCTATTTGGGTTATCGTGGATAGATTGACTAAATCTGCTCACTTTATCCCTATGCGTGTGGATTACCCGTTGGAGAAGTTGGCTAAATTGTATATTGAGAGGATTGTGTGTTTGCATGGTATTCCGTCGAGTATTGTTTCGGATAGATATCCGAGGTTCACTTCGAGATTTTGGGAGAGCTTGCAGAGTGCTTTGGGTACTAAGTTGCGTTTGAGTTCAGCGTATCATCCTCAGACAGATGGTCAGACGGAGAGGACGATTCAGTCGCTTGAAGATCTTTTGAGAGCTTGTGTATTGGAGAAAGGAGGACCTTGGGATAGCTACTTGCCTTTGATTGAGTTTACCTACAACAACAGTTTTCATTCGAGTATCGGTATGGCACCATTTGAGGCGTTGTATGGTAGGCGGTGTAGGACACCATTGTGTTGGTTTGAGTCCGGAGAGAGTTTTGTTGTTGGACCCGAGATAGTTCAGCAGACTACGGACAAGATTAAAATGATTCGAGAAAAGATGAGGATTTCTCAGAGTCGTCAGAAGAGTTATTATGACAAGAGGAGGAAGGCACTTGAATTTCAAGAGGGAGATCATGTGTTTCTTCGAGTCACTCCGATGACAGGTGTTGGTAGGGCATTGAAGTCGCGCAAGTTGTCGCCGCGTTTCATTGGTCCTTATCAGATTTTGCAGAAGATAGGAGAAGTGGCCTATCGTGTGGCTTTACCACCTTCGCTTGCTAATCTTCATGACGTATTCCATGTATCTCAGTTGAGGAAATACATTGCGGATCCGTCTCATGTAGTCCAATTAGATGATGTGCAGGTGAGAGATAACCTGACTGTTGAGACATCACCTATGCGGATAGAGGATCGGAAATTGAAGCAGCTTCGAGGTAAAGAGATTGCTTTAGTGAAGGTCGCTTGGGAAGGACCGGCTGGTGGGAATGTTACTTGGGAGCTTGAGAGCCAGATGAAAGAGTCTTATCCAGAACTGTTTGAACCAGGTAACATTTTCGAGGACGAAAATTCCTAAAGTGGGGGAGGGTTGTAACAGCCCGAATTTCATTAAATAATTAATTATAGTAATTAATTGATTTAGTGGGATTTTTATTAATGTTGGAAATTAATTTTTATTAATTGGAATTAATAGAGAATTGAGAAGGAAATTGGAAGGAAGGAAAATAAAAGAAATATATATAATAGAGAAGGAAAAGAAAAGAAAATTGGAGAGAAACATTTGGAAAGAAAGAAGAAGAGAAATAGGGAAGAAGAAGAGAAAGAGAGGAGAAGAAGAGGAAAGTGGAAAATCATCAAGAACCAACATCAAAGCTCCGATTAATCGAGGTAAGGGTGAGAAATGTTTCTATTTGATCATTGCATGATGTTATATATGTTAGGTTGGGGTTTTGGTGTAGTTTCCATCCTTTTTCATTTAGGGCAAAAGTTAGAATAATCGGTAGAAATGTGATTTAATCGGTTGGAACTGAGTAATAATGCCGTAGAATAGTCGGGTAACATGTATTGATGTTATTTTGAGCTGGTTTTGATGTTTGGGAGTTGGTTGGTGGTGGTTTGAGAAGGAGAAGACAGAACAAAATTCTGTTATGCGCAGGTTCGCTGGCCCTCGCCAGGCGAAGCCTAGCGCACGCTGGCGAATAATTATGATTAAGTCCCAGTGGACTTCGCTGGCGAGTTCGCCAGGTGAAGGTTGGTTAGCAAATGTTCGCCCAGCGAAAGTGCTGGCGAATGGTGGCGAACAAAGTCAGTAGCTATTGACTTTGGCTCGCTGGGGAGTCTCGCCAGGCGAAGGCCTAGCGAGTGTTCGCTGAGAGGGTTCACCAGGCGAAGGTCCAGTGAAGGTTCGCTGCGGGGACTCGCCAGGCGAATATGGGCGAATTTGACAGCATCTTTTCTTTGTTGTGGTTTCTATGTGTTGACGATTTAGTTGTTTCACATAGACTAATACCTCTACATTTTGAGTATGTATGTGATCTATTATGATGATATATGCTGTGGGTAGCCTACGGGCATGAATCCTAGAATTGTGATTTGAATGTTAATTGCATCAAGTATAAATACATGTGAACATAATAGGTGATTATGTGTGTATTATTTAATGAACTTGTGAATGCTTGATGTGTATACAATTATGTGATAAGTATGCATGAGAACATTGTGAACATGTGTGCATAACTTGTAATTGTATGATTGGTATTGTGATGTGCATACCTTGATTGTTGTGATATATGTTGTATGTGCAATCATTGTGTAATTCTTGAAGAGATGAATTATTAAATGCATGAGATTAAGATGCGAGAACGGTCTTAAGTGCATTGTTGTGGTTGATTGCATATGCATCATTTAGTCAAGAGGCAATGTCTGTTAGTTTCGTGGAAATTAGTGGCTTGTCCCAAACCTAGAAGAGTGGGTTTGAAGGCTTAGAGGACGGGCCTTTGTTGTTATCGGTCTAGAAGAGTGGACCCGGTTTAATGTAAAAACCGAAAAATGATAACGGGTTATCGGTCTAGAAGAGTGGACCCAGTTTAATGTAAAAACCAAAAAATGATAACGAGAGTCGGTACCGCATTGCATGAGTTGCATTGAGTTGTTGAGTCACATTGATATATGACATATGCATGAAGAGATGCTTACGCGTGAATGATAAGATTGTGGAAATGTGAGTGTATGCATGATGTGGGAATGCTTTGTGAATATTCATGTTGTCTATATATGTGTGGTAAATATATATGACTAAGAGGGTGAATTGTGGTGAGAAATATGGAGTTGAATTATATGATTACCTATATATATAATCTTATGCTTTGATTATTATGGTTATATTTCTCACCCTTCTGCTGTTTTATAATGCTCTACGAGGCATTGCAGATTAGGATGCTGGAGTCTTTCTTTTGTGAAGTATAGCTTCATTCTTTTGAGTCGGACTGCTCTGATTATGTAACACCGGGTAGTTAGGCTGGTATAGTATTTTTTGTGATACATTGCGATGTATCAGCTGATGTGGCTTTGTAATTACCTGACATGATGTATTAATCTGGATATTTTATGTGTATGTGAATTAATATTTTGGAAATAATTAAATGATTTTATCTTCCGCTTAAATTTTAATGTTGGAATGTGATTTCTAAAACCATGAAAATGTTACATATTTTATGGAGCAAGTGTTAAAGTGTTTCTTCCTTTATACCTTATTCTAAAATTTTCACTCTGATAATTTTGTATATGCATTTATTTGGGGGTATAGAAGGGGGTGTTACAACACCAGCAGGTGTCAGCTCGTCCAGAATAGGTCGCAACTCATCCACCTCCAAGGCACCTTGCCTATATGACCATCTCATCGCTCGAGGGAGACCCACATTATTAGCTGGTATCCGATTCTCTCCTTTTTTCCAAGTGTTGGAAAATACTCATGAATCCAGAACTGTTACAAAATTAATATGGTTATTAAATTTAAAATAATTAATTATAACATAATAAACTAGATAAATAAAATTAATATACTAGATAAAATTTATCAAAACAAAATATACTAAATTAAAATAAATACCTGTAAGAGAGTCAGATAACCACCAAGCTGCTTACAGCTGAACATGGAAGCATCTCCGAGATATCTGTAAAGAGTAACCAACGCAGCTGCTCCCCAACTGTATCCTGATAAGCCATCCAAGTCTATAAACGGTGAGAGGTATCGTGCCTCAACAAGCGTAAACGTCTTGTCCGCGAAAATAGTGGAATCGACTAACATCAGCAAATAAGCTCTAGTGGCATAATGCCATCTAGATGCAGCTCTATGCTCTACGAACTGATCATATAACCACTCCAGCTTATAGTAGGAACCCCTGCAGTCACGGACTTGTTGTTGTGCTACTCTCTGTGACACTCCTAAATAATCAACAGCCCACTCAACAACAAGCGCTTCACTGATATCTTGAGGGCTCCAGAAGACTCCCCTGATGGGCAAGTGAAGCAGGCAAGATACGTCATCTAGAGTAATCGTCATCTCACCAAACGACATGTGAAATGAAGTTGTCTCTAGATGCCATCTCTCTGCAAATGCGGAAACTAGGTTTGTGTCTATCTTTGTTAAACTGGTCTCTGGAGTGAAGCTAGACCAGACCTAGATATTCAGCTCTCCATCTCTCTAGGTAGTTGTAGTGGAACCCTCTGAGTCAACTTCAATCCATGTCCCACTTCCTTTAACTTTTCTTCGACCCTCTCTCCTGAAAACAATTAAAAATAAATATATTATAAAATTCAATATTAAAAATTCGAATTCTATTCAATATTAAATAATTTTCGTCTACTTACCTCACCGAACCATATACGGTTTGCAACATGTTGTTCGTACTTAACTAACAGAGATGTATCATAGGTCCTCCTGGATATCCAACAGGCTAGGATGTTGATGCAGATGCATCAAAATGCTCTTCTTCAGCCATTCTCGATGACTTGCCTCGTCCTAGTCCACGAGGGATCCTACCATCTCTGCCTCGTGTGCGCACCACTGAAAAAAAAATTAAAAATTAAAATAAATAAATAAATAAATAAAATTAAAAATTAAAAATTAAAAAAAAAACAATGAACCGTAAGTCTTGAGCAAAGAGTTCTGGAGAAGAAACAGAAAATGTGTGTACCGGAAGACTTAAGTCAAGACATCCAGTTAACAAAATCAAAATTTCATGAACCGGAAGACCTGCATTAAGTCTTCCGGTGTAAAAACCCAAACAAATTACAAACCGAAAGACATGCGTTAAGTCTTCAGGTGAAGAAACCAAAACAAAGTACAAACCGGAATACTTACTCTTGGAGTTCCGGTATGTATTGGAAAACAAATGCATTCCGGAAGACTTGGTGGAAGAGTTCCGGTTTGTAAATGCAAATAGAAAGCTCCGGAAGACTTGAAATGGAAATGAAGTGAAAGTGAAAAAATTTACAAAATTATAGACATTTAAACAAGGGTATTTTGGTTCAATTTTATTTAGTGTAGGGGTGTGGGTATAAGTGTAGGGGTATGGGGTAAAATTTCCTTGAGAAAGATATGATGTCTTTGGATATAATTGAATATAATGAAGACATCATTAGGGATACAGAACAAACCCGTATCTAATTAATCATCAATAGTGGAAACTCAACTCACACTTGATTAATGTTAAGTCTTAAGTTCAATGATGAAAGTACACTATTATAGTGATTGAAGTACTTAATGATAGATACATCCTAAGGGGTAAAAGTACTTGGACCATAAGAATAAGTGTGGTACGATGAAGTTTTCCTCTTAATAGACATATATCATATATTTGATGGAATGCATAATTATGGGTGCATTTCTGATATAGTCTACTTATATGAGAATGAAATGGTGCCGCTTCATAGAGTTCAAGGGCCTGACTCTTAAATTTTCATGAAAAGGATATGAGACATATGACCTTATTAAATGTGTCATATTAATAATTCAATTAATGGTACCGAAATTTCATGTGTGAGTTATGCAAGCTTGTTCTAATGAATAATTGATTCAAAGTTTGTCTACCAATCTATTCGGGGATGAGTAAAAACCTAACTTACTAAGTATTGGTTCAAAATGTAAGATACCTTTATCTAAAACCATGAAATTTCATGAATAATGAATTTAGATATATTTTGAAAATGGTAGGGGATTGTTGGAGAAATTTCCAAAATATTAAATTGATAAATAATAATGGTTAAATTAACAAAATAAATGGCCAAAAGTTTCAACTATCTAGAATAGAACCAGAGACCCTATAATGATTGAGTGCGCGGTCAAAAGGTGCAACCACCAGATTAACACAACTTTTCATGAAAAAGTTTGTTGCTATTGATATACAATGGCTCGCGAATGGTCATGTTAGAATCAAATGAAACATTGTTTCTCCACACCAATTGGTACATGTTTTCTTATAAATAGAGATACTTGTCAGCCATAAAAGATATATGAAAATAATATATTTTAGAGGAAAAATTTATATCTAAGTGATTTCTTTATTTTTCTTGTGCACGAGAATAAGTGAAGGAAATTTATTCTGTAAAATATCATGGATCGATATGCTTAATGTGAATGTGCAATTCATGTTAAAATTTCAAAAGTATCCTGAAGGGGATTCGTCGAATTACCCATTTGCATTCATTTTGGCTAAATTGGTGGAGGCGAATCGAACCTAAAGCTTAGTGTAAACACACATTTTGAGATTAATTTTGTGCAACTTTAATCATAACATTTTCATTTTCTTATTCAAGTTTTGCGGCGACCCCTAACACAAGATGTAACTTTCTTTTCATTTTCAAATCGTAGGATACCTTTATCTGAAACCATGGAATTTTCTTAATAATAAATTTAGATATATTTTGAAAATGGTGGGGGATTGTTGGAGAAATTTCTAAAATATAAAATTGATAAATAATAATGGTTAAATTACCAAAATAAATGGCCAAAAGTTGTAACTCTCTAGAATTGAACCAAAGACCTTATTATGATAAGGCATGTGGTCATAAGGTGCAACCACCAGATCAACACAACTTTTCATGAAATAGTTTTCTATTATTGATATATAATGGTTTGCGAATGGTTATGTTTAAACCATTAAAACATTGTTTCTCCTCACCAATTGGTACAAGTTTTTCTATAAATAGAGATACTTGTTAGGCATAAAAAAGAGACACAAAAAACTACCTGTTTCAAGTGCCAAAAATTATATCTAATCATTTTTTTATTTTTCTCATGCACGAGAATAAATGAGAAAACTGTATTCAGTAAAATATAACTAATCGATATGCTTAATGTGAATATGCGATTCATGTTAAGGTTTTCAAAGTATCCTGAAGGAGATTCGCCGGTTAACCCTTTTGCATCTAATTTGTATAAATTTGTGGGGGGAAATCGAAGCTAAAGCTTAGTATAAACACACGCTTTGGAATTATTTTGTGCAACTTTCGTCGTACCGTCTTCAACACCTTCTTCTTGTTCGTGTTTTATAGTAGACCCCCAACACAAGATCTAACATTTTTAGACTAATCCTGAGCTCCAATCACTCTTTGATACCACCAAGTTTAAAATGAAAAGGAGAACCTATAGCCACTCAAGTCAGAATAAGTGAGATGATTGTGTAATCCTTCAACTTCTGAACGACCTCTTTGCATTATGGTGACTACGTGACAAGTATGTCCTAGAAGTTCTTGCGATTCATTTATATCCCCCCTCATTGCTAACATAAAACCCGTAAATATTGTTGGATGAACCATAAATGTACACTTTTATAGATTTAGCTTTATGCTAAAACTCCTTAGGAATTTTTAAAATACAATATAAACCAACTATGTGGTCTTCCTCCATGGTTGATTTGATGATCATGCCATGGTAAAGAAAAACACTTTTACAAAGTCAAAGCTTGGAGGGAGAATATTTTGTTTATTGAATAAAGGAAATGGCTTTTAAATAACCTTTACACAAAATAAAATAGAGAAAAAATAGTCCACTAAACAAACCCTAAGAATGTGAACATAATGGCTAGATAACAAGTTAAAGAAACCACTTAACTCTAACAACAACACTACTGATTTCATTCTAATTAATAAATTAGTTTAAAATAAAAACAAATTTAACATCCTCCCTTAAACATAATGCTACTACTAGCAAATAATTTAATTTGGCGGTGAACACACTCTTAGTAGGGTGTGCAAGTTTTAAAGAATTTGTCATCACATCACTTGTTCATGAGTATTGCAGTAAACTAGTTCTACAGTTTCATCATTTGAGAGTTCACGAAAGAAATGTAAGTGAACATCAATGTGTTTTCTACGACCATGCATCACGTGACTTTTAGCAAGTTTAATAACATTCATATCAATAGAGAACTCAATGACGTCAATCATAACATTTTAGTAGATATCATATCAATTAATAAGATCCATATCAATAGAGAACGCTATGACATCAAACGTAGCAATTTAACACATATCATATATTTTCAGCAATTAACATAGCACAAAATTAGGATTAACATCAACCCTAAGGGGTTTTATACAAACTCATTTAAGGTTCAATTCATTCATCAATAGGAGAAACATAAAAGAGAGAAAGGGAAAGAGGATAAGGACTCCCGACTACTCCTCATGATTAACACATATATTGAGTAAGTCTCTCCTCTTACCCCGAATTTGCATAAAAGTTTTGAACTTTGACTATGGAGATTCTCTTCTTCATTTGGTCTCTTAGGGTTGCCTCCACTCTCTTCTTACTCGTTATTTTCCAAAACATCTACGTACTCTCTTTTCTCTATTCTCTCTTCTACATAAATAAAAAACCCTATTTATTTTTATTTCATTAATCACACTAATTCCCTTAATTCCACATAATTCTACCTACTTACTTATTTTTATTTAAAATTCTATTTCACTTTCCACTCACAAATTCTCTCCATTTCTACCAATTAATTTATTAAACTAATTAAATAAATTATACCAATTCTCCTTAATTACTATTTAAATTCTAATTTAATATTAAAATCAATATTTTCTACTTCTATATAGTTCAATTATTAAAAAATTTAAATAAATTCTATCCAACGACTCATTAACTCATATAATATTAATTAATCACACAAAGATATTCTTAAATAAAATATATAGAAAAAATATCATTAACAAAATGTTATAATAAAAATTGGGGTGTTACATTCACTGCATTTATACTATATTTGACTAATTCTTCTAAGATATGACAAAATTTGAAAGATAATATAAAATAGTTGATTCCAAAATCATTGTGAGGGGTACGGGATTTGGTGTCACTCCATCAAAACTGTATAAGCAGACAAAGAAAAAAATCCTAGCAACAAAGAAGTGATGGATACTTTGGAGGAATTGAAAGCTCAGATTCGTGAATTACAGAAGGACAAAGAGAGATACATGTCGGAAAGGCGCTCTCCAGAGAATAAAGCTACTAGTGACAAAGATAGTATCGGTTGTCCGCAGAAGCTTCCAGAGGTAATTGTATATATTATATTGAAATTAATTTAGCATAGTTTTCTTAATTGACACATTAATCGGCATCATTACTTGTTTAGGGCATTTCACCTTGTCGGCTATATTTATCGTCACCGACTTATCGCATGGTTGGCAAGGGAAAGGTGCATAACAATGTGGGAGACTTACTTCTCCAAAAACCGCTCCCTGCTGGATTTTTGAAAGTATCGGTTGATATTGCGTTAGAGGGGGGTGCGTTGTTGCCTATACCAGATGATGTTTCAGACGCGACAATGGTGGGAGACGCAATAGGAGCGTATGTTGCATGGCCGACAAATCTCATTTTCATAGATGATGAGGTAGGTTGAACACCATTATGAACCTTGTAATACTCAAATGTTTTATGACCCATACATAAAAGTTATTCTTACATTTACATTTTCTTATTTACATGATGATCTTAGACTCCTACAAAATCCAAATCAAAAGATAATAGAATTATTGTGCGGGATACCGATTCAGCTGCATCAAAGAAACAGGAACTACAACAGTTACATGATTATCTTATTATACATTAATTACTGAACTTATATATGACTTTTAGGTTCATGATCAGCAGTTGCAACAAGTCAGTAAGGGTAAGATGCCTGAATCTTCCAAGGTGCCCAACAAAAAAAAGGTCGAGCCAAAAAAAGCATATGTTCCTCGATTTAGGATGTGCCTTGAAACATATGTAGGAACAACAGATGTGACTGAGAGTGGCATCCGTCAAATACCTATGGATGAAGGTATTTTCGGGTTTGAATATGCCGAAACAATTGCTAAGGAGGATTTTGACCAGGTTTTCCAACATTCTGAATTGGGCGTCGGTGTTATGCATTCCTACATCAGGTACTCCGATCCATTTTAATTAAATAATTGAACATTTTAAGATTTGCTCATTTAACTGAATATTCTAATGTTGATTATGTTTTTTTTAGGCTCTTGTATGACAAGTTGTTGGTCTCGAATGATTTGACTTCAATATTCGCATTCTTATCTGCTAGCTGTATCAACTCACGGACAATAGATCAGACACTAGATGCAGTCAAAGATTACACAGTCCAAAGATTTATGGCCGCGACTACAGAGAAGTTGTTCTTGTTGCCATATAATACTGGCCACAGGTTAGATTTTATTCTAAATTCATTTATTATAATTATTCGATTTTTGCCATTCTATATAACGTTTCCATCTAAACTGTTGTCTTATTTTATAGTGGACACTAGTTGTTGGTCGCGATTAATCTGATGAAATAAATAGTGTATTATATAGATTCATTGGATGGCTATACAACAAAATATCCTGATCTGAAGAACATGGTTGATACGTAAGTGATGAGATATACTGTTCTGAATAATTATATATCTTTATTTATTATGTGACATTGTTCTAAATATGCGTTTATATTATGTTAGAGTTATACAAATATTCAGAGTACAAAGACATGCAACAGTGCCAAAAAGCAAACCTAACAACATCAGCTGGATCAGAGTGGAGGTATATTTTCTCATGTTTGACTGTTATAGTGGTTCTACTTGATAAAACTATTTAAACTATATATCCTGATAAATGTTCGTTTGTTTTTTCCATTTACAGTGTCCTCGTCAGCACAATGGAATTGACTGCGAATATTTTTTATTGCGCTTTATCAAAGAAATTATTCTTTCTGGTCAAATAGAGATTCCAATCATGGCATGGATCAATTCATAAGTTATATGATTCATTTTGATAATTAACTGATATTTCATCTGAGTAATTAGTTCTAAAATTAAATCATGCATGTTCTGTTATATTATGTAGTACTTTGATGAATACAAGTGCGGTAGTTACTCAAAAACAAGATTGGAAGAAATTAAGGAGAATTGGTGTCAATTTATTCTTGAGTTGAGAATTGTATAACGTATCTATTTGTAAAGTTATTGGATTTGTAATTATAGGTAAATTGAATGTATTTGTGATGTTGTAATATATTTAAGCAGGTTTATGTGTATTAAAATGGTTATGGGCAAAGTGATGAATACACATAAATAAGGCCAAAGTAATTGTTATATATACGGCCAAACTGTTGAATTAAAGGCCTGAATTATAAGCAGGGAATGTAATTGTTATAAGCAGGTTTATCGAAAAATATATAAAATATTTGATTATTTAAAAAATAATAATTTCAAAATCGTGAAGAATAGACAGCGCTTTTAAAAAAAGCGCTGCTAAAGGGGGTAAAGAGAGGCCTAAAAAAGCGCTGCTATAGGTTGGAAAAGGGGGGGGGGGTCTAAGAAAGCGCTTTAAAAAAAGCGCTGCTAAGGGGGGGGGGGGGGGGGGTCTAATAAAGCACTTTAAGAAAGCGCTGCCAAAGGGGAGGGTCTAAGAAAGCGCTTTTAAAAAGCGCTGCTAAAGGGGGGAGGGGAAGGGGGAATAGGCAGCGCTTATAAAAACGCTGCTAAAAGTGCTGGTAAAGGGAGCCTATAGCAGCGCTTATGAAGTGAAGTTAATTCCTTAGCAACAAATGAGCTTCGTGATTTTGAGTTTTTAATGTCGATAATTATTTGATTTGAAATATTATCCGCAATTAATGTGGTTAGCAAGCTTTTACAATCCAATGATATGGTTATTGATGTTGCTATGGAAATAAATAACGGGATTTATTTCATTTTTTAAAGAATATAGAGAAATCAATTTTAAAAATGTCATGAATTATGCTACAAAAAATTATTTTTGAATTGAATATTGATCCAATATTTTCTCAAAGACGTATAATTCAAAGAAAAAGAGAGTTTGTCGAGAATTTAAGTACCCCACGAGTTGAGCTATCTGAAAATGAATCATTTAGAGTTAATATTTTCTTTACCTAGTCGATCAAGCTATTGCATCTCTTAATAAGAGATTTGAACAATACCAACAATATGAAAATGTTTTTTGTTCGGAGAGATTTTCACTATGGAGCATTGAACATTGTGAGACTTCCTTTCTAGAACAACGCCTTTGTGAAAGACACACCACAATACTCACCCCAAATTTTAAGGTGATAGGCGTATGAATTCTCCCACTTATAAATGCTCAAGTTTCTATATTTCTAGCCAATGTGAAACTATCACACATACTACTCACACTTGTTATACTTAACATCTTCTTAAAATTTACAATCATTGAATAATACAAGTTTTGAGTCTTGTTGTAGTTATTTTGAAAAGACATTGAAACATAATGAACACTCTAATTTTGATGGAAAAGAATTATGTGCAGGTAGGAAATTTTTAACCTATTGATATATTAAGATTTTTGAAAGGTATGAATTTTTATCCTAATATAATTATTGCATATAACTTTTTTTTACTATTTTTGTGATAATTATATCGGCAGAAAATAGTTTTTAAAATTGAAATTGTTAAAGTTTACTTGCAGTCTACTATATTAGAAGAAAAGTTTAATATGTTAGCATTGATAACAATAGAGAATGGTTTGTTGGAGAATATAGATTATAGAATATAATTCCTTAATTGAATAATTTATTTTAAAAATGCTAGAAGGGAGGATTTTTTTAAGTAGCTAGAAGTTACTTTGATAATATTGACAAAAATTGACTTCTTTTTTTTTAATATTAATTACATAGATAAATAACTAATTTTGATGTTGTTGATACTATTTATAATTTAAATAAATAATGCTGTTTTTAAATATTTTTTATTAAAAGTTTATTTTTATTATTTGTCATGCATCTAAAAAAACCATGATCGGTATATATATGACTTTATTATAATAAGAACTCTACACGATAAAAAAGAAACAAACTACTTGTTAAAATGGAATAAACACGTGGAAATGCTTTGGACCTCAAGAGACTTAGAGTGACCACACTACCGTTTGCCTTTTTGTCTTTTTAATAGATATTATTTTTGTTTTTAAATAAAAATTATTCTTAAACTTTTTTTTGTAAAAGTAATTTATTTATAATAATTTATTACTTTATTTTATTTAAAAAATAAAAAATAATTAAAACAAAGAAAATTAATTATCTTTTTTAAGAAAAAACTTCCACAAAAAAGAATTAAAAATATATAAATTTAAAAAAGAAAATTGTGTTGTAAGTATTAAATCTTAAATAAATAATTTACATAAATTTAATTCAACAATAATATACTAGTTGAACTATATCATACATCAATATTAAATGTACTAATATTTTCAATATCAAACAAAACTAATAACAAATAAACTTTATTTTACGTAAAATATTTTCTAACTTTTAGTAAATAAATCAAGTAATTTCTACAATATTTGAGGACAACATAGACATTATTCTTAATTTTTTTTGTAAAAATAATTTATTTACAATGATTTATTACTTTATTTTATTTAAAAAATAAAAAATAACTAAAGCAAAGAAAATTAATTATCTTTTTTAAGAAAAAACTTCCACAAAAATGAATTAAAAATATATAAATTTTTTTAAAAATTATTGATTTATAAATAAATTGTGTGGTAAGATATTAAATCTTAAATAAATAATTTACACAAATTTAATTCAAAAATAATATACTAGTTGAACTATATCATACATTAATATTAAATGTACTAATATTTTCAATATCAAACAAAACTAATTAATAACAAATAAACTTTATTTTACGTGAAATATTTTCTAATTTTTAGTAAATAAATCAAGTAATTTCTACAATATTTGAGACAAGCTAGACATTATTTTTGGACGTTACTAAAATGTTATGATTGCACCGCAAGAGACTAAGGGACAATGAATCACCGCTTACTTTTTTGTTTGCTTAAAAGATTCTATTTTCATTGATAAATATAAATGTTTTAAAATAATATTTTTTTTCTTTTCAAATTCCTATCTAATTTTAAACTATATTGAAAAATACTATATATTTTTGTAGAAAATAATAATAAATAAGATTTTTTTTTTATCATTGTGTATCTATATATATCGCTCCTTTTCTATCTATTTGCTCACAGCATAAGCTTCCTTCCTTGAATTGAAACACAAAAATATCCTCCACGCTACTAAACTTACTACACCTAAGATGACAAAACCAGGTTACATAAACGCTGCTTTTCGTTCATCTAAGAACAACGAAGCTTACTTTTTCATCAATGAAAAGTACTTGCTGATAGATTACGCTCCAGGAACCACCAACGATAAAGTTTTGTATGGACCAACTCCTGTTCGTGATGGTTTCAAATCACTCAGTCAAACCATATTTGGAAGCTACGGAATAGACTGTAGCTTCGACACCGAAAACAATGAAGCATTCATCTTTTATGAGAACTTTTGTGCTCTCATAGACTATGCTCCACATTCCAACAGAGACAAAATCATCTTAGGTCCTAAGAAAATTGCTGACGTGTTTCCTTTCTTCAAAGGAACCGCGTTTGAAACCGGAATAGACGCGGCATTCAGATCAACCTTGGGCAAAGAAGTTTACTTATTCAAAGGAGATCATTATGCTCGTATAGACTATGGAAGCAACAGTATGGTTAATAAAGAAATCAAAAGCATTAGCAACGGGTTTCCTTGTTTCAGTAACACAATCTTTGAGAGTGGAACGGATGCGGCGTTTGCTTCTCACTTGACAGATGAAGTTTACTTTTTCAAAGATGATTACTATGCACGTGTTAAGGTAACACCAGGCCGAACAGATGATAAACTTTTGGGTGGTGTGAGGAAGATTGTTGACTATTGGCCATCTCTTCGTGGCATTATACCTCTTGAGAATTAACCGAGGCTGTGATAGTTTGCTGCTATGAAAATTAAGAATAAAGATCCTTGTTGTTGTTCTTGTTGATGTATGTTTTTTCTTCTGTTGTTTGCTTATGTTTCTTGATGTAATAAAAGTGTGGTTCTTGGATGTTTTCCACACATTGTAAGCCCTACTTAAGGTGAATAAAATAAAAACCTATGGCACTTAAAAACCATAGTTTATACATTTTGTGTTAAGTGAGTTTGTTTGATTTGTAAATGAATGAATATGTTTGACAATTACTCAATTATTAGTGTAGTAACAGTATGTTCATTGGCAGAGCTTCTAGGAAATCTCAATTGGAAGCATTATAAAAAAAGAAAAAACATATTGACCACACTTAAAAATGTAAAACCAATAGGAAACAGATAAGTGTATAAATTAATAATATAGTTAATATAGGTTATGTGGTATAAAAATGATGAGAAAAAATACAATAGAATGGTCAATAATAAAGATGTTAATGAGGTTTATAAATATACCATTGAAATGAAATGTGTAGTGCAAGTATATGTTGATCATTCTGTTAAAGGCATAGTTGGAATTAATATTGAAGAAGATGAACAAGGTGATAAAATTAATGTTGAAGAAGATGAACAAGGCGATGAAATTAATGTTGAAGAAGATGAACAAGGTGATAATAGAATTAATGATGAAGAAGATGAACAAGGTGATAATAGAATTAATGATGAAGAAGATGAACAAAGTGATGGTAAAATTATTGTTGAAGAAGATGAACAAGGTGATGATGGAATTAATGTTAAAGAAGATGAATAAGGGGATGGAATTAATATTGAAGAAGATGAGCAAGGTGATGGGAATAATGTGGAAGGAGATGAACAAAGTGATGTTAAATTAGATGATAATGATGATGGTAAGAATGAAGCTGCTGGTATATTATTTCATGATAGTGAGGATGAAAGGGATCTTGGGTTAGATGATGATTTTGGCATAATTGGTAAAGAAGGTGATGTCAATGGGAAAAAAGTTTGGGTAAAATGTGTTGCAAAGAAGCACTGGCACACTCCAAAAAAAATTGTGAGTGGTTTTGATAATATTGGTTCATCTAGTTTTGTGGACAATGTGATGGAGATTAACTATGTTAGTAATGAGCTTGGTAGTAGTGACCTAGATGCTTCAGATCATGAGAAGGAACCAAGGTATGATAAGTTTAGAGTGGAGGAGTTGGACGAAAATTATAAGTTCAAAGTGGAATTGAAGTTTTTATCACTTGGTGAATTTAAGGAAGCAATTAGTGAATGACCAGTATTGAATGGGAGAGATAAGATATGTAAAAATGACAAAGTTAGAGTAAGGGTAATTTGCAAGGAAAAACATGGGTTTTTGGTACTTGTAAGTAAAGCTGGAAATAAGTGCACATATAGAATGAAAATATGGTTTGATACTCACACGTGTGCTAGGGTATTAAATAACAACTCAACAAATTCCACGTGGGTAGCTAAGACTGTGGCGGCAAGGATGGAATCTTCTAGCAATGTTAAGATTCATGATATTTTTTATGAAATTATGAGTAATTTTTCTGTTGGAATAACTATGAACAAGACATGTAAGGCTAAATAAATTACAAAACCTATGGTTGAAGTTGATGCGACAAAGAAATACAACTTGTTGTGCGGGTGCTTTATGTAACACCTTAATTACCCGTGCGATAATTATAATAAAAATCATAGTAAATTGAAAATTAACATGCAATTTGGATGCTACAATTCGACATACACATGTTCATGCTATTAGACATATAACACATATAAAGTTCACAATTGTATAATAATAATAATAATGCAAATTCACATGTTCAACTTCAACTTTTACTGCAACGGAATCATTAACAACGAATATTCAAAACATCATTATAAGGTATTATAGTTAAACTAAACATCAAACATAACAAAACACAGAAACATTCTACCCCCGGTGTTACACATCAGAGCAGACGCCAACTCAACAGAAATAAAAGGAAGAGAACCCTCTTCCATTCACATCTACGTCTCTATTGCGGATTATCTGCACGATGTCCATGTGAAGGCAACATTCGAACAGAAGGGGTGAAATATCACAATTATATAAACCAATGCATGCTAATAAGTAATCATCATATTATTACATGCACAATCACCCATTCCACCAATCACCATTCCACACAAATCCAAACACAACATCAAAATAATTATGTAATGCAATGAGACTCAACAACTCGACTCAATGCATGTGGTACCAAATTGTGAACTCTCAAGTTCACTCGCTTTGATCCCCACCTACGATCTAAGCACAACAAAATCATTACCATCCTTATAGGTAACGCTTCACTATTCCATCACCATAGAAATTAGATACTCGCACCCAATCCATCACCATAGAATTGAGGCTCACAAAAACGGACCACCGTCCAACACCACGAATGCATGCAACATCATATACATCCAACAACAACAACGGGTACCATGACATTCACCATAGCCAGGTACTACACCAATGCTGGCCACTATGCACCAAACACATACTATAAATAGTCAACAATAGTAATATAATAGTATAGCAAGCAACAACAATGCATTTCCGAATATGTCACACCATAACATAAACACTACAATGCATTTAACACCATCACACATCAATTAATTCAAATTTAACTACTACAATCATTTTTAAATTAAAGTTCGTCATGTCAGCTTCTTATATCTTCGAACGGACACCCAAATTAGACACCCGAAACTCAAGATATGATTTTTCAAAGTTTTTCACATTTTCCTCCCAGTGTAATCGGTTACACCAAATGCAGTAACCGGTTACACCCCTGTAACCACGCCACTGCTAGCCACTATTTTCATAGTGTGACCAGTTACACCATTTCTAATAACCGGTTACACCTCCTCAATTTTTCCCAAAAACACAGTTTTTCAACAGTGTAACCGGTAACACCATTTCTGGTAACCGGTTACACACGTAGCAGAATCACTTTTCTGCTACTTATCAGTACAAAAATCACTTTTTTATGCATCCCAAAACCCCACTTTTCTTACAAAATGAGTATTCCGTTATTTTACTCATAAATCACTTTTTATAAAAGTCATAAAAACCCAATTTTTCTCAAGAAGCTCATATACTCGAGTTCCGACTCAGACTCGCAACAATTTACAACAACACACATCCATCATCATGCAATCCACCCAATACATGATTTTAAAAACATCAACACATAATTCATCAATAAGAACATTCCAAAGTACTTTTTCAAACATTTCATTATTGATATGCATTTCAAAATTGGTCCTTGTAACTGAAATGTATTTTAGAATTGATCCTTCTAACTGATATTAATTTTGGAATTGATCCTTGTAATTGCACAAATTAAAACTGTTTTTCATTTTCTTACTGATTTGCATGGGTTGATCCTTATATTTGAAGAAATGTTTGGAAAGGTGGAGCACATGCTCTGTCTTAGGCATTTATATGCCAATTTCAAAAATAAGTTTAGGGGAGGCACACAGATTAGAAACTTAAAGATAGGAGCTGCTAAAGCAACATATATTTAAGCTTAGGATGCTAATATGAAATAATTGAATGCTATTAATGTGAAGACTTGGGAGTGGGTGTCCAAAATACCTACCAAAGCATTGTGTAAGCATACATTTTATTTCTATTCCAAATGTGATATTCTTATGAATGATGTGTCTAAAGCATTTAATATCACAATATTAGTTTCTAGAGATAAACTAAACTTAACCATGTGTAAATGGATAAGAAAATATTTGACGAATAAAAATTCTAGTTTAAGAGAAATAGTTAATAGGCGGCAACAAATAATAGTTCCTAGACATAGACTTAGGTTAGATAACAAAGTTGAACATGTGGGTAATTAGGTTCCAAAATGGTCCGTTGAAAATATATGGCAAGTTGAACATGTGCATACCATACATAGTTTCATTATTGACACTTCAAAAAAAAAGTACGTGTAACTTTTTTGGAGTTATTAGGCATCCCTTAGAGAAATGTCGTAGCTACATTAAGGTTTAAGAACCAAATCCTTGAAGAATTTGTGAATGATTATTACTCCAAGGATACTTATATGGAATGCTATAGTTTTAATGTAAGTCGTATTATTAGTGGACAAGATATGTGGATAGAGGTTGACATTGAAGAAATTCTACCTCCAACATACAAAAGAGGACTTGGAAGCCAAATAAATTATGGATAAGGGAACCTTATAAGGACTCTAATAAGGAAAAGACACAAACAAGTTATTGTTGCATAAGATATGGTATACATGGACATAATGCAAGAATCTGCGTTAGTCTTTGTTTTATTAAAATATAAATTTTCTTAGTTTTTTATTATTTTCGTTTCAATCTACAAATACAAAGTTGTTGGGAAATTCAATAGCTTTTGCATCATCATCCTTTTAAGTCTTGGTGAAGATCAAATGTTATACTTTGTTGAATACTCATATGTATGAAATATATTTTCAATGACTTTGCTTGCATATGTTTATGGTAAAAAAATTAACAAATGTTATATAACGAAAATAATTTGTCATGTTATAAGACAAGAGATTATGTAAGGAACACCAACTTGAATCAATATTTTTTTCTGCACTTGCAATCCATTCTAGAAATTATTTTCACACTTTATAAGTTTCACTTTTTCAATCTTAATGTTTTCATTGTAAGGAACACCAACTTGAGATTATGTAAGGAACACAAACTTGAAATTAGAATTGGTTTTTTGTATATATTTACTAGATTACTAGTATCATCTATTAATATAAATAAAATGGTTGATGACCATCTTTTGAGATAATATGCTACATCACTCCATTGGTATCAATCAAGTTACTATTTTGAATAGTCCCCCCTTACATGAAGGACCAAACCCTATAGCTCTTAACACATTCATTAATATGATATTCTCTAAGTGTTTATATTTTAGTAGTTTTTGTTGGTGCGCAAGAAGAAGAAGAAGAAGAAGAAGAAGAAGAAGATGATGATGATGATGATGATGAAGATGGAAGAAGGGAGAGAAGAGAGAGAATTGAATAATAAACTTTTACTACTCTTGAAAAAACGGTTACAGTGAATAATTACCATGATTGGTTTATATACACAAACAATAATGACACGTAGGTGAAATGCTAACATACACTAGTTAGGTTAAGCTTAACAAAACTAATACTACTGAATATGAATTACTTTTAACACTATCCCTTAATTCAGATTCCATACTCTAGAGTCCCCTTAATATACCTCTGAATCCTGACAAGAGCTTAGTAATGTGATCACTTTGGTTTACTCATGAACATACTAACCATTCCAACAGCATAGCAAATATCAGGCCAGGTATTATATAAATACCTAAGAGATCCAACCAACTTCTTGACGTTTGTAGCATCCACAACATCGCCCTCAGGATCAGAACCCAATTTTTGATTTGTTTCTGAAGGTGTGGCAGCAGCCTTATAATTCAACAGCTCAAATCTCTTCAGAAGCTCGGGTTTATACTTCAGCTAATGCAAAATTATACCTTTCTCAGAGTACATAATCTCCATACCTAGAAAATATGTCATATTTCCTAGATCAATCATCTCAAACTCATTCATCAACACCTTCTTGAACTTAGATATATCATGTTCACAACTCCCTGTTAGCAATGTGTCATCCACGTACAAACATACCATAATCATATTGCCTTCAGAAGTATGCTGAACATAAAATCCAAACTCCATCTCACACTTTTTGAATCCTTGAAGTTTGAAAAATAAATCAAATTTTCAGATTCCATGTTCTAGGAGCTTGTTTAAGTCCATACAACGCTTTTTGTAACCTATACACCATCCCTTTCTGATTATTTTTCATAAATCCAGGAAGTTGTGACACATACACTTCTTCTTAAAATAGATCGTTCAGAAAGGCAGATTTCACATATAAATGCATCAGAGGCCCATTCCTGTTAGCATCTATCACAATCACCAATCTGATTGTCTCATATCTTGCTATAATATAAAACACCTCAAAATAATCTAACATAGGTTTCTGTAGAAAACCTCTTGCTACTAATCTTTCTTTGTATAATCCAATTGATCCATCTGTATTCTCCACACAAATTCATCTCATTTGTTATCAGAATCACTCTGGAGCTATAGTCAGGTACCTTCTCGTTGTTCTTCATGTTGAGATTCTCATACGACTTACATAGAGACTAAAGCTTCACCTTCTTTATTGATGCATCGTCGCCAAAACATCGCACCAGTGTGTCTCACGCAGCCTTCGTTGTCCTCAAATCAGCGATCTTCTCAAACATATTCGCATCCATACAACGATGGATGTAGAATAACGTCTTATGATCCTTCTTCCTCAGATTACACTGAGCATTCCTATGCATATCTGTTGCATTTTCCGGAAGTGCAACTGGAATGTAACCGTTGTTAAAGAGACCAATGACATCTTGAGCACCAAACAACATACACATATGAATCATACATCGATTATAGTTCTTTCCATTGAACACTGGAAGCTTAGTACTAAGATTACCGTTTTCGTTTATCTTCACCCTTGTGAAATTCACTCAGACCTCCCCAAACACTAGGGTTTTCCAATCCCGCAGAATCAAGAAATGTGATTCTGTTACAATTCTGATAAAAAATTTAACACAAAATCAAGAAACAAAATCATTCATGCAACGCCTCACTATTCAATGATGTTTCCCTATGTTTCTCTATGGATCTGAACCAGAATCTAAAACTCATATTCATTTTTGTTGTACTTCGCTGTTCTTTTCAAACTCAACATATATTTATGTTTCTTATTTTGTTAAATGCTTGGGCAGGTGTTCCATGGGAATTGCTACATCCTGCAGAAAGATCATGAAACTGCACTGAAAAATTTTCAACGAGTTTTTCAATTGAATCCAAGATTTGCATATGGACACACCCTTTGTGGTCACGAGTAAGAACCTTGTCCTTTTCTTTATGATACACTTGCCTACATGCTATCATGTAATTCATTGCCACTTGTAGGTATGTTTCACAAGAAGTTTATAAAAATGGGATTAAGAGCTATCAGAGTGCACTCATGGTTGACGCAATGCACTATAACACGTGGTATGAACTCGGAATGTTATACCTCCGCCAAGAGAAATTTGAGTTCTCAAAACATTTTTGTATGGCTTACTGAGTCAACCCAGAATCTTCTATGATATTGTCATGCCTAGGAACTACTTTGCATTCTTTGAAGGTTAATTTCTTGCTGAACTTAATATGGTAGAATAATCTAGATGCGTTTGTCATTTACTTGTTGAACTTATGTTTTCTATGATTTTTTAGAGAAGTGAGGAAGGCTTGGCCGTGATGAAGAAAGTTATTTTAGCATATAAGAAGAATCTACTCCACATGTATCAAAAGGCCAACATACTAATGGGCCTGGAAAGGTTTGGCAAGGCTTTGGAAGTCCTAGAGGAGATCAAAGAGTATGCTCCTTGCAAAAGTAGTGTCTTTGCTTTGATGGACAATATTTATAGACGGCGTAACATGAATGAAAAAGCAATGTTTCATTATGGTATTGCTTTGGATTTGAAACCATCAACAACAAATGTTGCCACCATTAAGGTGATTAATTAGCTTACAATAACTATTTCTCAATTCACTAAAATTTCTGCTCTCTGATTGTTTTGATAAATATTGATTGAGGATCACTCTAGAACACTTCAAACTTCTTACTATTGCCATTTTTCATTTGTTTTCCTTTCATGGTAACTAAAAATCCTTTCTCAATTAATTGACATACACTCATCAGATTGTTTTTCATGCTAGGAACATACCACACATTTTGAATCAATGCAGTTTTACCATTATTGAGAACTACTCTGACATTTCTCATTCCTTCAGCATTCAAATACTTATCATCAACACATCTGATATTGGTCCTCTTACCAGAGTCAAACTCAACCAACCCGTGTCCATGTACCACCAGTCTTCCAAAGACGCGCTATCAGAATCAGAAGCAATCAATAACATAGGTTCATCATAAGAATCACCTTTGGCTATGTTTGCTTCTTCTGCCCTCCTTTCCTTGTTTGACCAACAATCATTAGCAAAGTGGCCAAACTTCTTACAGCAGTAGCACTGAACCTTCCTCTTGTCATACTTCTCCTTCCACTTCTAAGCACTCTTCTGCCTTTCAGAAGTTGAATTTTTTGACTTCTGAACACCATCAGATTTCTTTTTGACTTCTTACCAAGACTGCTTCTGATATTTCTTACCAAAAGCTGCTTTTAGAGCCTACTCATCTACCTCCATTTCAGAGTTTCTCTCAGTCATACGCAATTCTTATGCCTCTATACTAGTTTGTAGCTCTTCAATTCTCATGGTACTAAGATCCTTAGAATGTTCAATTGCTACAACAATGTAATCAAACTGAGGAGTAAGAGATCTAAGTACCTTTTCAATGATATTTTATTCAGAGAGAGTTTCTCCATATGACTTCATCTCATTTGTGATCAGAATCACTCTGGAGATGTAGTAAGGTACCTTCTCATTGTTTTTCATGTTGAGATTCTCATACAGCTTACATAGAGACTAAAGTTTCACCTTTTTCACAGATGCATCACCACCATAGCACCGTACCCTTGTGTCCCATGCAGCCTTCGCCATTGTCAAATCAACAATATTCTTAAACATGTTCGCATCCATACACTGATGGATGTAACAACTCCTTATGATCCTTCTTCCTCAGATCACGTTGAGCATTCCTCTACGCATCTGTTGCATTTTCTGAAAGTGCAACCGGAACATAAACGTCGTTGGCGAAATCAATGATATCTTAAGCGCCAAACAACACACGAATTTGAATCATCCACTAATTCCATTAGAGTGGCATCAGAGCTCTTGATTAAGGGCTATTTTACTTGTTTGAATGATAGAGTCAAATAAAAATATGAAGATGGTATTGTTGAATGGTTCTAATTATCATTTATGGAAGGGCAAGATGAAAGACTTAGTATTTATGAAGAAATTGCATTATCGATTTTTAGTTCTGCAAAGCCGGATTCTGTGTCTAATGAAGAATGGGAGTTTGAATATCAACAGGTATGTGGTTTTATTCGATAATATGTAAAAGATAATGTTTATAATCATATTGCTAATGAGACACATGTAAAAACTTTGTGGGAGAAGATAAAGTCCTTGTATGCCTCTAAATCAGGGAAAAATAAATTGTTTTTATTGAAGAGTTTCATAAATTTGAAGTATAAAGAGGGACTTCTATTTTAGATCACTTGAGTGAAATTCAAGGTCTCCTTGATCAGATGTCATGAATGAGTATCAAATTTGATGATAAACTTTTGGGAATATTTTTATTGCTATCTTTACCAGAGTCTTGGAAGACATTTCGGGTTTCTATCACAAGTTCCGGTCCTAGAGGTGTTGTTTCTTTAGAAACGACTAAAAGTGGTATTCTTAATAAGGAGATGAGAAGGAAGGCACGGGGTTCTTCATCTCAACATGAGGTACTTCTCACTAAAAATAGTGGGAGAATACATAAAAAGGAATCGAAGGGTGGTAGAGAGAATAACATAAGCAGGTCCAAGCCGCGATACAAGAATTTGGAGTGTCATTATTGTCATAACACATAACACGTACAAAAGTATTGCTATCAATGGAAAAGAGATGACAAATGCAAGAAGGGTAATTCTAAACAAAGAGACCATGAAGATTATGATGATGATCATATTACTACTACTACTAGTGATGATCTTGTTATTCTTTGTGATCGTGAGTCTGTTAATCTTGTATCAGACGAGAGCATATGGATAGTTGACAGTGGTGCTACATTGCATGTTACACCAAGGAAGGATTTATTCACATCTTATACTTTTGGTGATTTTGGAGTATTTAAGATGGGTAATGATAGTGTATCTAAGGTAATTGGTGTTGGTGATGTTTGCTTGCAAACCAACATGGGAATGCAATTATTACTTAGAGGTGTCAAACATGCTCAAAATGTCTGTTTTAATTTGATCTCTATGCATATGCTAGATGATTATGGTTATGATAATCACTTTGGTTCTGAAAAGTGGAAACTCTACAAAGGTAACTTGGTTGTGGCTATAGGGGAAAAGCTTTCTAAATTGTATTGGACGAAATTTTTGGTTGCTAGGGAGAGTGTGAATGCTATCAACATGGAAGCATCTTTGTGGCACCGAAGACTTATTCATATTAGTGAAAAGGAGTTGAATGTTTTGGCCAAAAAGGATGTTCTTCCTGGACTAAAGAATGTAGATTTGGAGAAGTGTTCTCATTGCATGGCTGGTAAACAGACAAGAGTGTCTTTCAAGAGACATCCTTCCTCAAGGAAGTCAAAGTTTCTTCAATTGGTACATTCTGATGTTTGTGGTCCATTATAGGTAAAGACCTTTAGTGCTGCACTTTATTTTGTTACCTTTATTGATGATTACTCCAAGAAACCATGGGTTTATTCCTTGAATACAAAAGACCATGTTTTGGAAAATTTCAAAGAATTCAATGCTTTGGTTGAGAGGCAGACAGGCAAGAAGCTGAAATGTGTTCGTTTAGACAATGGTGGAGAGTATTATGGGCCATTTGATTCCTATTGCAAGCAACATGGTATTGAACATGAAAAGACTCCTCCTAAAACTCCTCAATTGAATGGTTTAGCATAGAGGATGAATCGAACACCAATTGAGAGAGTAAGGTGAATTCTCTCTGAAGCTAAGTTACCTAATCATTATTGGGGCGAGGCACTTTACACGGCAGCGAATGTTCTTAATCTCACTCCTACCGTTGCTTTGAACAGTGAAGTTCTAGACAAATTTGGTTTGAATATATTGTCGAGTATGATAATTTGAGAGTCTTTGGTTATAAGGATTAACCATACTTTTTTCTAAAATGTGCTATATCAATAGAAAACGTGATTTTGAGTTCTAGAGCCTTGTTAAGTTTGGCCTTGAGATTTCTAACCTCATTTTTCCAAATGTAACAAGTATCACACCCGAATTTAACCACTCTTTTTCTTACTTCCTCACAATACACCTTTGTTCCTTCCATTATGGAAGCCTTTAGAGCCTCTAATTTCCTTTCAGAATCGAGAATTTTTTGCTCTAAGTGAGCAAAAATTTGCTTGTTTCAGGCCAACCGTATAAAGGATTCCTTGGCTTCATGGTGTAAGGTATCAAAGGCAGTTTGTAATTGGGAGTGATAAAATTTAGTAGAGTCTTCGTATTTTGCATGTCGTACCTTTTTGTTTTTCTTCTTTTGATGAGCAGAGAGACAAAGGTTGACGAATTCTTCTTTGTCACTAGAACTATCATCCTCGGATGACTCACTACCGCTTTCCATGCGATGTAAGCTCTTCTAGGCTTAATTTGCTTCTTGTGTGACCGATTTCTCTCCTTTCCTTTGTCCTTTTTCATCAAAGTACAATCCGGCTTGTAATGTTCGGCTTTTCCGCAATTGAAGCACGACCCTCTAACTCTACTTTCTTTGTTGTCCTCATTCTTAGAAGATCTTGATTGTTTTCTGAAATTGACTAGATTCTTTTTGGAATGTTGGATACCTTTTTTCTTTACATAGCGATTGTATCGCTTCACAAACAGCCTCATATCCTCATTCTTTTTGTCATCACTCGAATCGCAATCACTCAGCTCTTTTGCATAGGACTTTGAACAAGAATCCTTTAGAGCTATAGACTTCTTTTCCGCATTTTTGGTCTTCTCCTTTTTTTCCCTTTTCTCAAATTTCTCGAGACTAAGAAGCACTTGCTCGTGTTCTTGAAGCCTTCTAAAGAGTGTTATCATAAGATCATTTGGTTCCTTTATGGCAGTGACTTTTTGTTGCCAATCCCTAGTAAGACATCTTAAGACTTTGTTAGTAGCAACATCATTGGAAACTGGTCTACCAAGTGAATTTAGTCTATTGATTAGGTGAGAAAATCTTTTTTGCATATCAGCAATGGTTTCCCTTTGCTCCATGTGAAAGAGATCGATCTTTTGTATAAAAGTATTGATTCTAGCTAGTTTGAAATCATTTGTTCCCTCATGGGCAATTTGTAATGAGTCCCACGTAGCCTTAGCAGTCAAACAATGAGAAACTCTATAGTATTCATCAACTCCCAAGGATGAGATCATAATATTTTTAGCCTTCCAATCGTAATGTACTGTTTCTCGTCTTCATCATTCCATTATGCTTCAGGCTTAGGAACAATCATGTTATTTTCATCGGTCATGGTTATTTCCATAAGACCGTTCAAAATAACATTTCATACCTTCCTGTCAATGGAATTTATATGCACGCGGATACAGTCTTTCCAGTAACTATAGTTTTCACCATTGAAAATAGGTGCTCTATTATAAGCCCATTTTGATTCGTTAGCCATTTTCTAAGAAGTTATATGTGAAGAACGAAATGAATCGGTGCTCCTGATACCACTTGTTAGATGATGGTGCAGATCTAGAGGGGGGGTTGAATAGATCACTTGTTAAAAACAGAGTCGGCACTACCAATATTTGGGTTTAAAATGTTTTTAGGCGGAAATGGCCGAGGAACTATATTCGCCTAAAACAAACCTTTACCGAAAAACTGGATATGCGTAAAGCCTATGGAATCCGACAAAATTGAGATTTAAGAATCACTAATTTGAACACACATCAACCATAATTTATTCACTATAAGGTTTGACTATTTCCAATAATTGAAAAATATAGTCAAATTGAAAAGACAACACAATTTTTTGTCGTTCACACAATTGGTCAAACACTTGGTGTGTAAGGCACCACAAGTGAATTCCAATATGATAGTGAAGTGCTCAAGTGTTCAATTACAATCAAGGACTGTAATAGGCTTCAAAATGGTTCAGCACTACTTACATTAGAATTTTAATTAACAAAATTGTTTACACACAAACTCCGAATTTAAGCAATTGAAAAGTAAAAAGAGAACACCAATTTGTTGACGCAGTTCCCCCTTCGTCCTCGCTCGGGGTACATCTGCCCTCAATTCTAAAAATAGAATTGAGACATGTATACAGATATAACCTGTTGGTAAATGTTTACAAGACAAGCAAATAGAAATCAAACGATCAAACACAATTGTTGATGCAGAGCCTATTCCTTCTCTTCCCTTGATTCAAGCTGAATCAAGTTCTTCGAACACGATGAATAAACCTCTGATTACAACACACCCTTTGAAAAACCCCACAATCTTCAAATCTTGCCCGACTGATTTCATTCACCAACGCTTCAAACCCGAATCTTCCTCTTACAATCCTCCGGTTACCACTACTAAACCGACAGAACAAACCATTCTTCGATTACCTTCGCTCGGCTGAATTTGTGATGGACCGATTCGTGCAAAAACCCCCAAAATCCAAGATTCTTGGAGGACAAAACCCTAACGATTTTAATCAAAAAAACCTACTGATTTCTCAACCCAAACCCGATTACATCAATCCTATGTTTGCACGTTATCACCTCTAACTAGCAGAATGCATAACAAAAATGATTATGTGCAGTTGTTGAGAAAATGCAAGGAAGAGGATGAAGATGATGAGTGTCGCGGTGAAATTTGGATACCAAGCTATTGATTAACTTGAATCTTTAATTCATTTGCAACCGGTCTTTGATTTATCCGAGGGAAAGGTTAAAGGAAGGAAAACCTATTTTGCATTGTAAACACAACGCAGGGAGAGATCTAAGGTTCGGGGGTTGGTTAAACTTAGGGAAGGTGCTAGCATCCTAAGTTTCTGTAGTACTCTACAGGAACCTCTGGTTTTATGTTTGTTTATTGCTATGGTTTATCTGCTTAAGGGTAATGCTAAGGGTTAAAGGTAAAGAGAAGGACATAAAGGGGTTAGTCCTAAATATACTCGCCAAGACGTCGCATCTTGTGCCTACATATCCTGACGGGAGTGGAATCAGAGTATCTGTAGTTCCCCTAAAGGGTTTGAGGAATTATTGACCGTGAGTCAAAGTTCCAAAGGGAAATAAGCGTTCATATGGAAACGCTTACTTGGAGTGCGAAGACTCCTATCTACGTTAAAAGTTAAATTGAAAAGGATGAAGGTATGTCCACGACGGGACGCCTAAAAAGGTGAGTACGGGGACTCAAATCCTAAGGCTAGGGTGAGGGTAAAGGTATTGACACGGGGGTCAAGCATGTGAACCTTTCCTTTGGAGGGGAATATCGGTAATGGAGAATAGCGAATGGATAAAAGCGATGATGTGATTGGTAAAAACGAGGTAATGAAATGTAGGTAATGTGTATGACGAAAAGTGATTAGAGATTAAATGTAAAGGGATAAGACTGAGAAATGAAGTTAGATAGTGAATTATGGTTAAGTGGATTTAGAGATTAGCAATGGTGAAATTATTGATTTGAAAATTAGGAGTTTAATTATTTTTGTGATTTTTGAGAGTATTTCATAATTAAGTTTAAAATACGTTTAGAGATTAAATTAAATTGCAAAGATGAATTAAATTAATCAAAAATTAAAAAGAATTTATTTATTTATTAAGGAAAACAATTAGTTAAAAAACCAATCTTAAGTTCTAAAACTAAAATAAATTAAATTAAACTAAGTATATTTTTTATGGATTTTTTAAGAAAAGAAATTCTAGTTTTAAGAGAAAGACTAACCTAATTCTATGATCCTAAAGATTAAGATCAAGGGGGAGATTATGCTAATATTATCGTGCAATGAAATACCTTAACGATTACGGTCGATGGCGATCATGATTGATCGACTTACAAGGTATGAAAATGGCTTGATTAAATCAAGAATTAGTTTTAAAACAATTTAAGTATGAACAAGAATAAAATATATACCCAATATTAACATCATACATCAAATAACTCAAAATAGGTTGAAACGAAAAGTGCACGGATTAAAATCAAGAGGCAAATACGCAATTCCAAGTCGCGTATGCGAAAACGTGCAAAGACTATCACAAGAAATTAGATTCAATAATAACGATAGCGATGTTGAATTATTAAAAAATAATACGAATTAAAAAATAGCAAATTGCTACCGCATTAGCGGTCATCGCAAGCCAGATCAAGAAATCGAGATAATAAAATTAGATAAAATCATAATTTGCAAATCAAAATGTGAATAGGTAAGCGCAAAAAAAAAGGAATATTGTTTTGCTAAACCATCAGACGCGTATAAAATTGAAACACAACAATAGATCCGCACATAAACTGGTAAGATCGACCAATTATTTGCTACACTCAATGTGATCATTGCAATCTGGATCCAAATCGTGTGGATCTAAACTTATCGAAAAGAAATGCAAAGAAGAATAAAAAAAATTTTAAACATGCTAAAAAAACAACATTGTTGCTAACGCCAAAATGCGATCATCGCAACTGGATCAAACCAACACAAATGCCACGCATCTCACACACCAATGTGCAAACAGCGTATCGACAAGATTTAATCAGAATAATAAAATAAAGTAAACAATATATATATATATATATATATATATATATATATATATATATATATATATATATATATATATATATATATATATATATATATATATATATATATATATATATATATATATATATATATATATATATATATATATATATATATATATATATATATATATATATATATATATATATATATATATATAAAATAACCATGCTGTCGATATACATGTATATAAGAACACCATGTTGTCGGCATACATATATATAAAACACTAACATTATACTAATTATATTGATAAAAGCACCAAGTTGTCAGTGTGGTCGTAAAGCAAATTCGCATCGCAGCTGTGGCAATCTCATATATTAGAAATTTTAAAAAGAAAAATTTAGAGAAAAAAATTGATGCTAAATGCAAGCCCCATGCTAAACATATATATTAAAACTTACTGTAGGAAAACTATATAAATCACCGGCCGCTACCTGTTGTTAATCTCCGCTTTTTTTTTCCTTTTTCCAACAATGTGACATAGGTATATATAGGGGTCAAATTAGGGTTACTGTTAATTGTCAATAATATCTCTAAATCCCATTTTAAAGTCCAAATCAAATAATTAGTTAAAATTAAATAAAATTTAAATAGTTTAAAAAATTATTTTTTGTTATTTTTTAATAAAAAATAGAAAAAATTAGAGTAAAAATAATAAATAAAAAAAAGTGACAAAGGTGATATTCGAACTCTCACCCTCTCACACTCACAGCTCCTTACACATGCCTCTTGCCAATTGTGCTATTTTATTCATTTGAAATAAAGTGGCACTAGAAATCATGTAAAGGTAGGACAAATTTGGGGTATTACTTGAACAATAGTGGTTTCAATAGCAAGGAGGTGGGATCTTAAGGTCAAAAATTAGGGTGCAACAATGAGAACAATCAATATCTATTTTCACTTTTCTTGTTTTTCATATATGTGTATATGGATGAAAGAGCAAAACTCAGTATATATACAACTCAAAAAAAATTAACCAACATAACAAGCACAAAGACAGTTTCTCATAACAGAATTTTGACCGAAAACACGCGAGTGATCGACCTATGCAGAAAGGGGGGCCGACCTAAGCTTACCCGAATTTCATATTATGCAAAAAACAGAACTTTGCATCGACTGGAGCATGTCATGCGTTGACGCAAAGCATGCAAATTTTGATAGATAGAAATGGACACAGTATGAGTCGACAGGAGGGTCGACGCGAGCACTCTTGAGAGTGAATCATTCAAAATGCTTTCTGTATGAATCGACCGGAACATGTTTGAGTCGACTCAAAGACCTAAAATATGAAAAAATGCATATTTTCATGTATCATGCAACTTTTAAGGTGCTCTATCACATATTAAGCTAGACACTCTTGACCAAACCTATATGAAGCATACATTGGACACTTTCTATATGTATCAAACAATGTTTCTGACCATTGTTACACTCAAGAGAGATAAGATATATATGTGACATAATGATACCGTCCAAAGTACATTTTTTTACCTATCTAAGTTTTGACATCATTAAAACAAGTGTAGCCACCTATGAGGATTTCCCTCACAGTCTTGAGGATACCCATAAAATTTTACATTTAACTAATGTTATGCCCCCTAATATTGAGAGTAACTTCATACCTCAACAATCCAGCCTTCCTATAATATCTCATTCCACTCAAGAATTTATTCCCACACACTTTGTCATCCTGCATTCCCATATCTGACTCTTCTCATCCTCCCACCATTGGTACCAGCACACCTGTTGATCCCCTACCTGTTAATAATCACACTATGTTAATTACAGCTAAAACTGGCAAGTCAAAACCAAAAGTGTTTGTAGCCCACATTGAGTCAAAACCAACTAGTGTCAAGCAAGAAATGGCCAAACCTGAGTGGGTTAAGACCATGATAGAAGAGTTCAATGCTCTTCAATCTAATAACACATAGACCTTAACTCCTCTACCTCTTGACAGAAAGGCAATAGGCTGCAGATGGGTCTTTAAGATAAAAGAAAATGTTGATGAGACAATTCATAAGTATAAATCCAGACTTGTGGCAAAGGGATTCCACCAAGAGCAGGGTTTTAATTACACTGAAACCTTCTCTCTAGTGGTAAAACCTACCACCATTAAGGTCATTCTTACTCCTGCCATCACACATAAGTGGGATATCCAACAAATAGATGTTATGCCTTTTTAAATGGCATCCTTCATGATGAAGTTTACATGCAACAACCCACAGGTTTTATGGATTTTGAAAAATCTCTCATGTGTGAATTACCCAAATTTATTTATGGCCTCAAATAAGCCCTAATGGCTTGGTATGAGAAACTAACTCAGGCATTAATTTAGTTTGGATTCACTACCTCCAAGTCTGATAACTCATTTTTTGTATATTCCAAACTTGGGGTTTCCTTATATGCTCTGGTGTATGTTGATGATATACTTATACTAGCTCAAGTACAACTCTTATAGACAGGTTAAACAACAAGCTACATCATGATTTTGCTCTGAAAAGGCTTGGTCGACCTAGCTACTTTCTAGGTATTTAGATTTAATTCTGCAACAATGGTTCCATGTTTCTCACTCAGTCAAAATATGTCAAGGATCTTCTCGCAAAATCCAAAATGGAGAATGTAAATGGAGTTCCAACCCCAATGTTGAGCAACTGTAAGCTGAGAAAACATGGTATAAATCATTTTTCTAATCCTCAACTTTACAGGTCCATGGTGGATGCTTTCCAATATGTGACCTTAACCCGACCAAATATTGTCATTAGTGTGAATAAAGCTTTCTAGTTCATGGCATGTCCATTAGACACTCTCTGGGCTACTATTAGAAGACTGTTACGCTATCTAAGTGGCACACGCAACTGTGGTATATTCTATCTCCTTCTCTTTCTACTTCAAGGTTCTCCCACCGAGCTTATAGTGATACTAACTGGCCAAGTGACCCAGATGGTAGAAGATCTACATCTGGCTCTTGCATATTCTTTGGGACAAATCTAGTCTCATGGAGCTCAAAGAGACAGTCTCTCGTAGCACGTTCAAGCACTGAAGCCGAATATCGTGCATTAGCACACACCATACCTGAACTCATTTGGTTGGAATTTCTACTCTCATAACTGAGTATTTCTATTCATCCACCAAAACTACTATGTGATAATTTGAGTGTTGTTCTTTTATCTCACAATTCAGTTATTCATGCTCATACAAAACATATTGAACTCGACATCCATTTTGTCAAAAAATGATTTGTAGCTGGAAAGATGAGAATTCAGCATGTCCCAGCTGCTCTTCAACTTGCATACACTCTTACAAAACGACTTGGAACTACGGATTTTCAAGAACTTCGTGGAAAACTTAAGGTGGTATGTAATACTTCTGACTCTCCAGTTTGAGGGGGTGTTAGTGATATTCAATAGTGCATAACTGGTAGTTACTAGTGATAACTATTTTCCCTTATGTAACTGATTTTAGTTAGGTTAGTTATAGCCAGTTCAGCTTAAGGGTGATGTGTCACCATGTGTATATAAGAAAATACTCTGTACAATTGTAATCTAATGATTGATTCACATCTTATCCTTATCTTCTTTTCCTTCTAAATTATAAGTTTCATCACCATCACCTTCACAGAGTAAAGGTTTCCTCGCAGGATGCCACCATCTTCAAAGGGTGAAACATGATGAAGTTGCATCTCTAACATCTTTAAACCTTCTTTCAAATGCAATTAATTGCATTTCGATCGGAGTTACGAAACTCCAATTACGCATGAAACAAGATGACCAACGCAGAACTGAAATTTGATTATGCTTCTGGTATAAAAATCAGAGAACTACTACTATTGTAGTGCTCTCCGAGCCAATTTCCACACTTCAACAAAAAGATTATCGTGATAACCTTTTAAAGTAACTAACTGCACCTGAAACAGACTTACAAAACTCAAGTTACACATAAAACAAGACGACCAATCCCCTTCTATGTGTATCTACGATTTTTCTCTCTACAATAGTTTCCAACTTTTATATTTTCATTCTCATGGGGTTCAAACTTAGAAATCAACATTTTCTCATCAAGGACAACATTGCACATCACAAATCAGAACTCATCAATCACAAAATCTCAACACACATATCATGTCAATTAATAACATTCATATCAATAGAGAACTCAATGACATAAATCATAACATTTTAATAGATATCATATCAATTAATAATATCCATATCAATAGAGAACACTATGACATCAAACGTAACAATTTAACACATATCATATATTTTCAGCAATTAACATAGCACAAAATTAGGTTTAACATCAACCCTAAGGGGTTTTGTACAAACTCATTTAAGGTTCAATTCATTCATCAATAAGAGAAACATAAAAGAGAGAAAGGGAAAGAGGATAAGGACTCCCCACTACTCCTCATGATTAACACACATATATTGAGTAAGTCTCTCCTCTTACCTCGAATTTGCATAAATGTTTTGAACTTTGACTATGGAGATTCTCTTCTTCATTTGGTCTCTTAGGGTTTCCTCCACTCTCTTCTTACTCTTTATTTTCCAAAACATCTATGTACTCTCTTTTCTCTATTCTCTCTTCTACATAAATAAAACCCCTATTTATTTTTATTTCATTAATCACACTAATTTCCTTAATTCCACATAATTCTACCTACATACTTATTTTTATTTAAAATTCTATTTCACTTTCCACTCACAAATTCTCTCCATTTCTACCAATTAATTTATTAAACTAATTAAATAAATTCTACCAATTCTCCTTAATTACTATTTAAATTCTAATTTAATATTAAAACCAATATTGTTTACTTCTATATAATTCAATTATTAAAAAATATAAATAAATTCTATCCAACATCTCATTAACTCATATAATATTAATTAATTATACAAAGATATTCTTAAATTAAATATATAAAAAAATTATCATTAACAGAATATTATAATAAAAATTGGGATGTTACATTCAACGCATTTATACTATATTTGACTAATTCTTCTAAGATATGACAAATTTTGAAAGATAATGTAAAATGGTTGATTCCAAAATCATTGTCATCCACTTGCTAGGAGACTCATGTAGATATTAGAATATTAATAGTAATTCATATTTATTTAGTTGTACTATTTTCTTAGCTCCTAAGTTTGTTAGAGGGTATTTTAGTATTTTATCTTATTCTAGTAACCCTAGTTTTAGCTTATAAATAGGGTGACAATCATTGTAACTTTTATCATGTTTTGTAGCCGTCATTCTTAATAGAATATTTCCTTTGTTCATCATTTATTCACCTTTGCACCAACAATTGGTATCTAGAGCTCCAGTTCGGATTCATTAGGAAACACGGGAAACACGAGTGAACGTGAGGTCTTGTGTGTTTAATTTTGATTCTTAGATTCGTGTTGAATCTTGAACAAAATCCGATCAGAATTTTATTCTGTGGGTTGGGAAACACTGTGTGAGAAATCTGAGTGTATTGTGCAAGGTGAAGATGAACGGAAACGGCAACATGAACACCAAGCTTCCAGTATTTGACGGTAAAAACTGGAATCGTTGGATGATCCAAATGCGTGTACTGTTTGGTGCTCAAGATGTTTTAGATCTTGTAACTGATGGTTATGTTCTGGTAGCAGCAGATGCAACGGATGAACAGAAAAACGTGTAGAAGGAAGTAAGGAAGAAGGATCAGAAAGCATTATTCTTTATTCATCAATGTGTTGATGTAAATGTGTTTGAGAAGATTGCAGATTCAACGACAGCAAAGGCTGCGTGGGACACACTGGTTAGATGTTATGGTGGTGACGCATCAGTGAAGAAGGTGAACCTTCAGTCCTTGAGAAAGCAATATGAGAATCTCAACATGAAGAATAATGAGAAAGTTTCTGAATACATCTCCAGAGTGATTCTGATCACTAATGAGATGAAGGCGTGTGGAGAAACTCTTTCTGAAGAAACAATCATGGAGAAGGTATTGAGATCCCTTACCTCTCAATTTGATTACATTATGGTAGTAATAGAACATTCCAAAGATCTGAGTACCATGAGAATTGAAGAGCTGCAGAGCAGTTTATAAGCGCAAGAGTTGCGTTTGACTGAGAGAACTTCTGAAAGGGAAGTAGAGCAGCAGGCTCTGAAAGCAACTTCTGATAGGAGGTATCAGAAGCAGTCAGAAGCCAAGAGAAGATCTGATGGTGGTCAGAAGTCAGAAAGCTCAATCTCTAATAGGCAAAAGAATGCTCAGAAGGGAAAAGAGAAGTATGACAAGAAGAAGATCCAATGTTACTGTTGTAAGAAGTTTGGTCACTTTGCTAGAGATTGTTGGTCAAACAAGGAGAAGAAATCAGAAGAAGCAAATATAGCCAGAAGTTCTGATGACGAATCTGTGCTATTGATGGCCTCTGAATCTGATGATATGGATCTGACAGACTGGTGGTATATGGACACTGGCTGTTCAAATCATCTTACTGGAAATAAGAAATGGCTGGTTGACTTTGACTCTGAAAAGAGGACAAAGATCAGATGTGCTGATGACAAATATCTTAATGCAGAAGGTATGGGAAATGTCAGAGTGATTCTGAACAATGGGAAAACAGCATTGATTCAGAACGTGTGGTATGTACCTGGCATCAGAAGCAATCTGATGAGTGTGGGACAATTAATTGAGAAAGGTTTTTCAGTTACCATGAAGGACAATCTTCTGAAGCTGTATGACTACAATCAGAAGTTGATTATGGAGTCAGAACAGGGAAGGAATAGAACATTCAAGGTGAATGTCAGAATTGCAGACTCAGAATGTCTTAGTGCAACATGTGCTGAGAAGGAGAGTGAGTTGTGGCACAGAAGATTTGGTCATTTGAATTTCAGAAGCCTAAAACATCTGAATTCAAAGAAGCTGGTACATGGAATTCCTGCAATTAAGAAGCCTGAAAAGTCATGCAAAGTTTGCATGGAAGGAAAACAACCACGTTTGCCATTTGCGTCAGAAGTTGCTCCAAGAGCAAAACATGCCTTGGGAGTTGTACATTCTGATGTGTGTGGTCCATTTCCAGTAGCATCAATTGGAGGGAATAAATATTTTGTGTTATTTGTTGATGAATTCACAAGAATGACATGGGTATCCCTTATTAAGTTCAAACACGAGGTGTTTGATGAATTCAAGAAATTCAGAATGAAGGCTGAGAATCAGAGTGGTCAGAAGTTGAAGATTCTTAGAACTGACGGTGGAGGTGATTATAACTCCAAAGAGTTCCAGAAGTTCTGTGAGGAGAATGGAATTGAGCATGAGGTTACTGCTCCTTATACCCCTTGTTGTACCCTAAAATTTGCTCAACCTTATTCACTTGGTTTATGTTTCAGTATCATTAGCATTCGCATGTAGAGTCATGTACATAGCCTAATCATCTACATAACATAGCATGGCAAGTCATCCAACAGGGGGTCAAGCATTATTCTCATCTCTAGAGGCCTATCCAGATGTTATTATCCCAATTCAATCTCATTCAAGTCATCAGAAAAGAATTTGAAAGCAGAGAGTTCAGCAGGTCAAGCTTTGAGTCTATCTCCTATCTGAGGGGATCTGAGGACCAACAAGAGGGTTGTGAGCTGTAAATTGAAGGCATGGAGAGTATCTAGAAAGTCATTGGGAGAAGGAGACAAGTCATTGATGTGAGCACAAGAGCTGCAGTTGAAGACAGTCAACTAGGGTTTCATCTGGGTCAACCCTAGGTCAACTGACTGATTTAAGGGCATTCAGGTCTATTGGAGAGATGTGGGGTTCATCATTTGACATATAAAGAAGAATATGGTGATATGCCAAGAAGAAATCAAGAGAAATCAAGGAGAAGAGGAGTTTCTAAATTAGGGTTTCTGTGTAAAATACCCTAGTTTAGGTCAAATTTCCAAGCAAGATAAGTCAAAATGAAAGCTTCAAATGGATCCTTGGCCAACATGGAACTTGTAGAGGATCTCAAGACCTTTAATTTGAGTGGTGGAAGACATCAAGGATATTTATAGAACTCAAGTTATGGTCCTTGCAAGTTACAGGTCATCTGAGGTATCTGAACTTTTGTCTGTGAAAGTGACTTGACTTCCAAGCAATTTTTACCCCTCAAGGAGATTTCAAATGAATTTCTGGTCAACATAAGAGTTGTTCCTAATTGTCTTAAATTTCTAAAGAGGTATGGTATGCCTTCATCTGATTTGTGGAGCTCTACTTATGGTCTTGGCAAGCAAAGGGTATTTTGGTCATTTGTGAATTACAGGTCATTTCAACCTATACCCAAAACTCACATAAGGAGGCCTCAAATGGAAAAACTTACAACATCAAACTTGCTCCAAATGACATTTTGAGTCTATAAAAGCAAACCATGAGAGATTGGAAAGATTCATAGCACAAGGTTTCAAATTTGTTGAATTTAATGAAGAAAAATGGACTTAAAAATGAGATTTTTTCATATTTTGGCCAAATGAAGCAAAATTATAGGTCATTTTGAATGGAAAGATCATTTAAAAGACATTGGCTAAAGTATAATTTTGAGCTTAGTTCATGTTTTAAGATTTATCCATGGTTGCTTGCAATGGAAGAAACATAAACCAAATTCAAGGGAAATCACACAAGGGAAGCTTCTCCAAGTTTCTAGGAGGTTCTAACCTCATGTATATATTGATGTGAGATGGTTCATGCCATGGTTGGTGATTGCATTTTCTCAAAACCCCAAGTTTCATTCACTTCCTCCATTTTACAAAAGTATCTCAAACTCTCTCAATTTCTTACCAATCTTCATCATTCTTGATCTGAGTTTCATCACCATCATCCATAGATTACAATTCTCATAAGAGTTTGGCAAATTGGAGCAAGGGTAGTTCTATACAAGTTTCATCATTCAAGGTTCAAGAAATTGGAATCACATGATACAAGAAGTTTGAGCCCAAATCTTTGCATACAGAATCAAAGTGGTAGTGTGTGGATCAGTTTCAAGTCCCTGCAAGCATTGGATCGAAGATCTCCATAGCTGTTTCTCCATTTTTCAACAGGTTGGTATCTCTGCTCGATTTGCATAGTTTAGGTAGCATGATAGGGTTTTGATTATCTTAGACTGGTTAAGTTAGGTTAGATGATAATTTCCCCAAAGTTTGGACAAGTTTCAAGGAGTTTTGAGGTTCATAACACGTGGAATATAGCATGATAATCCTATCTTTATAGCTTAAAATGACCAGTATGAGGTGTAGAGTAGATGAGGATAAGTTTTGGCACGAATTGAAGCACTTGATTGCAGGTGAAAATGTTGACTCATGACTGTTATTCCCATCGAGTTGTTTGATGGAGTGAGTTTTCAGAGAAAGTATTACCATGGCTGTGTAGAGGGTGAGAAGGAGAGTGTTTTTCGTCTTGGAATCGTGTTATTTCATGGAGTGAGTAGAGAGAACGGGAAGGTGGAAATATCGCGCATGGAAGCTGGTTCAGGAAGAAACCCTAGCTGGAGGTTGAAGACAACCTCCCAGCCGTCCGATGGTCCTCATTTATTGACTTTTTCGTATGATCAAACGGCCAGTATTCAATTCAGAAATGGAGGGAAGTCAAACTGTGAAACGATGCGTTTCACTAATTGCATCAGCATGGGCTTCAATTCGGATGACTAACCACACCCCCTTTTGGATAGGCCCAACCATTTCCACGTGATATCATTGCTAAATACACCGCTGGCCTATTCTTTTTCTTTTGACTTTCGTTTTAATTTTCTGAAGCGCGTATGGGCCTAAGCAGTTAATATTCGCACCCCCTATTTCTTGGCCCAGTGGAAATATGAACTGAACGCCCTTGCTTTTCTCACCCCCTCCCATTTATTTCTTTATATTTCTTCTTAATTTCTCTTCATTTTTTCATGCATTTTATAAAAATCACATAAAATTGAGAAATCATTATTTTTTGATGATTCTTTTTGCATATTTTTCTTCAAGATGTCTAAAAAATTATAAAAAATAAAAATTGCATTTTATTTTTTGTTTGATATTTTTCCCATATTTTCCAAATAAATGCATACTTTAGGTGTTTCATTTCATACATGATTTTGTTAATTTTTGTTCTATTAGTTGCTTTAATATTTTTTGTCCATTCTTTTTAGGTTGTTTAGTTTAGATATTCAACTTGTAGATACAATTTAGTTCCCTTTTTAGGAATTAATTTTAGGTGTTTAGTTTAGGTGTGAATAACCTGAACAAATTAGGGTTTTAAGTGACAATTTAGGAGAAGTAGTTCATTTCCCTTAGGACTTAGAGTTTGAATAGTTTAGCTATGGGACTATAGGGGCTATGGGTAGTTATTAGATCCCCTTAGAGAAAAATCAAGATTCCCCTACTGCTATTAATATACTGTATATATCTGATTGATTGGTGTGGTGTGCCCTCTGGGGATTATTGCTTGTTTGTTTGGGTATTGGGATTGCTTGGGGATTTGGGAGAGCTGAAGACTTGTGAAGATGAAGCCATTGGAGATCCAGAGACAGAAGTCCAAGAGGAGGTTCCTTCTAGCAGCTGTTGAGGAGATTAGGGTTTAGGAGCTAGGCAGAGCTCTAGATTAGAAAGCTTGTTTCTCAAACATGGATTGCCTTGTCTGCATCCATTCTTCTCTGTGATTCAGAGTCTCTCTAAGACACTCACCCCCTTCCTTTGGAAGGCTTGGTGATAGTGTCTAAGAGATAGAACTCTTGAGAGAAAATATCATATGTGTTAGAAGCAGTCTGTTCACCACCTTTGGTAGTCAACTGATTGCTTAACACCCAATTCACTCTTGTGATTGATCCCTCATCCGGGAGGTTTGAACTTGAAGAAAAGCCATTGCAGATGGAAGACTGATGATCAAAGCTATTGCCTGAAGGTCATGAAGATGGAGATTGATGCTTGTTGAAGCCTGTAGCTGATTGGAGATTACTTGAAGCCAGAGGTTGACTCAGAGCTGTTGAGGCTGTTTATTTTTTCTGCTGTATTTCATTTCTGCTGTATTGTTTGGTTTTCCTGACTGTATTGTTTGCTGTGTAACCTGTTGGGTTGAAAGTGAATCCTGTTTGCTTTCGCCTATTGTTTTCTAGGTTCGAGGTTGAGTGGGACTCCCTTGCCTCGCTTGTACTGTTGCATCCATGCATTTTACCGCTTTATTACATCTGTTATTGTTTCTGTTTCTGCCTATCCCGTAGGATCTCTGTTTCTCTCTGCGCAGGAGAGGAGCATGATAGACACTAGGTCTTAACCCATGCATGATAACATTAGGTTAGTTTGATTCCCTTCGCAACCGTAGGTTAGAGTTCTGTCTCTTCTCTCTAAAAACAAACAGAAAAATACATAAAGATTTCAAACACAATAAAAGACACTTCTTCCGTAAAAGAATGTGAACTCATCAAGACGTCATTTTTGTCCGCTGGGACCAGTAATCAGAAAACCTTTTTCAGAAGGAATAAAAACAACCAAGACAGACTTGTGTCGTACGTGGCCCGAACTACGTTTGCTCTGATCTTCCATGCCGTGTGGAAGTACGTAGGCATAGGATGCGATATCCTAGCGAGCAACCTTCCCCTCCTTTCCCGTAGGTAGGCGAACTACGTTGACTCTGATTTCTCGTTCCAGACGGGAATACGTAGGCATAAAGTGCGATACTTTGCCGAGTCTTTTTCTTTTCTCTTAACCCCTGACCTTTAGCGTAGATAGAATAACAATCCATACCCGAAAACAAGCGTGGATCCCGTGGAGTACGACGGACGTGAGGGGTGCTAATACCTTCCCCTTGCGTAACCGACTCCCGAATCCAGGTTTTGGTTGCGACGACCATACCTTTCCCGTCTTTGCGTTAGGTTTACTCTGAGCGTTCCCTTTCCCTCCTGTGGGATAAATAACGCACGGTGGCGACTCTTCTGTTCAGCCGGCGCCGATTTTCGCAGTAGCGACAGCTGGCGACTCTGTTGGGGATCCAACGTCCCCTGGCTGCTAAGAACTGCGATGGTTCTTATGCATTTGGGATCCAACGTCCCTTTGAGCGAGTCAATCCTAGCGCTTGTTTTCCCGTCGAGGGTTTTGTATGGAGTTATCTTATATTTCTGACCCTTTTATTGTTCAGCTTTATATATTGATTATTACTGCTGTATTGGGGTGTGACGGGTGTTCTGATCTTGAGAGATAAGCCGGACCTGGGCTTGAGTGCACCTAGAATTAGAGTAGAAATTAGTGGGTGCCCGCTTGCTTTGCTTGCTTTGGTGTCCCATGAAATCTACACTCAGACGAGGTTCCTCTGGTTGGCCTCCTGCCCCTTCCTTTGGTTGGCGTGGGTTGCTGGTTAGTTGGATTGTCGACTCTGGGGACCGATCATTTGGAAGTTGGCTAAGTGAGGCCTCTTCAGGAATTGATGATGCCACTCCTTCTGGGAATCGTATCATCAACCCTGAAAGTCTGTGACGCCGACGACCGCATAGGATGCCGTACCTTGTGCCAGTTATAGGGCCATCCACCTGTGAGGGGATTCGGGGTTATGCAGGAAACCAGACCTTCAGATACCGGTTTGTTCTCGATCAGAGATCCTGGGTATTTATGGAGAGTTATGAGGTCTGTCAGAGACCATTTGGAGATGTGTTCTGAGGTCTGTCAGAGACCAATTGGAGATGTGATTTGAGGTCTACCAGAGACCAGTGGGAGTTATGGTTTGAGGTCTGTTAGAGACCAATATTGGAGCTTTGTTTGAGGTCTATCCGAGACCAGGATCTGATGACTTCTGGAGGGTCTGGGACTTTCTTGATTTGGTTCAGGCTATTCAGCTACAGCTTTGGTCCCTGTTGCATGTTACTTGCATTGCATCACTGCATATCCATTACCATTTGCATTTCACTAACGTGTGTCTGTGCTGCAGGTGCATTTGCATTTCCCTAGTTCTAGTGCCCAGACTTCTGAGTTTTGATCATGACTAGCTTAAGGAGGACAGTCGCTTACAAATTTCCCACTCCTGATATTGTTCCTCTACTTGGGTTGATCTCTCTTGCTGATGAGGGTGTTCGTAGGAGCTTCCGGATGAGCTATGGTAGATTATTGAGATTGGTGTGCAAACCTACAGAGGTAGAGTTAGATGGGCTGTATGCTTTGGTGCAATTCTACGACCCTGCTCTGAGGTGTTTTACGTTCGCCGACTTTATTATGGGACCAACCCTGGAGGAATACGCTGAGTATATTGAGCTGCCCGTGCAGAACCAGGTTCCATTCATTCATTATGGCGCCAAGCCCAAGCCGGAGGACTTGGCAAAAGCTCTGCATATTGATGCCTCTGAGCTTGTGACTACGGTTTCCCGTGGAGTTCCAGGCTTCTCACTCCAGTTCTTGGTTGGTAAAGCCCAGGAGTACGCTAAGAGCGGGTGCTGGGTTGCTTTCAATGCTGTGTTGGCTTTGTGCATTTATGGCATAGTATTGTTTCCCAATATACCGGATTTTGTGGACTTCGATGCCTTCTACTTGTTTGCCGCTGGTAATCCTGTACCTACTTTGCTCGGAGATTTCTACCACTCACTGCATTACAAGAATGAGAAGGGAAGAGGAAAGAATGTTCATTTCTGTGTACCATTGTTGGATATGTGGTTTAAAATCCACCTTCCCATAAAGGGACCATTTGTGGACAGTGCCACTTCAGCCAGTTGGTCAGAACGCCTGATGAGGCTATCTTCCGAAGACGTTGTATGGTTTGATCGAGATTTGTTGGGATCCGAGCTCATCTTCAGTTGTTCTGGGTACCCTAATGTGCCGCTGATAGGAAGAAAAGGGTGTATCAACTACAACCCTTCTCTATTCATTCGCCAGTTCGGATATGCACTGAAGAATCCACCTCAGGAGGAAGAAGTACAGGAATCTCTGTACTTCACAGGTGATTTGAAGGGAGAATTGCTAGCTGAGTTGCAACATGCCTGAACACGTATTAACCGCAAGGGGAAGCCACTGTTAGGTAAGAACGATTGCCAGGCTTATGCGCCATACAGAGAGTGGATCCAAGAAAGAGCAAGTCAGTTATTAATGCCATTTCCAGCTGCACCCGTCATTGTTCCTATTCCGGCAGAAGAGCCAACTACTGTTTCTAGGGAGGCCTATGAGCAAGTTGTGAAGGAAAAAGAAGCCTTGATGAAGATCAACGAAGGGTTAGAGAAAGAGCTAGCTCAAGTACGCAGTGAGAAAAACAAGGCCGTATATGCTTTCCAACAACAGATCGAGCTGTTAAACAGGTTAGGGGCTGAGTTGACTGAGGAGAAGAAAAAGCGCGAACGTCTGGGGCAAGAGTTCAGAAGCTCCCATGACATGCTGGAATCCAAAAAGAAGGCGCTCGACGCGGCACACCGATAAATCTCCTCTTGCAATAAGACTTGGAATGCTACACTCACCAACAATAAGAAGAGGGAAGATAAGTTGAAACAGCAAATCTCCGACCTCGAAGAGAAGTTGAAGTCTAGCATCAAGAAGTGTGAGGAAGAAGTGATGACCCGGTATAGTGTCCAGAATGCACTGAACAAGGCAATCAAATGCAGAGATGAAATTGTGTCTCAAAAGCGGAAACTAGAAGACTGCTTCGGAGAAGCGACATGGGAAGAAACTGCGGGAGACGTGCGCCGTGTTCTTAAGAGAAGAAACCAATTGGTAGAAGGACTTCTCACCCGACCAGGTCACCCAGAGACCAAGAAGTTGATAGAAGAGTACCGGGCTTTTGAGAGCATTTGATCATTTCATATATTTGCTTGTATGCTTTATTTGCATAGTGCTGACCATCACCAGGATTGTTGGATGAGGTCATGCCTTCTTGTTGTACTCAGTGATATTGTACTCTTGGCTTATTGATTTTCCCTGCAATATATGAGGCTTTCTATGATTCAGCTCCGATCTTCCTATTGTCAGCACTGTCACTGCACTGGCACCTTCACACTAGAACTGGGGGAATGAATATCCCTAATGCACAGACACATTGCATTGCATTCATATTCATATTGCATTACAGGTAATCATTGGATGGTATCTTATTTCCTGCTCTGTACAGGTCTTTTCAGGATTGCAGATCAGCGCCCGCACAGGTACTCCACTCGCACCAACTGTCGAAGAATCATGGATCAAATGCAGAACGAGATGCAGGATATGCGTGAGAAGTTGGCACTCTTCATGCAGACCATGGAGACTATTGCAAATGGTCAGGAGAATTTGCAGGCTATGGTGCAGCCTCTATTGGTCAGGAACGCTGGGCATGGAAACGAGGATCATCAGTCTGTGCGAGTCGACACAGTTCATGGGGACGGCACTCCCACACCAGTGGCTCCGCCTGTAGTCAATATACCCATTGCTAATGTCAACAACGCTACCGCTGCTGGGAACGGCAACGTCGGAGTTGGGAATGAGGCTGTTGTCCATAACGTTGGGCTTGGTGATATCAATTTGGGTGATAATATGGGAGGCAACAGTTTTGGCAATGCTGGATTCGGGTTCAATGATCAGGGATTCGATAATGCTGGGAAATATGGTTTCAATGCTCAAGGCTTTGGGCAAGATGGTTATGGCATGACTAATCAGGGTTACGGAGGTTTCGGAAATGGTAATGGCGCCGGTTTAATGGCTTTTGGACCTGCTGGAATTGCTCCGGGGTACGGCAATGGAGTGCGAGGCCCGATGATGAATCAGATCAGAGCTGGCCGCAATAATGGACATGGAGGGTATGGAGCTGGTAATGGTAACTGGCAAGAGGATCAGCAGGAGGACGCTTTCTCCGGTGGAGGATCCGAAGGACCGATGGATGACTCCCAGAAGATCAGAATGCTGGAGGAACAGATGAAGGGGGTCCTGAACCAAAGTGCTGTGGGGTTAGACATGTCAACAATGGGTTTGGTACCTGGCTTGAGGGTGCCAATCAAGTTCAAAGCTCCTACGTTTGATAAGTACAAAGGGGACACCTGTCCGAAAGTGCACGTGTGGGCTTATTACCGAAGAATGTCTGCATATTCAACTGATGAGAGAATGCTAATGCATTTCTTTCAAGATAGCCTGTCTGGCCCGTCCCTAGAGTGGTATATGGGATTGGAACCGACCAACATAAAGACATGGAAGCAACTAGCAGAGGCATTCGTAGCTCACTACAAGTATAACAGCGACCTGGCGCCCAACCGGGTCCAATTGACGGGGCTGTCTCAGAAGAAGGGTGAGAGCTTTAAAGAATACGCGCAAAGATGGCGCGACATGGCTGCTAGGGTCCGTCCTCCGTTAGAAGACAAGGAAATGAATGACATGTTCGTCGGCACGTTCACAGGCTTGTTCCATGACATGTTGTTTCATACATCTTTGGCCAGCTTCTCAGACTTAATTCTGATGGGAGAAAAGATTGAACGTAACATTAAGCAGGGAAAATTCCAAGCTGAGGAACCAACCGCATCTGGCAGTAACAGAAAGGCTTTTGGTGGGCGCCGTCAGGGCGATGCAAGCGCAGTGTTTGGAGGCCGAGGCAGAGGCCGGGGCAGAGGCCGAAACCAGTATCATCAGCCGCAGCAGGTGGCGAATGTTACTATTCCGTTTCAATAGCAACAGCCAATACAGCAGCAGCAGCAGCAGCCACAGCAGGGGGCACAGCCTGCCCAACGAAGATTCCAGGGTGGTAAACCAAAAAGAGTATTCGAGAAGCCTCCTTCAACATATGCTGACTTGTTACAGACATTGTTAGGGTTGAACTTGGTAGAGAAGAGAACTCTGGCACCGATAACGGGAGCTCCTCCATATGGTTATGATGCAAGCAGGCAATGTGAGTTTCACTCTGGGGCTCCGGGCCATGATATAGAGGGTTGTCATGCTTTTAAGCATGTTGTGTAGGATCTATTGGACAATAAGGCTATCAATTTCGGAACGGCGGGTCCGAATATAGTGCAGAAGCCCATGCCAAATCATGGGGCAAACGCCATTCTAACTGAGGAAGTTTCGAATCTGATTATGAATGTGGATGATCTAAAGACGCCGCTGAGCGAGATAAAGAGCAGATTGCTACAAGGGGGTGTCTACCCAGGTTGTGATGAGTATTGCTTGGAATGTTGGACCCTAGCTGGGGGGTGTGATGATTTAAAGAAAGGTGTCCAGGCTTTAATAGATAGCGACACACTGCAGTTTGACCGAGCAGCAAAAGAAGAACCTGCAGGGGCAGTAGCAGATAATCAGAGTGATGTGGCCACTGTAACAATTCCTCGAAAGACAATCACTATAACAGCACCGGCACAGCGACCGCCGATCACTATAACTAAGGCCGGACCAATCCCGTATGAGAGCACTAAAGCAGTCCCATGGTCATATGGGTTGGAGGTGTATTGTGACGGAATAAAGATTGATGTTAACAAGCAGCCAACTGAGACTGTGGATAATGTTGTTGGTTCCGGAGGTATGACCAGGAGTGGTAGAATCTTCATCTCGCCTGAGGTAGAGGCCGAAAGACTGGCAAAAGGGAAAGGGAAGATGGTTGAAAATGTCCCTGTGCAGGCAAGTGAAAAAGAAGCGGCATCGAAGGATGTAGAAGAGTTCATGCGCTTGATTCGAAAAAGTGATTATAAGATTGTGGAGCATCTGCAGCAGACACCGTCAAAGATATCTATATTGTCATTGCTATTGTGCTCTGAAGCTCACAGGAACGCTTTGTTGAAAGTCCTGGATACTTCCTTTGTACCCCAAGACGTCTCCGTGAATCAACTGGAAGGAGTGTTGGCACATGTGAATGCAGGCCACAACTTGGGCTTTACGGACTTCGATTTGACCCCGAAGGGGAGAGATCATAATATGGCGATGCACGTATCTGTCGAGTGCAGAGGATCAGTCATGTCGCATGTACTAGTAGACACCGGATCGTCTTTGAATGTGTTGCCTAAGAAGGCAATGATGAAGCTAGATGTCAGAGGAATCCTGTGCACGCCCAGTGACTTGGTAGTGAGGGCTTTTGATGGGACGCGGAGAACAGTTTTCGGATCGATAACATTGCCTCTACAGGTAGGGCCGGAGGTATTTGCAACCGAATTTTATATCATGGACATCCAGCCTGCATACAGCTGCTTGCTTGGAAGACCTTGGATCCATGGAGCTGGGGCAGTTACGTCTACCCTGCATCAAAAGTTGAAATATATGGTCGGAGACAGCGTGGTCACCGTATGCGGAGAAGAAGACATCCTGGTCAGCCATCTGTCGTCATTTAAATATGTGGAAGTCGACGGAGAGATCCACGAAACACCCTGCCAGGCATTTGAAGGGTTGCGCATCAAGGACAAAGGTCCCGGGACGAGCAAAGCGTCGGAGATAGCCGTTTCTTCATATAAAGAAGCTCAAGCTTTGGTGGAGACAGGTGAAACCAAAGGCTGGGGCAAAGTGTTGGATATTCCTGTGAAGACGGACCGATTTGGGCTGGGATATCAACCGTCGTCCTCAACACCTGCTGTGGGAGCACCTCGTTTCAGAGGACCGATAACCATCTCTGCCAGTGGAGTATGTCATGAGACCATCAACGCTGCTTCGAAGTCTGACGAAGGAGACAGCGATTGCGATATGGACACCTGGATTCAGCCAAGCGTGCCAGGACAGGGCTTATGCAACTGGTCTATTCAGGAGATTGTTCCTGTGACTTTCAAGCAGTAATACTTTGTTTTATTAATTGTTGAACAATCTGGTGTCTTGCCCGGGGCATCGTGATTTGCTTAGGGCTGTGCTGTTATGAACATTGCATGTTTCTCATTAAATAAAAGGCGTTTTTATGTGCAAATATTTCGATCTCTGTTTTTCCTGTTTTATATTTTTCAATAAAATGGCAACGAGGTTATTCGCTTTATACGCATTTTGAAGCATGTAACCATTCCTTTTGCAGGATCACATTTTCAGATGGCATCCTTGAACCACCTATGACTCGTCCCGACTTTGAGCATCCGGTATTTCAGGCTGAAGAAGAGGTTGTCGAAGATAGCGACGTTCCCGAAGAATTGTCTTGGTTGGTGAAACAAGAAGAAAGAGTCATTCTGCCTCACGAAGAGGTCATCGAGATCATTAACCTGGGGTCGGAAGGGGTTGAGAAGAATATTCGTATAGGAGCCGCGCTGCAGAGCGATGTCAAGCGAAAACTGGTTGAAATGCTCCGAGAGTATAATGATGTGTTCGCTTGGTCATATGAGGACATGCCAGGGCTCGATACAGATATGGTTGTGCACCGCTTGCCGTTGAAAGAAGATTTCCCGCCGGTCAAACAAAAGCTTCGCAGAACTAGACCAGATATGGCAGTGAAGATTAAAGAGGAAGTTCAAAAACAGTGGGATGCTGGTTTCCTAGCTGTGACAAAATATCCCTCATGGGTCGCTAACATTGTACCAGTGCCCAAGAAAGACGGTAAAGTGAGAATGTGTGTAGACTACCGTGACTTGAATAAAGCGAGCCCGAAAGACGATTTTCCGCTCCCGCATATCGACGTGTTAGTTGACAATACTGCTCAGTACTCCGTATTCTCCTTCATGGACGGATTTTCAGGCTATAATCAGATTAAAATGGCGCCAGAGGACATGGAGAAGACTACTTTCATAACACCTTGGGGAACATTTTGTTATAAAGTGATGCCCTTCGGATTGAAGAATGCTGGGGCAACGTATCAGCGTGCAATGACGACTCTTTTTCATGATATGATGCATAAGGAGATCGAAGTTTATGTTGACGATATGATTGCCAAATCCCAGACGGAGGAAGAGCATCTGGTGAATCTGCTGAAGTTATTCAGAAGGCTTAGGAAGTTCAGGCTGAGACTGAACCCTAACAAATGCACCTTCGGGGTGAGATCAGGTAAACTGCTGGGGTTTATCGTAAGCGAAAGAGGAATAGAGGTCGATCCTGCTAAAATAAAAGCAATTCGAGAGATGCTGACGCCTAAAACAGAGAAAGAGGTGCGCGGGTTTTTAGGGAGATTGAACTACATCGCCCGGTTCATATCTCACCTAACGGCTACGTGTGAACCATTGTTCAAACTGTTGAAGAAAGATCAAGCTGTAACGTGGAACGAAAATTGTCAAAAGGCGTTCGATAAAATAAAGCAGTATTTGCAGGAGCCTCCTATTTTGATACCCCCAGTGGCAGGGAGACCCTTGATCATGTATTTGACAGTTCTTGAGGGAAGCATGGGTTGTGTTCTCGGTCAACACGACGAGACAGGAAGAAAAGAGCATGCGATCTATTACTTGAGTAAGAAATTTACAGATTGTGAATTTCGATATTCAATGCTTGAGAAGACTTGTTGCGCGCTAGCCTGGGCCGCCAAGCGTCTAAGACAATACATGCTGAATCATACAACCATGCTCATCTCGAAGATGGATCCTATCAAATATGTATTTGAAAAGCAGGCGTTGTCAGGAAGAATCACCCGTTGGCAGATGGTCTTGACTGAATATGACATCCAATACGTCTCGCAAAAGGCTATAAAGGGGAGTGTGCTGTCTGAGTATTTGGCGGAGCAGCCTATTGAAGATTACCAATCGATGAGGTTTGATTTTCCTGACGAGGATATCATGTACTTAAAGATGAAAGATTGCGAAGAGCCATTGCCAGACGAAGGACCAGAGCTGGGATCCAAATGGCAGATGATCTTTGACGGAGCTGTGAACGCTTACGGTAGCGGAATAGGGGCAATCATTACTACTCCACACGGGTCGCACAACCCGTTTACTGCCCGATTGACCTTTGCCGTTACCAATAATGAAGTCGAATACGAAGCTTGTATAATGGGGCTTGAAGAAGCCATTGATTTGCGAATCAAAAATCTGGATGTATACGGAGATTCAGCTCTGGTGATAAATCAAATCAAAGGGGAATGGGAGACGCGTCAGCCCAATTTAATACCGTACATGAACTATGCAAGGAGACTGCTGCCTTTCTTTGACAAAGTTGAATTGCATCACGTGCCGCGGGCGGAGAATCAAATGGCTGACGCCCTGGCCACTTTGGCTTCCATGTACAAAATTAATCTCTGGAACGAGGCTCCTAGCATTGTTATATCTCGGCTTGACAGACCAGCCTTTGTGTTTGCTATTGACGAAGCATCCGACGATAAACCGTGGTATTTCGATATCCTTAATTTCCTGAAGAATAAAGAGTATCCAGCTGGGGCATCCAGTCAAGATCAGAAGACTCTCAGGAGATTAGCGGGTAATTTCTATTTGAATCCGGATGGCGTCTTATACAGAAGAAACCACGACTTGGTGCTGTTGCGGTGTGTAGATGAAAAAGAGGCGAAGCTGCTCATGGAGGAAATACATGAAGGTGCATTTGGCACGCATGCTGGTGGGCATGCTATGACGAGGAAGCTGCTGCGGGCAGGTTATTTTTGGCTGACTATGGAAACTGATTGTTTCAAGTTCGCGAGGAAGTGCCACAAATGTCAAATCTACGCTGATAAGATCCATGTGCCTCCGAGTCCTCTGAATGTGATGTCATCGCCATGGCCATTCTTGATGTGGGGAATCGATATGATTGGAAAGATCGAGCCGACAGCTTCTAATGGGCACCGGTTCATTCTAGTAGCAATCGATTATTTCACCAAGTGGGTGGAAGCGGCGTCTTATGCAAATGTAACGAAGAAGGTGGTGGCCAGATTCGTCAAGAGAGACATCATTTGCAGATATGGAATCCCCGAGAGGATAATCACTGACAACGGTTCAAACTTGAACAACAAAATGATGAAGGAGCTCTGTCAGAATTTCAAGATCGAACATCACAATTCATCCCCGTACCGACCCAAGATGAATGGCGCTGTCGAAGCGGCCAACAAGAATATCAAGAAAATCGTCCAGAAGATGGTGGTGACCTACAAGGATTGGCATGAGATGCTACCTTTTGCTTTGCACGGTTATCGTACGACGGTACGCACATCAACCGGGGCAACCCCGTTCGCGCTAGTATACGGAATGGAAGCAGTACTACCATTGGAAGTTGAGATCCCTTCTCTGAGGGTATTGCGAGATGTTCAGCTAGACGAGGCAGAATGGGTGAACAACAGATTGAACCAACTGAGTTTAATGGATGAGAAGAGGCTAGCTTCTCTAGCATACGGTCGTTTGTACCAGAGCCGAATGAAGAAAGCATATGATAAGAAGATACGTCCGCGGAGCTTTCAGACGGGCGACCTTGTGCTGAAAAGGATTCTCCCGCCGCAGGCAGATCACAGAGGCAAGTGGACTCCGAACTACGAAGGGCCATACGTTGTCAAGAAAGTCTTTTCAGGAGGAGCATTGTTGTTGTCCACCATGGACGGTGAAGACTTTACGTCGACTGTGAATTCGGACGCAGTTAAAAAATACTTTGCTTAGAAATTGACCCGCTGGACAGAAAAAAGAGAGTCCGGGCAAAAATGGGGCATCCTGGCGAACCAAAAAACAGAATAAAAGGTTCGGGCAAAAATTAGGGATAAAATGAAAAATGTACACCCGCGAAGTTGAAAACCTACACTGGGCGGCTTCGGCAAAAAAGGGTATCCCGGTGAACCGAAAACCCGTAAAGGGCGGGTCACGCAAAAGTTAGGGATTTGAAAAGCAAATGGCTGCGGCCCGAATTTGATACTGCAATTGAGCATTGGTGCGGGAGAATAGACTCGAGAGGTCGATTATCAGATACAATCTCTTCGAACGTGTGAATACCGAGAAAAGCAACAGAGTCGGGCGAGTCATAGGAGGATCAGTTCGTGATGGTCGTCTGCATCCCGTTGCCGACATGTGTACAAATCTAATTTGTCAATATATTTATGCTTCTTGTGCATACTTGTGTATTTGCTGTGTGTAGCTTCCTCTTTTCAGGAGTTACATCCCGTGTACAAAACTCCGCCCATTCAGGGGCTCAATCAATAAAATACGTTATTCAGTACCCGATACTGTTCTTTACTGTTTTGTGCATGATTAACGCCTAGGTTTGATGAAACTAGCATGTGCATAACGTCACTGGCCCTTGCCAACAGTTGCTAAAACTTCGAATTAACTGAAAATAACGTCACTAACCTGAATCGATTTGGTTGTATAGGCTTGTCTTGTCTCGTTTGTGTTGTTGCAGGTTTCATAGCCGTACGAGGAAGGTGATAAAGAGACTGCAGTAATAAAAGACTCGACCCTCACGCAGGTCATGCATGGTTCTTTCTAAAGAAGGATAGAATTCCCCAGCTAGTCGTAGCTTTATCCAAGGGATATTCTCCAGCAAATTCGTTTATTCTCAGCAGAATTGGCGGTTCCAAGATTGTAGACTGTATTCAGGCAGTGTATCTCAAGCCGAGTGGTTCAGCCGCAGAAGATTAATACTGGTGAACTGTATTTAGACAGTGTACCTTTCCCCGCAGGGTCATTCACTCTCCCTCAGAAGAGTCAGTTGATTATCTCCAAGAGAATCATCCCATCCTCAGCGGAATTCTCTTTGCGTTTTCATTCCTCCCAGTGGAACTCGAAGATTAAGACTCTCCCTGGCAGAGTTGGTTGCGAGTCTTGGCATTTATCTTGACAGAATACCGTGTGATATCAGTTCACTCTCCCGCAGAAGTTCGATCATACTGAGCACATCCGCTACTCCCCAGCAGAGTTATGTCCCCCAGCAGGGTGTCACTTCGATGAGGCGCTTGGTTCAAGTTCCCAACTTCTCAGTTGAGTCAACTTCACTCTTCCAGCATTTATTTTGCCGGAATATTCTGTAGCATCTGGCTATCCTCAGCGGAGTCGACATTAACTTCAACATTTATTTTGCCGAAGTAGTTTTTGTATCCCAGCAGTTCAAGTCTGCATGTGCATCAGCATATAGGATCATGCTTGCATTTACCAAATAAGAAAAACTGCATAACATCTCCATGTCAGATGGAGCAGTACATCATTATCAAACATACGCATTTTGAAACATAAATCAGGTGTTGTTTCTCATGCAGGCGGAAAGATCTCTTGCTCAAGTGAATTACCGGATATTCAAGATCTCGGCGTGAGGTATCCAGCGATGATGGCTTTTGTGGCATTGTTCCCCACAGAGTTATTTGACAAATGCCTCCCTAATCCCTAAGCAGAGTTATTTGTTCGAATTTCTCTTGTGTTCCCCGGCAGAGTTATCACGAAGAATCTCTCCTCATCTCTAAGCAGAGTCATTTGTCATCAAAGGGTGTCACGAATCAGAATTTCAGAGGCTGCCTCAGGTGTCTGGTAGTTTGGTTTCCAAGTATCCCCAGTAGAGTCCGCTTCAGAGTGGCTGTCACGTCAGTGCTAAGGAGTTTGTGGTTTGGGATCAATGGAGCAACAAGTCCTGACGGGGGCGATTTATCCCGATACTGGCGGGCTTTCTTCGTGCGAGAAAAGTGGGAGTTCCTAACGTGGACGGATTTATTTCTTCAAGTTGATAAAAGGTGCTAGTCCTAACGTGGACAGGGTCGATTTCTCAACATTGATGGAATGTGAAGTCCTGGCGTGGACAGATTGATTTCCTCAAATTAACGATATGTGTTAGTCCTAACGTGGACAGGTTCGATTCTTCATGGTTGTTGTTACGTGGAGTCCTGACGGGGACATTTCTTCCAGTTTGACGATATGTGTTAGTCCTAACGTGGACGGATTTGATTTCTTGGTATGGATCGAAGGGGGAGTCTTGACGTGGACTGAGTTGGTTATTCTTCGTGTTGATGTCCTGACGTGGACCATTTATTTCCAGCAGATAGCTCTATTTGTAATGGTGAAGTGTGCGTCCTGACGTGGACAAGTTTGTAGTTCTTTGTGATGACAAGATACGAGAGTCCTGACGTGGACAAATTTATCCTTCTTCGGGTTGTTGACAGAGCGTGTGTCCTAACGTGGATGAGGTTCATTCCCCAGCAAGACGAAGACGCACAAGTCCTGACGTGGACAAGTTCTATTGTTTCTTGAGATGCGAGTCCTGACGTGGACACGCCTCACTTCCCCAGTGGGTCAAAGGTGCATGAGTTCTAACGTGGACAAGTTTTATTTTCTCAGCAAGTCAAGAGTTCGGAGTCCTTACGTGGACAAAGCATATCAAGGTTATTCCTTACATGGAAAGAGAAGCTTCAGTTCCTTACGCGGAAAAGTGGATTTATTCCTTACGTGGAAAGAATGAGTCCTTACGCGGACAGATCAAGATAGTGTGTGATTCCTTACGCGGAAAAGCAGATTTATTCCTTACGTGGAAAGATTAGTCCTGACGTGGACAGATTCAAGCGAGGTGATTCCTAACATGGAAAAAATGGATTCCTTACGTGGAAAGAAGCGTGTTCCTTACGTGGAAAGATAGCATTCCTTACGTGGAAAGAGGCTTGTATTCCTGACGCGGAAAGAAATAGTGTATCCCTGATGTAACACCCATTTTAATTATTTAGTCACTTTATTATTATTTTAAAAATTATATGTTGGTGTGCCCTTTGGTGGGGGTGTATTTGATGATGTTTGGTGGGTGTCCCTAATGTGGGAGGACTATTGGTGATATTTTGGTGTGAAATATAGTAATATAAAAATAATAGTAACATTGGTGGGGGTGTTATTATTATTATTATATTTATTATATTTGTTACTATTATTAATATTATTATTATTTTGGTGAAATAATAATATTAGTATTATTATATTATTATTATATTATTTTTATTAATATTATTATTATTATTGGTGTGATAATATTATTATTATTATAATTATAATTATTGTTGGGTGTATCACTATTATTATTATTATGTTGAATATTACTATAATATTATAATAGTATTATATTATATTATATTATTATTATTATTATAATGATTATTATAATTATTATTATTAGAATTATTATTGGGAATATTAGTGGTTGGAATAAGTAAAATAAGAGGTGAAAGGGTTATTGGGAAGTTAGAATGGAAATATGAAAAGTCACGATAGAAACCGTGAGGAAGGAAATATGAAGGGGTAGCAAGGAGATATTAGAAAAGTTGGAATGGAGAGGAAAGGGATTACCATAGGCGTGGGATATTGGTGTGATAATAATAATAGTATTATTATTATTATTATTATTATTATTACTATTATTATTATTAGTGTTATTATTATTATTATTATTAAAAGTATTATTATGATTATTGGAGAGATAATAATATTATTATTATTGTTATTATTAATAGTATTATTATTATTAAGATTATTATTATTATTATCATTATTATTATTATTAGAATTATTAATATTATTATTATTATTATTATTATTATTATTATTATTATTATTAATATGTGGTATTATTAATATTAGTAAGATTATATTAGTATTATTATTATTATTAAGATTATTAATATTATATTATTTTATTAGTTATTATTATTGGGATTAGAATAATTAAAAAGGGAAATAGAATATGAGGGGTTAGGAGAGTTACGATACATTTTAGAAAATTGAGAAAAAAGAGCGATAGAAAGAGAGAAGAGGAAAGAACGAGGAAAGTGAAAAAGAACGAAGGAAAAAGGGAACGAAGAACGGAAGAGGAAGGAGAAGGCCAAGAGACCAATTCTAGGAGGAATTCTATCGATCGACCAATTGTCAAGGTAAGGGGGGAGAAATTTGATTGGGAATGGTTTATACATGTATAGGGTAGAGGGGATTCCTTAACCCCGTAGGAATTTATCGTTATATAAAGTTTTATATTGGCATGCTATGATTATTGTTGATGTTGGGGGATTGATGAATGCTGATGATGCATTTTGGGGTATATATATATATGGTGATGATGTTACTGTAGTATTGATCCATTTTGTTGGATTGTTGATGTTACTGTAGTGTTGATAGTAACTAGGAATATAAAGCTGATGAGATTATGTGTTGTTACCGTAGTGTTGGCAATGACCGTGATTATAGCTTTGGGAAAAGTTATGTGTTGTTTCCCTATAGCGTCGTTAATGACTATGGTTAGGACCTTGGTGAGATTCAGAGTGACTCTGAAATGTCGGTAATGTACCGTAATGTCGGTTCTAGAGTAGAAATTATAGGATAATTGGTAAGTATAATATCTATTGGCATGTTTGTGATTGTGGATTGATGTTGATGAATTATTGATTTTGGTGTATAGGCTGAGGTGTTGGTTTAGGGAGGTTCTGAGTAACCTCAGAGACTTTTAGTGAGATGTCTGAATTGGTCTCGTGTGATCCTTCTAGCCTTGCTGTAGTGTGAAAATGATGAGTATGGGATATAACTTGTGTACTTGGGGATAGTACGCGTTTCCCTTAATATTGTTGGTGAGCAATTAGTAATGTATATGTGTGTAGTGATCAGTAGGATCGTGTATCCCCGAGTGGGGGGGGGGGGGGGGGACGTAGTTATATCCGGTGTGATAGTATGAATTCGTTTACTATCTGATTGATTTATATGGTGTTGGTGTAATATATCTATACATATGCATTGTTGTATGATGATATGATCAGGAGGATCGTGTGCACTTAGCGTGCCAGAATATAATAATTATGCATTGGTGTCTTGCATATCATGGTGTTTTGGTGGGATGAATCATGTCTCAGGAGGAGCGTAAGTGATTCATCCGTACTCCTTTGTGGAGAATGGTGGGGGATAGATCATGTCTCAGGAGGAGCGTAAGTGATCTATCCAGGTTCGATTGAATGAACCAATGAGTCGGTACCGCATGCATGGTGTTGAGTTGCATAATTGCATTATAATATGTTATATTGTAATTTGAACAGTAGGTTCGTTATATGGTGTTGTTGGGGTGAATAATTGATGGGTTGGTGTGTTTTACTGCCTTATTACATGTATTACATTACCATTATATTTTTGATCATGATTTCTCACCCCTTGTTGTTGTTGTGGTCTGTGCTTCTTCGGAAGTACAGATAATCCAGGTGCTTAGCTAGCTTGGATATTGGTGTGACTGTCGAGTCTAGGATGCTCTGATACGTAGCACGGGACTTGGGCATTTTTATTGTTTCATGTTGAACTCCTATTTTTTTCCTGCGAACGTATCAAAATTTTTATTTAATTGTATTATTTAAATATTCCGCTGTATTTGGAGAAAAACCTTTTTTATAAGGAAACGTGATTTTTGTGTGATATCCCACTTGGGAAGGAAACTCTAATTTTTATTATGTTATTCATATTTTATTTGTTTTGGGAAGTGGGGTGTTACAATTGGTATCAGAGCAGGTCGGTCCGTCCGGCCAGTGTTGTTGAGTCGAGTTGAGTCTGTCCGTTATGATGTAGTTGAATATCTTTTAACCTGGTGTTGTTATGTTTTGAGCAGTATGGCAGGAAGGAACGATGCTGCATTAGCTGCTGCTATGCAAGCAATGGCGCAAGCTGTTGCTAATCAGAATCAAACTGCAGATGCCCAATTCAGGAGTTTGGCGCAGTTTCGGAGCAACAAGCCGCCAACGTTTGAAGGAGGAATTCTGGACCCAGAAGCTGCTCAGAAGTGGCTGAAGGCAATTGAGAAAATCTTCAGAACTATGGATTGTACTGATGAGCAGAAGGTGAGGTTTGGTACTCACATGCTGGAGGGTGAGGCTGAAGCTTGGTGGGACAATAGTCGCCAAAGATTGGAAGCTGCTGGAACTGCCATTACTTGGGAGGTAGTTCGGAAGGGTTTTCTGGAGAAGTATTTTCCGGAAGATATTCGGAGTGCTAAGGAAATTGAATTCTTAGAGCTGAAGCAGGGTAGTATGACTTTAGCAGAGTATGCTGCTAAGTTTGAGGAGCTGGTGCAGTATTGTCCTCACTATAATGTGGAAGGGGCAATGACTTCTAAGTGCTTAAAGTTTGAGAATGGACTGCGTCCAGAGATTAAGCTGGGGATTGCTTGTCAGAAGATCAGGAGCTATCCTGAGCTGGTAAGCAGGAGCAGGATCTATGATAACGATAACCGGGCAAGGATTGCACACTACAAAGCTGTTAATGACCGTAAAGGTAAGCAGAGGTTTAGTGGTACTCCTTATGGTGTTGCTGCTGATAAGGGAAAACGTAAAGCTGTTGTTGATAAGAAGCCTAGAGATGGGAGAGCATCTGCTGAAGGGAAATGTTTTCGGTGCGGTGGTATGGGACACCGTGCTAATGATTGTCCTAATGAAGCCAAAAAGTGTTTTAAGTGTGGAAAACCAGGTCATGTGATAGCTGACTGCAGAGCAACTATGCCGACCTGTTATAACTGTGGTGAGAAGGGTCACATCAGTACCCATTGTGAGAAGCCGAAGAAGCCTCAGACGTCTCCGGCTGGTGGAAAAGTGTTTGCTTTGGCAGGAACTCAAGCTGCCAGTGATGAGCGTGTTATCAAAGGTACTTGTATTATCAATAATATTCCTTTAACTGCTATTATTGATACGGGTGCAACACACTCGTTTATTTCTGTGGATTGTGTGGAGAGGATAGGATTGGTGCCGTCTACTCTGGAGAGACGAATGACTATTGAGACACCCTCTATAGGTTCAGTGACTACTTCTTTGGTATGCCTGAAGTGTCCGCTGACTATTTTCGGTAGAGAATTTGAAGTGGATTTGATTTGTCTACCACTTGGTAAATTGGATGTTATTCTGGGTATGAACTGGTTAGAGTTCAACCGAGTCTACATCGACTGTTTTCGGAAGGAATTGTTGTTCTTGACCCCTGAAGAGGAAGCTTTAGCAAGTTCTTTGTCTAATAAAGAATTGAGGGCCTTGTTGGAAGATGAAACTAGAGTGTTTGCTTTATTTGCAACTTTATCGGTGGATAGCAAAGTGTCAATGGAGGAATTGGCAGTGGTGAATGAATTTCCGGAAGTGTTTCCTGACGACATTACGGAATTGCCTCCGACGCGAGAAGTGGAATTTGGTATTGATCTTGTTCCTGGTACGAGGCCTATTTCTATGGCGCCGTACAGGATGTCTGCGGTGGAATTGGTTGAGTTGAAGTCTCAGATTGGAGAATTGTTGGATAGAAAGTTTATTAGGCCAAGTGTATCGCCGTGGGGAGCTCCAGTGTTGTTGGTGAAGAAGAAGGATGGTAGTATGCGTTTGTGCATCGATTACCGTCAGTTGAATAAAGTGACGATTAAGAATAAGTATCCTCTCCCGAGGATTGATGATTTGATGGACCAGCTGGTGGGAGCTCGTGTGTTTAGTAAGATTGACTTAAGGTCGGGTTATCATCAAATAAGAGTAAAAGAAGGTGATATTCAGAAGACTGCTTTTAGAACTCGATATGGACATTATGAATATGCTGTAATGCCGTTTGGAGTGACTAATGCGCTGGGAGTATTTATGGAGTATATGAACAGAATTTTCCATTCTTATTTGGATCAATTCATTGTAGTGTTTATTGATGATATATTAATTTATTCTAAATCTGATGAAGAACATGCAGGACATTTGAGAATTGCCTTGCAAGTGTTGAAGGAAAATAAATTATTTGCTAAACTGTCAAAGTGTGACTTCTGGTTGAAGAGAGTGAGTTTCTTGGGGCATGTAATATCTGAAGATGGAATAGCGGTGGATCCGTCAAAAGTAAGTGCAGTATTGCAGTGGGAACCGCCGAAGACAGCGACATAAATTAGGAGCTTTCTGGGTTTAGCTGGTTATTACCGCAGGTTTATTGAAGGGTTCTCTAATTTGGCGTTGCCATTAACTCAGTTGACGAGAAAGAACCAAGTTTTCGTATGGGACGCTGCTTGTGAAGAAAGTTTTGAAGAGTTGAAAAAGAGATTGACTACGGCACCGGTGTTAGTGTTACCGACTCCGAGTGAACCGTTTGTGGTGTACTGTGATGCGTCTAAGATGGGATTAGGAGGAGTTCTTATGCAGAATGGTAAGGTAGTAGCATATGCTTCGCGGCAACTGAGAGTGCATGAGCGAAATTATCCTACTCATGATCTTGAGTTAGCTGCGGTTGTTTTTGTGTTGAAAATTTGGAGGCATTACCTGTATGGTTCAAGATTTGAAGTGTTTAGTGATCATAAGAGTCTGAGATACCTGTTTGATCAGAAAGAGCTGAATATGAGGCAGAGAAGATGGTTAGAATTTTTGAAGGATTATGACTTCAGTTTGAGTTATCATCCGGGAAAGGCCAATGTAGTGGCAGACGCTTTGAGTAGAAAGACAATTCATATGGCAGCTCTGATGGTGAAAGAAATTGAGTTAATTGAACAATTCAGAGATTTGAGCATGGTTTGTGAAACTACTGCAGAGAGTGTAATGTTGGGTATGTTGCAGGTAAATAATGACTTCTTGGATATGATTAGAGAGAATCAGAAGTTGGATGTGAAATTGGTAGATTTGATGCCTGAAGTAGGAAGTGACTCCGATAGTGACTTTAAATTGGATAGTACAGGTGTGTTGAGATTTAGAGGCAGGATTTGTGTACCAGATGATGAGGAACTGAAAAAGCTGATTTTGAGTGAAGGACACCGTAGTAATCTGAGTATTCATCCCGGAGCTACGAAGATGTATCATGATTTAAAGAAATTATTTTGGTGGTCTGGTATGAAAAGAGACATTGCTCAATTTGTTTATGCCTGTTTGACGTGTCAGAAATCGAAGGTAGAACACCAGAGACCTTCTGGATTTATGCAACCGTTGGAAATTCCGGTTTGGAAATGGGATTGCATTTCTATGGACTTTGTTACAGGATTGCCAAATACGGCGAGAGGTTTTGATGCTATATGGGTGATTGTGGATCGGTTAACGAAGTCTGCACACTTTGTGCCAATTAATATTAGTTTTCCGTTGACGAAGCTGGCAGAGATTTATATTCGGGTAATTGTGAAGTTACATGGTGTTCCGTCCAGTATTGTGTCGGATAGAGATCCGAGGTTTACTTCAGAATTTTGGAAGAGCTTGCAAGAAGCTTTGGGTACTAAGTTGAAATTAAGTTCAGCTTATCATCCACAAACTGATGGTCAATCGGAAAGGACTATTCAGTCGCTTGAGGATTTATTAAGAGCTTGTGTATTGGAAAAGGGTGGTGCGTGGGACACTCATTTATCATTGATTGAATTCACGTACAATAATAGTTACCATTCGAGTATTGGAATGGCACCCTTTGAAGCTTTGTATGGGAGGAGGTGTAGGACTCCTCTGTGTTGGTATGAGACCGGTGAGAGTGTGGTGCTTGGACCAGAAATTGTTCAGCAGACTACTGAGACGATTCAGATGATTCGTGAGAAAATGAAAGTGTCTCAGAGTAGGCAGAAGAGTTATCATGATAATCGGAGGAAAGAGTTGGAATTCTGTGTAGGTGATCACGTATTCCTAAGAGTTAACCCGATGACTGGTGTGGGTCGGGCGTTGAAGTCCAAGAAGCTGGATCCTAAGTTTATTGGACCTTATGAAATTTTGCAAAGAGTTGGTGCTGTGGCCTATAGGGTGGCGTTGCCGCCGGAGTTGTCGAATCTACATGATGTGTTTCATGTGTCGCAATTGCGAAAATATGTTTCTGATCCATCTCATGTGATTCAGAGAGATGATGTTCAGGTTCGGGAGAATCTTACTATTGAGACGATGCCGTTGAGGATCGAGGACCATAAGATGAAACAGCTCCGAGGGAAAGAGATACCTTTGGTGAAGGTAGCTTGGGGAGGTGCTGCAGGAGGCAGTGTGACCTGAGAGTTGGAAAGCAGGATGCGAGAAGCGTATCCGGAGCTATTTCCATCAGGTAATTTTCGAGGACGAAAATAATTAAAGTGGGGGAGAGTTGTAACACCCATTTTAATTATTTAGTCACTTTATTATTATTTTAAAAATTATATGTTGGTGTGCCCTTTGGTGGGGGTGTATTTGATGATGTTTGGTGGGTGTCCCTAATGTGGGAGGACTATTGGTGATATTTTGGTGTGAAATATAGTAATATAAAAATAATAGTAACATTGGTGGGGGTGTTATTATTATTATTATATTTATTATATTTGTTACTATTATTAATATTATTATTATTTTGGTGAAATAATAATATTAGTATTATTATATTATTATTATATTATTTTTATTAATATTATTATTATTATTGGTGTGATAATATTATTATTATTATAATTATAATTATTGTTGGGTGTATCACTATTATTATTATTATGTTGAATATTACTATAATATTATAATAGTATTATATTATATTATATTATTATTATTATAATGATTATTATAATTATTATTATTAGAATTATTATTGGGAATATTAGTGGTTGGAATAAGTAAAATAAGAGGTGAAAGGGTTATTGGGAAGTTAGAATGGAAATATGAAAAGTCACGATAGAAACCGTGAGGAAGGAAATATGAAGGGGTAGCAAGGAGATATTAGAAAAGTTGGAATGGAGAGGAAAGGGATTACCATAGGCGTGGGATATTGGTGTGATAATAATAATAGTATTATTATTATTATTATTATTATTATTACTATTATTATTATTAGTGTTATTATTATTATTATTATTAAAAGTATTATTATGATTATTGGAGAGATAATAATATTATTATTATTGTTATTATTAATAGTATTATTATTATTAAGATTATTATTATTATTATCATTATTATTATTATTAGAATTATTAATATTATTATTATTATTATTATTATTATTATTATTAATATGTGGTATTATTAATATTAGTAAGATTATATTAGTATTATTATTATTATTAAGATTATTAATATTATATTATTTTATTAGTTATTATTATTGGGATTAGAATAATTAAAAAGGGAAATAGAATATGAGGGGTTAGGAGAGTTACGATACATTTTAGAAAATTGAGAAAAAAGAGCGATAGAAAGAGAGAAGAGGAAAGAACGAGGAAAGTGAAAAAGAACGAAGGAAAAAGGGAACGAAGAACGGAAGAGGAAGGAGAAGGCCAAGAGACCAATTCTAGGAGGAATTCTATCGATCGACCAATTGTCAAGGTAAGGGGGGAGAAATTTGATTGGGAATGGTTTATACATGTATAGGGTAGAGGGGATTCCTTAACCCCGTAGGAATTTATCGTTATATAAAGTTTTATATTGGCATGCTATGATTATTGTTGATGTTGGGGGATTGATGAATGCTGATGATGCATTTTGGGGTATATATATATATGGTGATGATGTTACTGTAGTATTGATCCATTTTGTTGGATTGTTGATGTTACTGTAGTGTTGATAGTAACTAGGAATATAAAGCTGATGAGATTATGTGTTGTTACCGTAGTGTTGGCAATGACCGTGATTATAGCTTTGGGAAAAGTTATGTGTTGTTTCCCTATAGCGTCGTTAATGACTATGGTTAGGACCTTGGTGAGATTCAGAGTGACTCTGAAATGTCGGTAATGTACCGTAATGTCGGTTCTAGAGTAGAAATTATAGGATAATTGGTAAGTATAATATCTATTGGCATGTTTGTGATTGTGGATTGATGTTGATGAATTATTGATTTTGGTGTATAGGCTGAGGTGTTGGTTTAGGGAGGTTCTGAGTAACCTCAGAGACTTTTAGTGAGATGTCTGAATTGGTCTCGTGTGATCCTTCTAGCCTTGCTGTAGTGTGAAAATGATGAGTATGGGATATAACTTGTGTACTTGGGGATAGTACGCGTTTCCCTTAATATTGTTGGTGAGCAATTAGTAATGTATATGTGTATACTGATCAGTAGGATCGTGTATCCCCGAGTGGGGGGGGGGGGGGGACGTAGTTATATCCGGTGTGATAGTATGAATTCGTTTACTATCTGATTGATTTATATGGTGTTGGTGTAATATATCTATACATATGCATTGTTGTATGATGATATGATCAGGAGGATCGTGTGCACTTAGCGTGCCAGAATATAATAATTATGCATTGGTGTCTTGCATATCATGGTGTTTTGGTGGGATGAATCATGTCTCAGGAGGAGCGTAAGTGATTCATCCGTACTCCTTTGTGGAGAATGGTGGGGGATAGATCATGTCTCAGGAGGAGCGTAAGTGATCTATCCAGGTTCGATTGAATGAACCAATGAGTCGGTACCGCATGCATGGTGTTGAGTTGCATAATTGCATTATAATATGTTATATTGTAATTTGAACAGTAGGTTCGTTATATGGTGTTGTTGGGGTGAATAATTGATGGGTTGGTGTGTTTTACTGCCTTATTACATGTATTACATTACCATTATATTTTTGATCATGATTTCTCACCCCTTGTTGTTGTTGTGGTCTGTGCTTCTTCGGAAGTACAGATAATCCAGGTGCTTAGCTAGCTTGGATATTGGTGTGACTGTCGAGTCTAGGATGCTCTGATACGTAGCACGGGACTTGGGCATTTTTATTGTTTCATGTTGAACTCCTATTTTTTTCCTGCGAACGTATCAAAATTTTTATTTAATTGTATTATTTAAATATTCCGCTGTATTTGGAGAAAAACCTTTTTTATAAGGAAACGTGATTTTTGTGTGATATCCCACTTGGGAAGGAAACTCTGATTTTTATTATGTTATTCATATTTTATTTGTTTTGGGAAGTGGGGTGTTACACCTGACGTGGAAGAAGTTTAGTCCTGACGTGGACAGGTTCAGAAAGGTTGTATTCCTTACGCAGAAAAATCGGAGTCCTGACGCGAACATATCAAGTTGTAGTGGAGGCCTTACGTGGACAGATTGATATAGTTCTCCTTACGTGGAAAGAAGATTGCTTCCTGACGTGGAAAGATGAAAAGTTTAGTCCTGACGTGGACAGATGCAGAAGAGATGTTTCCTTATGTAGATGGTGTTATTCCTAACGTGGAAGAATTTATTCCTAACGTGGACGATTTAGTTTTGATGAAATGCAGACGAATTATCCCCAGCGGAGTTGCTGAGATTTTTCTGGGTTAACAGCAGGCGGAGTCCTCACGTGGACAGGTTTTAGTTGAGATTTCCTCGTATTGATGGCGGATAGAGTCCTAACGTGGACAAGCAAAATTCTATCTCGGTTATGACAGAATCCTTTTCAAGACGATGAAAGTAATCCCCAACACGGTCATTACGAGATCAGGGGGTTGCTGTAGACAGTCAGATCCAGGCAATGGATGTCGTTCCCAAGCAGGAGCGCAGTTTATTTCTGCGGTTGGCAAATTTCTGGGTTTCTTAGTATTCAACCGTCTCGTACCTCGAATGTTTGAAGGACGTTCGCTCTTCACCCAATCGGGTCCAAGTCGCTTGAATAGGGGCAGCTGTTGTACCCTAAAATTTGCTCAACCTTATTCACTTGGTTTATGTTTCAGTATCATTAGCATTCGCATGTAGAGTCATGTACATAGCCTAATCATCTGCATAGCATAGCATGGCAAGTCATCCAACAGGGGGTCAAGCATTATTCTCATCTCTAGAGGCCTATCCAGAGGTTATTATCCCAATTCAATCTCATTCAAGTCATCAGAAAAGAATTTGAAAGCAGAGAGTTCAGCAGGTCAAGCTTTGAGTCTATCTCCTATCTGAGGGGATCTGAGGACCAACAAGGGGGTTGTGAGCTGTAAATTGAAGGCATGGAGAGTATCTAGAAAGTCATTGGGAGAAGGAGACAAGTCATTGATGTGAGCACAAGAGCTGCAGTTGAAGACAGTCAACTAGGGTTTCATCTGGGTCAACCCTAGGTCAACCCTAGGTCAACTGACTGATTTAAGGGCATTCAGGTCTATTGGAGAGATGTGGGGTTCATCATTTGACATATAAAGAAGAATATGGTGATATTCCAAGAAGAAATCAAGAGAAATCAAGGAGAAGAGGAGTTTCTAAATTAGGGTTTCTGTGTAAAATACCCTAGTTTAGGTCAAATTTCCAAGCAAGATAAGTCAAAATGCAAGCTTCAAATGGATCCTTGGCCAACATGGAACTTGTAGAGGATCTCAAGACCTTTAATTTGAGTGGTGGAAGACATCAAGTATATTTATAGAACTCAAGTTATGGTCCTTGCAAGTTACAGGTCATCCGAGGTATCTGAACTTTTGTCTGTGAAAGTGACTTGACTTCAAAGCAATTTTTACCCCTCAAGGAGATTTCAAATGAATTTCTGGTCAACATAAGAGTTGTTCCTAATTGTCTTAGATTTCTAAAGAGGTATGGTATGCCTTCATCTGATTTGTGGAGCTCTACTTATGGTCTTGGCAAGCAAAGGGTATTTTGGTCATTTGTGAATTACAGGTCATTTCAACCTATACCCAAAACTCACATAAGGAGGCCTCAAATGGAAAAACTTACAACATCAAACTTGCTCCAAATGACATTTTGAGTCTATAAAAGTAACCATGAGAGATTGGAAAGATTCATAGCACAAGGTTTCAAAATTGTTGAATTTAATGAAGAAAAATGGACTTAAAAATGAGATTTTTTCATATTTTGGCCAAATGAAGCAAAATTATAGGTCATTTTGAATGGAAAGATCATTTAAAAGACATTGGCTAAAGTATAATTTTGAGCTTAGTTCATGTTTTAAGAGTTATCCATGGTTGCTTGCAATGGAAGAAACATAAACCAAATTCAAGGGAAATCACACAAGGGAAGCTTCTCCAAGTTTCTAGGAGGTTCTAACCTCATGTATATATTGATGTGAGATGGTTCATGCCATGGTTGGTGATTTCATTTTCTCAAAACCCCAAGTTTCATTCACTTCCTCCATTTTACAAAAGTATCTCAAACTCTCTCAATTTCTTACCAATCTTCATCATTCTTGATCTGAGTTTCATCACCATCATCCATAGATTACAATTCTCATAAGAGTTTGGCAAATTGGAGCAAGGGTAGTTCTATACAAGTTTCATCGTTCAAGGTTCAAGAAATTGGAATCACATGATACAAGAAGTTTGAGCCCAAATCTTTGCATACAGAATCAAAGTGGTAGTGTGTGGATCAGTTTCAAGTCCCTGCAAGCATTGGATCGAAGATCTCCATAGCTGTTTCTCCATTTTTCAACAGGTTGGTATCTCTGCTCGATTTGCATAGTTTAGGTAGCATGATAGGGTTTTGATTATCTTAGACTGGTTAAGTTAGGTTAGATGATAATTTCCCCAAAGTTTGGACAAGTTTCAAGGAGTTTTGAGGTTCATAACACGTGGAATATAGCATGATAATCCTATCTTTATAGCTTAAAATGACCAGTATGAGGTGTAGAGTAGATGAGGATAAGTTTTGGCACGAATTGAAGCACTTGATTGCAGGTGAAAATGTTGACTCATGACTGTTATTCCCATCGAGTTGTTTGATGGAGTGAGTTTTAAGAGAAAGTATTACCATGGCTGTGTAGAGGGTGAGAAGGAGAGTGTTTTTCATCTTGGAATCGTGTTATTTCATGGAGTGAGTAGAGAGAACGGGAAGGTGGAAATATCGCGCATGGAAGCTGGTTCAGGAAGAAACCCTAGCTGGAGGTTGAAGACAACCTCCCAGCCGTCCGATGGTCCTCATTTATTGACTTTTTCGTATGATCAAACGGCCAGTATTCAATTCAGAAATGGAGGGAAGTCAAACTGTGAAACGATGCGTTTCACTAATTGCATCAGCATGGGCTTCAATTCGGATGACTAACCACACCCCCTTTTGGATAGGCCCAACCATTTCCACGTGATATCATTGCTAAATACACCGCTGGCCTATTCTTTTTCTTTTGACTTTCGTTTTAATTTTCTGAAGCGCGTATGGGCCTAAGCAGTTAATATTCGCACCCCCTATTTCTTGGCCCAGTGGAAATATGAACTGAACGCCCTTGCTTTTCTCACCCCCTCCCATTTATTTCTTTATATTTCTTCTTAATTTCTCTTCATTTTTTCATGCATTTTATAAAAATCACATAAAATTGAGAAATCATTATTTTTTGATGATTCTTTTTGCATATTTTTCTTCAAGATGTCTAAAAAATTATAAAAAATAAAAATTGCATTTTATTTTTTGTTTGATATTTTTCCCATATTTTCCAAATAAATGCATACTTTAGGTGTTTCATTTCATACATGATTTTGTTAATTTTTGTTCTATTAGTTGCTTTAATATTTTTTGTCCATTCTTTTTAGGTTGTTTAGTTTAGATATTCAACTTGTAGATACAATTTAGTTCCCTTTTTAGGAATTAATTTTAGGTGTTTAGTTTAGGTGTGAATAACCTGAACAAATTAGGGTTTTAAGTGACAATTTAGGAGAAGTAGTTCATTTCCCTTAGGACTTAGAGTTTGAATAGTTTAGCTATGGGACTATAGGGGCTATGGGTAGTTATTAGATCCCCTTAGAGAAAAATCAAGATTCCCCTACTGCTATTAATATACTGTATATATCTGATTGATTGGTGTGGTGTGCCCTCTGGGGATTATTGCTTGTTTGTTTGGGTATTGGGATTGCTTGGGGATTTGGGAGAGCTGAAGACTTGTGAAGATGAAGCCATTGGAGATCCAGAGACAGAAGTCCAAGAGGAGGTTCCTGCTAGCAGCTGTTGAGGAGATTAGGGTTTAGGAGCTAGGCAGAGCTCTAGATTAGAAAGCTTGTTTCTCAAACATGGATTGCCTTGTCTGCATCCATTCTTCTCTGTGATTCAGAGTCTCTCTAAGACACTCACCCCCTTCCTTTGGAAGGCTTGGTGATAGTGTCTAAGAGATAGAACTCTTGAGAGAAAATATCATATGTGTTAGAAGCAGTCTGTTCACCACTTTTGGTAGTCAACTGATTGCTTAACACCCAATTCACTCTTGTGATTGATCCCTCATCCGGGAGGTTTGAACTTGAAGAAAAGCCATTGAAGATGGAAGACTGATGATCAAAGCCATTGCCTGAAGGTCATGAAGATGGAGATTGATGCTTGTTGAAGCCTGTAGCTGATTGGAGATTACTTGAAGCCAGAGGTTGACTCAGAGCTATTGAGGCTGTTTATTTTTTCTGCTGTATTTCATTTCTGCTGTATTGTTTGGTTTTCCTGACTGTATTGTTTGCTGTGTAACCTGTTGGGTTGAAAGTGAATCCTGTTCGCTTTCGCCTATTGTTTTCTAGGTTCGAGGTTGAGTGGGACTCCCTTGCCTCGCTTGTACTGTTGCATCCATGCATTTTACCGCTTTATTACATCTGTTATTGTTTCTGTTTCTGCCTATCCCGTAGGATCTCTGTTTCTCTCTGCGCAGGAGAGGAGCATGATAGACACTAGGTCTTAACCCATGCATGATAACATTAGGTTAGTTTGATTCCCTTCGCAACCGTAGGTTAGAGTTCTGTCTCTTCTCTCTAAAAACAAACAGAAAAATACATAAAGATTTCAAACACAATAAAAGACACTTCTTCCGTAAAAGAATGTGAACTCATCAAGACGTCATTTTTGTCCGCTGGGACCAGTAATCAGAAAACCTTTTTTAGAAGGAATAAAAACAACCAAGACAGACTTGTGTCGTACGTGGCCCAAACTACGTTTGCTCTGATCTTCCATGCCGTGTGGAAGTACGTAGGCATAGGATGCGATATCCTAGCGAGCAACCTTCCCCTCCTTTCCCGTAGGTAGGCGAACTACGTTGACTCTGATTTCTCGTTCCAGACGGGAATACGTAGGCATAAAGTGCGATACTTTGCCGAGTCTTTTTCTTTTCTCTTAACCCCTGACCTTTAGCGTAGATAGAATAACAATCCATACCCGAAAACAAGCGTGGATCCCGTCGAGTACGACGGACGTGAGGGGTGCTAATACCTTCCCCTTGCGTAACCGACTCCCGAATCCAGGTTTTGGTTGCGACGACCATACCTTTCCCGTCTTTGCGTTAGGTTTACTCTGAGCGTTCCCTTTCCCTCCTGTGGGATAAATAACGCACGGCGGCGACTCTTCTGTTCAGCCGGCGCCGATTTTCGCAGTAGCGACACCCCTCAACACAATAGTCTTGCTGAAAAAAGAAACCGCACTTTGCTTGATATGGTGAGAAGCATGCTAAAGGAGAAGAAGCTTCCTCAGAAGCTCTGGGGAGAAGCTGTTGCCACTGCAACGTATGTACTCAACAGATGTCCTACGAAGAAGTTGAAGGAAATAGTTCCTATGCAGAAGTGGACTGGAGACAAGCAAAGTGTTAGTCATCTGAAGGTGTTTGGTTCTGTTTGCTACAAACATGTTCCAGAAGCCAGAAGACAGAAGTTGGATGATAGAAGCAAAGTGATGATTCTGATAGGGTACCACAGTACAGGTGCATACAAGCTCCATTTTCCAGAAACCAATAAAATTGAATTCAACAGAGATGTGATTGTGAAGGAATCAGAAGTTTGGAATTGGGATAAGTCTCAATCTGATTCTGATGTTAGAACTTCTGAAGAAAGGTCAGAGTTAAGAATTTCTGAAGTTGAAGTAAACTCTGACGTTGATTCTGACTCTGATAGTGATTCTGACTCTGGAGAAGACTCAGAAGATGAAGGTGACTCTGATGATCCAGACTCTGATGGTAATCCAGATTCTGGTGGAATTTCAGACTCTGAAGATGGCCAAGACTCTGAAAATATGTCAGATCTTGAAGATGGTCAAAGCTCTAGAGGAAGTCAACCATCTGAAGCTGGAAACTCTGAAGCTCAAGACTCTGAACAAGTTCAGAGACCACAAAGAATCATAAGCGTTCCCAGAAGATTTGCAGAATTTGACATGCTGCAAGACACTGAAGTAGACTCTGAAGGAGAAGTTATTCAGTGTGCCATGTTAGTAGACTCTGAACCTATAAGTACAGAGGAGGCTCTTAAGCTGAAGCTCTGGCTGAAGGCCATGAAAGAAGAACTTGATGCTATAGAGAGAAACAAGACTTGGAAGCTGATAGAACTTCCAAAAGACAAGAAAGCCATCAGCGTCAGATGGGTTTTCAAGCAGAAGTTAAAGCCAGATGGCTCAATTGGCAAACATAAAGCAAGGTTGGTAGCCAGAGGATTTCTACAAAAACCTGGGCTGGATTACTCTGAAGTGTTTGCACCTGTAGCAAGACATGAAACAATCAGAATGGTGATTGCCATAGCTACTAACAGGAATTGGCCTCTGATGCATTTAGATGTAAAATATGCATTTCTGAACGGTCCATTAGAAGAAGAAGTTTACGTGTCACAACCTCCTGGATTTGTGAAAAAGAATCAGGAAGGGATGGTGTATAGATTATACAAAGCTCTATATGGATTGAAACAAGCGCCCAGAGCTTGGAATCAGAAGATTGATTCATTTTTCAATAAGCAAGGCTTTCAGAAATGTGAGATGGAGTACGGTGTCTATGTTCAGCATACTTCTGAAGGCAATATGACTCTGGTATGTTTATATGTTGATGATACACTACTGACTGGAAGTTCTGAACAAGAGGTAGCCAAGTTCAAGAAGGTTCTAATGAATGAATTTGAAATGACTGATCTAGGCAAAATGACATACTTTCTAGGGATGGAGTTCAGATATTCTGAGAAAGGTATCATTTTGCATCAGCTCAAGTATGAATTCGAACTTCTGAAGAGATTTGATCTGAAGAATTGTAAGATGGCTGTCACACCTTCTGATACAAATCAGAAACTGGATTTAGACTCTGAAGGAAAGGATGTGGACGCTACAACCTTCAAACAGTTGGTTGGTTCTCTGAGGTATATGTGCAATACCATACCTGATATTTGCTACTCAGTTGGTATGGTTAGTAGGTTCATGAGTAAACCTAAGTGGTCCCATTACCAAGCTGCTGTCAGGATTCTGAGGTATATCAAAGGAACTCTGAAGTATGGAGTGTTATTTCCCTCTAGAGGAAATAATGAGTCAGAACTTCTGAGTTATTCAGACTCTGATTGGTGTGGAGACAGAGTTGACAGAAGAAGTACATCTCTATTTCTTGGTGTTCCAAGAAGCAACCTGTTGTGGCGTTGTCAACCTGTGAAGCTGAATACATTGCAGGTGCTGTTACTGCATGCCAAGCTGTGTGGATTCTGAATCTGTTGCAGGATCTGAAGATTAAAGTAGACAAACCTCTGAAGTTGATGATTGACAACAAGTCTGCAATCAATCTTGCCAGAAACCCAGTGTTGCATGGGAGAAGCAAGCATATTGAGACCAAGTATCATTTTCTGAGACATCAAGTTCAGAGTGGAGTGTTAGAAGTTGTACACTGCAGCACTCAGAAGTAGTTGGCAGATGTTCTGACGAAAGCTATCAAGACTGATCAATTTCTCAGACTAAGGGATGGAATTGGTGTTACAAGTTTTGATGGAATATGAATTAAGGGATGGTATTAGAATATTAATAGTAATTCATATTTATTTAGTTGTACTATTTTCTTAGCCCCTAAGTTTGTTAGAGGGTATTTTAGTATTTTATCTTATTCTAGTAACTCTAGTTTTAGCTTATAAATAGGGTGACAATCATTGTAACTTTTATCATGTTTTGTAGCCGTCATTCTTAATAGAATATTTCCTTTGTTCATCATTTATTCACCTTTGCACCAACAGTAGATAGTTTCAAATTAATAAAACTCAAATGTCAGATTTTAGAGAAGATTTACTTGAAGAATCAGAAAAGGATCTTGATTCTAAAATATGAAGTGAAGTTAATTCTTTAGCAACAAATGAGATTCGTGATTTTGAGTTTTTAATGTCGATAATTATTTGATTTGAAATAGTATATGCAATTGATGTGGTTAGCAAGCTTTTACAATCCAATGATATGGCTATTGATGTCGCTATGGAAATAAATAACGGGATTTATTTCATTTTTTTTAAGGAATATAGAGAAATCGGTTTTAAAAATGTCATGAATTATGCTACAAAAAATTATCCTTGAATTGAATATTGATCTAGTATTTTCTCAAAGGCGTATAATTCAAAGAAAAAGAGAGTTTGATGAGAATTTGAGTACCCCACCAGTTGAGCTATCTGAAAATGAATCATTTAGAGTTAATATTTTCTTTACCTAGTCGATCAAGCTATTGTATCTCTTAATAAGAGATTTGAATAATACCAACAATATGAAAGTGTTTTTTGTTAGGAGAGATTTTTACTATGGAGCATTGAATATTGTGGGACTTCCTTTCTAGAGTAACACCTATGTGAAAAACACACCACAATACTCACCTAAAATTTTAAGGTGATAGATGTATGGATTCTCCCACTTATAAATGTTCAAGTCTCCACATTTCTAGTCAATGTAGAACTATTACACATACTACTCACACTTGTTATACTTAACATTTACTTCTCAAAATTTACAATCATTGGATAATACAAGTTTTCAGCCTTATTGTAGTTATTTTGAAAAGACATTGAATAATATTGAGCACTCTGATTTTGATGGAAAAGAATTATGTGCGGATTTAAGGTTATTAAGAGATATTTTGCTGGTAGGAAATTTTTAACCTATTGATATATTAAGATTTTTGAAAGGTATGGATTTTTATCCTAATATAATTATTGCATATAACTTTTTTTTACTATTTTTGTGATAATTGTATCGGCAGAAAGTAGTTTTTAAAATTGAAATTGTTAAAGTTTATTTCCAGTCTACTATATTACAAGAAAAGTTTAATATGTTAGCATTGATAACAATAGAGAATGGTTTTTTGGAGAATATAGAATATAATTTCTTAATTGAATAATTTATTTTAAAAATGCTAGAAGGGAGGATTTTTTTAAGTAGCTAGAAGTTACTTTGATAATATTGACAAAAATTGACTTCTTTTTTTTAATGTTAATTACATAGATAAATAACTAATTTTGATATTGTTGATACTATTTATAATTTAAATAAATAATGCTGTTTTTAAATATTTTTTATTAAAAATTTATTTTTATTTTTTGTCATGCATCTAAAGAAACCATGATCGGTATATATATGACTTTATTATTATAAGAACTCTACACGATTAAAAAAGAAACAAACTACTTGTCAAAATAGAATAAACACGTGCAAATGCTTTGGATCTCAAGAGACTAAGAGTGACCACACTACCGTTTGCCTTTTTGTCTTTTTAATAGATATTATTTTTGTTTTTAAATAAAAATTATTCTTAATTTTTTTTTGTAAAAAATAATTTATTTACAATAATTTATTACTTTATTTTATTTAAAAAATAAAAAATAATTAAAACAAAGAAAATTAATTATCTTTTTTAAGAAAAAAAATTCCACAAAAAAGAATTAAAAATATACAAATTTTTAAAAAAATTATTGATTCAAAATAAATTGTGTTGTAAGATATTAAATCTTAAATAAATAATTTACATAAATTTAGTTCAACAATAATATATTAGTTGAACTATATCATACATCAATATTAAATGTACTAATATTTTCAATATCAAACAAAACTAATAACAAATAATTTTATTTTACGTAAAATATTTTCTAATTTTTATTAAATAAATCAAGTAATTTCTACAATATTTAAGGACAACATAGACATTATTTTTCGTCGTTACTAAAATGTTATGATTGCACCTCAAGAGTGTAAGGGACAATGAATCACAGTTTAATTTTTTGTTTGCTTAAAAGATTCTATTTTCATCGATAAATATAAATGTTTTAAAATAACATTTTTTTTTCAAATTCCTATCTAATTTTAAACTATATTGAAAAATACTATATATTTTTGTAGAAAATAATAATAAATAAGATTTTTTGATCATTGTGTATCTATATATATCTCTCCTATTCTATCTATTTGCTCACAACATAAGCTTCCTTCCTTGAATTGAAACACAGAAATATCATCCACGTTTACTAAACTTACTACACCTAAGATGACAAAACCAAGTTACATAGACGCTGCTTTTTGTTCATCTAAGAACAACGAAGCTTACTTTTTCATCAATGATAAGTACGTGCTGTTAGATTACGCTCCAGGAACCAGCAACGATAAAGTTTTGTATGGACCAACTCCTATTCGTGATGGTTTCAAATCACTCAATCAAACCATATTTGGAAGCTACGAAATAGACTGTAGCTTCGACACCGAAAATAATGAAGCGTTCATCTTTTATGAGAACTTTTGTACTCTCATAGACCATGCTCCACATTCCAACAAAGACAAAATCATCTTAGGTCCTAAGAAAATTACTGACGTGTTTCCTTTTTTCGAAGGAACCGTGTTTAAAATCGGAATAGACGCGGCATACAGATCAACCAGGGGCAAAGAA